>MU388734.1:797962-971209 GCA_022578815.1 Xylariaceae sp. FL0016
CGCTGATGATGCTGCCAATGCCGACGATGCTGCCAACGCCGACGATGCTGCCAATGCCGACGATGCTGAAGACGCCGCTGATGCCGGTAAGGCCGCCGATGCCGCCGACGCTGAAGACGCTGCTGATGCCGAAGATTCGCAAGATTCGCCGCTAGGTGGACTCGCCGCTCTTTTTGGGCAATAAGCTCTCGACTTGAGAAGCCGGGGAGCGCAAAGTCAGGGTTAAAGGTATTGGCGCAGGTCCGGTCATGACAACGGGAACGGTTTATTTTTTTTGGTTATTATATCGTAGCTAGTCTGGAGCTCACACACACATACACTACTTGGTCAAATGACTTATTTGGCAACTGAGCTGCCTCCGAACTGGTGGTGGTTATCATCCATAGCCTATTATTGAATATGAAAAGTTACCACCAGATTTTAACAATAAATGAAAAGAAAGGCATTGCACATGTATCTGTTCTCAGAGTCTTGGCGCTTCAGTACTGATCAGTTCGGTTCTGCAGGAAACTCCCCTGCGTGCCGATTCAGACTCAAAATAGGTCTGAGCACCACCGGATCGACGAAAATAGATACGTGAGACGGGGAAGGTGTTGGAATCAAGAATAGTCCAGAATCGATTCTTCCACCACGTTGTACTCGGCTTGCGCGAAACCCCAACCCTCAGACCTCCGTAGGTAGTGTTTGACCTCAGCACTACCATATCCACGACCAAGGACACAGGCTTCAGATCTCGAGGCAGGTCGCGCATTTCACTCGCATGCCAGTGACATCAAAGTAGTCGCAAAATCACGCATTGGATTAACCTAATGGGGTCCAAAATATGTGTAAGTCCTAATCATGTGCCATCACCAGTCCATCTAATAGTCCATAGGTATCGGAACAGGTTCGCAGATACGACTCCGCGTTGAAAATAAAGGTGAGTAAAGAGTGTTGGCCTGTGAAGAAACACATTTTACACAACATTGACAGCATTGTGTGTGTGTGTGTGTGTGGTAGGTTTGAGGTCGTAAAAGACGAGATGAGAAGTTTCGTAAGTCATCGCATCGCAGGTGGCACACCAGCAAAACACACCCGAGACCTAAGCCCCGGCAATCGTCCGCCTCGAGGTACCACGAGGACTCAACGCATACCCCAGGTACTTAGACACTAGATCGGCTCATCCCTCGGCTCGATCAACACCTCGTTGACCGCCACATGCTCCGGCTGCCTCAATGCATATACAATCGCCCCCGCAACCTCCTCCGGATCCAGCACCTTGGCGCCCGTCGGCTCCCCAAACTTCTTGATTGCCTCCACATCCGTCGACATGCCCAGCAGATCCGTCGCCGTGTTCCCAGGCTGCACGGACGTGACCCGGAGGCCAGACCCCGCCGTCTCGAGCCGCAGGCTCTGCAGCGTCGCCTCGACGAAGAACTTGGACGCCGAGTACACGCCCAGCCCGGGGAACACCTTGCGTCCGGCATCCGACGAGATCGCGACGATGTGGCCCCCGCCGCGCGACAGCATCCCCGGGACCGTGGTCGACAGGCAGTGCAGCAGACCTTTGCAGTTCACGTCGACCGTGCGCTCCCACTCCTCCGTCTGCACGTTCGCCATCATGGTGAAGTACATGACGCCCGCGCACGACACCAAGATGTCGACGGGTCCGAGTTCCTCGCTGGCAGCCTTGATGAGCGACTCGACCTGGTCTCGGGCCGTGACGTCGGTCTTGTGAACGAGGACTTTGCCACCAGATACCCCGAGCTTGCTCTTGAGCGTCTCCAGCTGCTCGGTGCGTCGGGCGGCAAGGGCGACGTGGGCGCCTTCTTTCGCCAGAGCAGCGGCCACAGCGGCTCCAATGCCAGATGATGCACCCGTGATCACCGCTACTTTGCCAGCCAGAGGCCCCTTTCTCGCCACTTGTAGTCCGTTCAACAGCTTGCGAGGGAAGTTGGGGAGCCAACCTCGGGCACAGAAGTGACGAGCATAGGTCGCCAGAAGCTTGCTATCGATCTTCGGGCGGCTGAGACCGGCCTTGCTCAAAAGGGGCGCAGTCTTCGGGTCCTTCAGAACGGTGATCCAAGTCAGGAAGTCCATAGTCGGCATACCGCGCCGAAGGATATCCATCGTGAAGATATTATCTCCCTTGCCATTGCCCCTTTTCTCGGTCCACATAGCCACCCAGTCCTCCCATCCGATAGGCTTGGTCTCATACCCAAGCTCGGCCATGCTGTTGAACACGTCTTTGGTGGTCACGGGATTGGGATCGCCCAGATGGAAGATACGCTGTTCCGTATCGGCCTCGTCAGCAAGGGATAGAATAGCGTTACTGACGAAGTCAACCGGTGTCATTTCCGCGTACCAGCCGTCGATATCGGGCGCGTGACCGAGCTGAAGCGACTCTACGATCAACGCATTGAGGAGATCGTACGTGTTCGAGGAGCCGGTTACGCTGTGGCCGCTGATCGTACCGGGACGGTAAATTCTCGCCGGTAGCCCTCGCTTCCCGGCTTCAAGCACAAGCTTCTCGGCTACCCACTTCGTCTGGCCGTAGCCGTCCAGCAACTTGTCGGGGACATCGTCAACATCTACCAGGGTGCCCTCATCCCAGCCCGCGACGGAATCCGGCAGCACGCCGTTAGTTGATATGTGATGAACAGTGGCGCCGCCTTGACAAGCAAGGCGCAGGATTTCCCGTGTACCGAAAACATTCGCGCCCTGCATCGCGGCATATGGATAAACCAAGTTGACGGTGGCAGCCGAATGGATGATCACCTCCGCACGGCCAGCCAAATCGTTGAACGCATCCGGAGTAAGGCCAAAACGCTTTCGTGCTAGATTGGCAGGAATGATCTCCAATCGTTCGAGCATCGAGTCCCTCCAAAGTCCAAGGTCGAGGAGGTTATTGCGCACACGCGCGATACCAGATGCATGGTTCTTGTTTGTCAAGTCCGCGAACCGAACCAGGCAAATGATGTGCGCCGACGTGTTCTCCAGAAGAGCGTGGAGTAGGAATGCCCCCAGGAAGCCAGTCGTGCCTGTTACCATGACTGTCTGTGCGTCGCTAAGACGCTTCATCTTAGCACCATTGGGTTTGATATCTTCTGGAAGCAAAGAATCGCTCTTGAGGACTTTAGGTAAGTCGGCTTGAAGAGCTGCAGTGTGTCCATCACGCGCGTTCCGAACTACTTCCAAATGGCCTTGCAGGGTTGGATTCCCAGCAAGCCGGGCCAAAGGCACGGGAAACCCAAAGGTGCCTGTCAATTTGGTGACGAGATCAACCAGTGCCAGCGAATGTCCGCCCAGATCAAAGAAGTCGTGTTCTTGCTGCATGACCGCCTTGTAAGGGATGTTGAGAGCATTGGCCCACAACTTGGCAACGTCCTCTAGAGTAATTTTTTGATCTGCCTCCTGTTTCTTGTCTCCATTCGTCAAGATCTTGCTTGGGCTGCGTGCTCGTGTTGGAGAGGGAAGACGTTTGAGATCGACTTTTCCAGACACTTCATGTGTGGGCAGTGACTCCATCTCAACCCATAGCGCCGGGATCATGTAATGCGCAAGATGCGCTGCGAGTGCCTTCCGTGCAGCAGGACTAAAACCAGCTTCATCGATGGTAACAGCTGGGCGGCCGCCAGGTTCTTGGTCAGGAACAATGTAAGCCAGAAGTTGTCGATCGAGGCCATCACCGTGAGCGACGACCGCACAATGGCTTACTGCTAAATGTGTGACAACAGCATTCTCGACAGCACCAGGTTGCACACTGTAACCTCTGATTTTGATCATAGATCCAACTCGACCGGTAATCTCGAGGAGTCCAGAGGGTAAGATCTTTGCAGTATCGCCAGTCCTGTAAACGCGGGCTCCTGGAGTTGAATCAAAAGGATCTGGGTTGAAAGCCTTGGCAGTCGTCTCTGGTAGATTGAGATAGCCTCGGGCAAGGAGATCGCCTCCAATGACAAGTTCGCCGCTGGCGCCATTCTCGACTCTTGTGCCGTTTTCGTCGACAATGTAACTGTGCCGGGGGTCCAGTGGAGGGCCTACAGGGACTACCTCTGCCTCACTGTCGAACATCTGTCCGATATCTCCGCAAGCGATCTCGTGCGTCTCACTGGCGCTGTAGACGTTCAGAAGACGAGAGTTGGGAAGCGCTTTCAAGGCACGGCGCGCAAGATCAGTCGTGACGACCTCGCCATTCAGCCATACGGTCCGAAGATCCTTCAGCCGAGTGCCCAACTGAGAGTGTCGGGCCAGAACTGTAGCAAGCAAAGTCGGTGTCATCAGGGTTTCTGTGATGTGTTTGGTGCGCAGAAGCTCGACGAGAGCCACTGGGTCATAACTCGTCTCATCTGGCACGGTCACGACAGTGGCTCCTCGAAGCAATGGGCGCAAGATCTCCCAGATAAAGAAAACATTACAGGCCACTCGATCCCCTGGCTGGAGATCGCTCAGACCAAATCGCAGGTCGTAGGAACGAACTGCAGCTCGATGAGGGTTAGCAATGCCTTTAGGTTTACCGGTGGTACCGGACGAGTATGAGACAAAAGCGAGTCTTTCAAGATCATCTTCAGCTGGACAATCAGGCAGCTTTGCGCCAGTCCCATTGGTGACGGCCACGCTGTCCGTGTCTGCTCCAGATTCGTTCAGTATGATCAATGGGATGTCGCGGCTGACCTGACCGGCGTGCGCTGTCTGTGTGATGACCACCTTCGGCCGGGCATCAGCTAGGACGTCGGCCAGAAGCGTCGGGGGATATGCGAGCTCGAGCACCAAGAAAGCTCCGCCAGCTCGGAGTGCGGCCAGGCATGAGATGACATAATCCGCGCTCCGGCCCATCAGGACACCCACAAGGTCATCACGGCCGACGCCATCTTTGCGCAGCCGGTGAGCCAGACTCCCGACCTTTTTGTCGAGCTCCGCGTACGTCAGGCTTATGGGCCCGTCTTCCAGGGCAACAGCATCTGGCGTAGCGCTTGCCTGGCTCTGAAACAGAGCCGACAAGTCTTTGTTGATGTCGATGATCGTCATAGTCGATTCACGCGACTGGTTGTATTTCAAATTGCGCTGGACGGAGTACCAGCACGAACGACCCAGGCGGCAATAGTCTCGGGCCGTTAGATTGGCCCGGAACACACAGTTTTCAATGGGCGTTTGACTAGACTGCTGTTCACAGCAGGATGCCCAAGCCCGAACAAAACCGAGATTCGAAAAGGGGAATTTACTGAGGAAAGACCACCTTACGACAGGTTGGTATTCGAAAGTGAGGTATTTGGTTCTTTTTGTTCAACGATCAACCCGCATGGGACGTCACGATGATGATGAAGTACACCTTGAACGGTGAACGGGGCAGATGGGATGAACGTTTGCAAGCGTGTGGGGGGCGGTAGCCTGGAGTCGTTGGGTCTTGATCTGCAGCTAGTGGTACTACAATCCTGCTAGAGACTTGAAGAAGTCAGAGGAAGTGGAAAGAGTTAGCATTGATCCTTGCGGAAACCTCGAGCTACTTTGTGCTATCTCTCAACCATGGCTGGGCGCTACGTGATATTATATAACAGCTGGAGGCAATAGCGGAGGACCGGCCCTTCTCCGCCCCATCGGCCCTGCCCTGACGCAGCAAGGCGGATGTGGTAGATAACAAACCACGGCCAAGGCGATAGAGGAAGCCATTCCAGAAATAATCTCCTAATAGGAATGGAGTTCTTCACACCAGAGAACACCCCGAGTGACACTGTTTTGTGCAGTAGGTCGCCGCATATGGAAGTATCTCAAGTGCGGTAAGCCTGCGATTAGATACTTGGAAGGAGCCGCTCCGAGCAGCGAATGGATCACGATGTGGCTGGATTGTAAGTCGCGTTAGTGTATGATCCAGGTACCCAGGCACCCAGAAACGGAGATACGATAGATTTGCCAGATACGCCCCCAAAGCCACGGACGAATGAGAGGCTTTACCATCACGAAATGCTGTGGTCACCGCTTCGTGGGGTGAGGGTTGGTTGAACCTCAGGTACGTACCCAGTCGCCTCGCCGCGCCCATAGCAGCTCTAGACAAGCCCGGGGCAAGATAGGGTGGCCTGGGATTGGGCAGTCTGGACAGGGCATCGGCAAGGGTCGGCAGCGACCCAGCGGCTGAGTGTGCCGAGACCTGGGAGGGAGGGCTCGGGGAGGGCTCAAGAAGGGCCAAGCAGGGCATGAAGCGAGCGCGGAAGCGAGGCCTCGGCCATGTGCTAGCCAGCGGATTGCCTAGTCGAGATAGGCAAGGCTCAGGGACGCCGTCCCATAGGCTCTCCACAGATCACACCATTGCGTAAGAAATGGTGAAATCCCCCGTCGATTCCGGGTCCATGACCGGCCTCGGGGCCCCAGTGCCTCCCAGGTCCTGTAGAGGTACGCCGGCCTTTTCCGACCTGGCACAGCCTGAACTCGGCCTGCCATCGGAGCCGTCTCAAGATATCGCGATGGCAGTTCACGTTCACATGCGATGAGACATGACCGACGCCCCGCACTCTAAATGCGAGAAACACCCGGCTGAAAATCGGAAACATAGCACGTGGCCATTGATCCGATTCGTGGTGATGATGTCACGCGCAGATTGCCGGAGCCATCGTTCCTGGGGATTGTCCATTCCATTTGACCATCCAGGTCGTCGGAAGGTGTGCTTCGAATCATGCCTTCAAGATACCGAAGGTAGGTACCTAGGTAGCGGACGCAAAGTCAGGTAGATGAGATACATAGATACCTTCTCACATGTGCTCACTTCCAGAAGGAGCCATCCATTGGCCTTCGAGGTGTGGCGCTTGAATCGTCGCAGTTACCTTAGGTACTTGGGCCTTATCCGAGCTACCCCGCTGGACCACCAGATCAATCAAGTCTTTGGGCGCTCTCTTTGCGACCTTGTTGGCTGCCAGATGGATTGAGTTTGCGACGAAAAATCGATGCACGTCATGTCAGGGTCCAGGCTTGGGGTACATCCAACTGTGTCGTACGTGGTACCTCGAGCACAAAGGAAGGTATCTACATAGGCACCCTTGTGACGAGCCAGGTCGTCGCTTGCGATGTATTTTATGTGCTCAAGTCTACTTACTTAGTACGTCAACTAGGTAGGTACCTTATGTACCTAGGTTGTCATTGGTAGCAGTACTTTGCCAAGTATCTCACTCAGGCCTACAGACATCATCTGTTGAGTCTTCAAAGGTAAGCCACTTCATGTTGTTGAGGTTGTGGTACATGCAGCCTCTATCCTTCGAGAAAAAAGACGGTGTTCCAGCGGCACGCAAGTATGCAACTCTGGACAAGTGTGGTCGGCTATGGAAAGCCTCAGTCCGTGCTGTTAGCAATATCTCTCGGTGTTTGCGGCCATTCATCGCCCCATTTATATCTGGTCAAGTTCCATGCCTTGATTCCATTCGCATTCCGACAAGTTCACCAGTCTGATAATGTGGGAAGACGAACAATCTGGCGTCCTGGATGATCCAGACCGGTAACCAGTGCTTCCTTCCAAACAGCGTATCTTCAAATCTTCGTTGCCATCCCTTCATGGCCGCTTGCTTTCCTTGTTGGGCTGGTTGGCCACGCATTAGGACACCTGCACAGTACTCCCGCGAGTTCGGCTGTGCCACAAGGCCGTGCTGTCTATGCTACCAGTAGTCGCCGCAGGATCTTGTTCATGGCCTCCAAACATTGGTCATTGCACCATTCGTGGGCCCATTACTTGGGTTTTGCCAAATGCTTCTCAAGTAAGGCTGTAGTGAGCTTGTCAGGTCTTCATACGTCAATGGGTCGGCTTGATATGACTAAATCAGAAGTACTGCGAGCTACCTTATTGACGATACTGGAACAGCGCAGGGTGTTTGGATGTTGTAAAAGCTTACATACCATCATATTTCGCATGTGCCTCCTCAAGATATCGTCAGTCTCAAGGAAAAGACGTACAGCCTTTGAATATAGTATGGCAACTCACTCGAGAGCTCGTAGCAAGAACACCCCTAAACTCTGGTTGCCCTACTCCATATGCTCATCTCATATCCCGCGAGACACGAAAGATCCGATTCTGAAGTGTCTAGATGTGAATTTCACCTCGTATCAATAAAGCTGACTATAACCTCGGTATCAGAAGATACGTGCTGTCGTTTGCAAGAGCTTCATAGCTCTGTTAGGCTATAGAGTTATAGAAAGCGTTAGCCGCTTACTCCAACACAGGCTCGGTCATTAAAATTGATGTTGTTTATCTCACGTCAGTCTATACTACTAATTGTGGCTTCGGGAGCATTTCAGTCTAGGCTTTCAAAAGTGTATCATACCTTGGGAGGCAGAGACTTGCTCCAATAAGATAGAACCCAGGGTCTGCGACCCCAGTCAAATAACGAGGAAACTGGTGACAAGTCCCTACAATTATCTGAGAGGCGATTTCTAGATATATGAGAGTAATCTGTCCGTCGTTCGTCTTCTGGCAGATATCTCACCCGCACTCGCTGTGCGACGTAAGCTTGCAGGTAACCCGATATCTGTGATACATCCGCTGGCAAGACTCCCGATTTCCTTGTCGTCCCACCTATTGCAATTCCCTTCCTGCTTCAGCCATTGCCACGACGGAAAGCACATTGTGGGACAGCATCCAGCCAGGACTTCAGTTAAAGAACACGGACGTTACTCCTGATCTTGTGGATTCCTGAGACGGACATCAAATTTTGATGCATATATGCTGTGCATCTTAATAGCCAGGTGTTAAGGAGGATCCGAGAAACCACAAATACATTACCAGTCGACGCTAGAAGACGGCATCTGGGGCCAAGACTGCAATTTTGCAGTGAAGACGACAGCGACAGGTGTCGAAATAGTACCAGGACCCCCGGGGCGATTGGCTGGGAGCGTACCGAACGCCTTTTTGACACAGCTTCAACCACACTCTGAAAGCTTGTATTTTCTTACTGGCACATAGGGTACTAGCGTGAACGATGTATCGTGAGGCTTCAGCCCAAGGTAATTGCCCAGGTGGTTCGTTCTATAGAGCAACACACGATGTACACAGTGGCAATAGGGTGCCGCCGGCTGCCACTCAATCAGCTGGCTAGGCACTTCAAGAGTCTCTCGAGTCTAGAGTATGTATATATCTGCAAAATATCATAAAACAAAATTGACCTTCTGACCGCCAATACCAATGAACAACTCATTGCTAGTCTTGCTCGTGGAAAATATCATGTCGAAACATGGTATCCGTCAATACATCTGGGAAGATGTCGGATTATTGATGTACATGAATTGTCATGTGTCTAAATTATAAAGTATGTAACCGTTCCACATGGCAGAGTTTGTTAACTAAGTATACAGTGATATATAACATCTGTGTTCGACTAATGGCGCGGCCCGTAGCCTCAAGTGTCGTTGGTATAACTATGTCGGATCGGCTCGCAAGTCTATCATCTACGACACTTCGAACATATGTCCTAAGAGTTTGAGAAAATTGTGTATCGTGTGAGCGGTAGAGGAGTTTTGATATTGCCGCTTTGATTCGTGGCTGTGCTGGTATTTGGGTGCCCAGCTGTTTTGCTCCCTTGATACTTAAGTACCTAAGTTGATACTATGGGTAGAAACGGGCACAGACTTTTTAGTTGTGCTGCAGACTGCTGACAGCTGGCGTGACAGGCCAGATTAGGAGGATTGCAATGGATAGGCTGGAACCTGTTTACCTCGTTCTAGCCTAACCACAGAGAGCAGCATTTTGGACAAACATTTCGAAACATTTCACAGACGATAATGAACAAGCGAGATTCGAGAAGTTCAAACTGATGATGAGGTAGTTATCATTCCGTCACGGTATTACACTGCCTGACTCGACTGGAGGACTACACTTCTCCATTGTGCACTTATTAGACCAATGAAGACCTCTGGTGGATGGACTGGATGAGAGGCGGGTGTCAGCGTGGTGGCACCGAGGGTAGAAGATTTTTTCCACTAGGACTTGTTCACAGTATACTAGCACTGCCTACTTAAGGGTACTTGCGCACCACAATGCCGCACTCGTGCAGCGTCAGCTTGCCTGCATGGAAATTGAGGACAACCCGGCGCTTGCATCAAGCTGTCGCGACGCGACAGGAGATCCATGGGAATAGACTGAGCGCAATTTGCCGCACACTTGCCAACATAATAATGGCTGGTGCAGCAAACGCATCAACTTCCCAAAGACACACCTTTCTCCAGAAGTCGTAAGCTTCATGCTGATTTTGTTGTGCGCAAATGCGTGTAGCCAAAAGTACGTACGCAGCCGATGTTTGAAAAGCGCCATGGAGGAATGAGTCATAGTAGACGCGCCAAGTTGCGCATGATCATTGATAGGCTTGCAGGAGAAGAATGCAGGTTGAGGATGGCTGTGCAAGGCTGGGAGCGGCCGATCGAAAAGAAATGCAACAAAAACAAGCAGGCTACGGGCGGCACACAGTCAAGCACGGATCCCACTGTTGTACCGGCATATGATGAAACCCAGTATACGAGACCAGGGGCGACCAACCCGCTCATCTCCCTTGGCTTCTGGCTCGTTCTGCACCCACAAGGTATGCATCAACATCAAACCGACACACAAACAAACAAGTTAAAACATCGTGAACCTGCATCGTGCCATAAGTAGATGCTGTATGATTTACCTTTTGAAAATGCCCGATCGAGAACGAATTAGCTGGAATACGCTGATGGTAGCTGGGAGAAGGTGACGCATTATTAAGGAGCCGTTGGATGCTGGACACAGCTTTTATCGCCGAAACCGCCGAAATGAGACCTGTGACGGATCAACGAGGATCGGCGTACGCACAAGAGACCAATCAATAAACCAGTGAATGGTACGAGATCGGCCATCGCAAAAGTGTCGGCTGCCGTCACCGTGGTACAATAATGGATCTGATTGCGACTTATGAGCACTTGCAAATTGCGCCGGAGGGTGATAATGTTTGCCGTGTCAGGTGTTCATCGATCACCGACGCAAAGCAACCAAAATGAGTCGTTTTCTTGGACTTGCTTTGTAGAGTGAAGAAGGGAATGAAGAGAAACATGAGGAGACAGACTCTTGTAGAGCGACTGACGATGGAGAGACAATTTTGGCAGGCAAACAGAAAAAAGCATGAAAAAGGGGGCAAGGAGGCGTAGGAGGGGGGCTAGATTGCGCGTTTCAGGGAGTGGAGAGTTTTGGCTGCCAGGCTATCCAGGCGTGGTTGGGGTCTTAAAACCCCTGGGGGAACCACATCCATCCATTCTGGGCTCTCGCCCGAATCGCTGTTGGTCTGAGAGGAGACCGGGCAGAGGCTTGGGGACAGTGCGAACTGTGAGACCCGAAGACTGGCTGACCGATTCGACCAGAGCCGCTGGCAAGTCTGTTGTAGGCCGAGTCATGCATTGAACGCTCTCATCTCTGATACCTACATGACAGGCGATTCTGGTAATATGAGACGGTGCCTATTCCGCAGCGACGATGCACTGGTGGTACACGTTCGAAGGTATCAATTGATGACGAGTCTTGTGGGCTGTTGGTGAGTCGAAGAAAGGCTGCCGAGTTGCGATTGCTAGCGATAGGAAGCGCGACGGGCAAGAAGAGGGAAGATGACGATGCAGAGGAAGCAAGAATGTGTTGGTTGTGGGCAGTGTGAAAGGAAAGGATGTCCTCGGCTGGAGGTGAAGAAGAGCAAGAAAGGGACTTGTGGGAACTCGGGGTGGAAAAGCTTGCTCAGTGGAAAAAATTAAGTAGATAAAATCACGGCATATGGGCGCTTTTGATTGGCCTTTGATAGACTAGCGCGTCCACTAAGGTGGCAGCAGGGAGCAGGAAATTGTGGGCGCCCGCCACAGTGGGAGGGATTGGTTGGTGACTGGGGGGCGTCGTTGCCTGGAAAGTCAGAGCGCACACGGCAGCGGCAGCTGCTGTCGAAAAATTATAAGAAGCTGGACATCCCCTCAACTTGGATGTTTCGAAAGTCTTGCGCCGAAGTCCGGACCGAACGTCCCCTACCTCACTTTTCCATTCCACCAGCCACACACACCAGCCTCAAATACCCTTGTCAGCAAGCCTTGCCAGCTGTTAGCCTGCCACATCCTCCACCATCAGCCACAGCCACATTCGCCCTGCCGGTGCTCATTCATTTGAGTCCATCGCAACATCTGCTGAAGTGACCCCACTTTCGCACACCCCACCATCGTCATCGTTGCTCTTCCCCCGCAACTGTGTACCTGACAAAGTCGTCCCCGGCGCACATTACTCTGCCTCTATCTCTTCACTACACTTTCTCCCCAGTGTATCTCCTGCCGCTGGTTGCGCTCCTCTTCTACTAAACCAAGTCACTTCCGGCAACATCGACAAAGCGAAAGCAATAAAGGAAATCACATCCCGAATCTGCCTTTATCCTATTGTCACGCGACCTATTCAAGGACTCGAGCCGCCGCCGCCGTCAGACGCACGACCCGACCTCTCTCCCACCCGCCACTACAGCTTTGCCTCTGCGCCATCGCCGCACAGGTCATAGTGCAGTGTAGCCCAGATCATCTTGCAAATAGACAGAAATTAAAGAATCTGAGTCTTGGACGTTTGTCGCCGTCGTCGCAAGCACCGGACCGAGTCTCTATCGTCGTTGTCGCATTCTACCAGATAACCGACCCGGCTTTCCGCAACTCCGTTCGTCTTGCACTTCGCACCTCGTCTATCGAGACCACGATCGCTTCGATCTGACCATCGAGAATCGATCACCTTGCTGAAATTGCCCTTGCGTATCGTGTGTGTGTGTGTGCCATTTGGTTGTTGATCGCAAGATCCATCGTCCTTCCTGTGTAAGCAGGTCTCATTGATTCGGGGAGACATTTGCTTGTTTATCTCCAATCAACCAGTAGGTAGGGCAACTCTCTTATTTTTTCCCTTTCACCTAATTTATGTGGCTGTGATACGATTTGTAGAAGGGGGTTCTGCAGCTTCGGGCATCACTCGTTGCCTGTGGTTGAGTTGACCTTGTTTGGTTGCCCCGCGATGCTAATTCACCCCATTTTCTCACCTCCCACCAACACCTGGGAAACATCTATTAAAAAAAAACCATCTGCCACATTCATCACTCCTCCACTCCTGCACCACCTAGCAACTCACAAACCTACTTCATCGTCGACATCACAAACATCTCTGCTTTCTCTCACCAAGCACATCCTTTAACCCTTCTTTGTGTTCTGGTACCATTACCCAACAAGCTAGATTCTCTAACGTTTCCTTGTTCAGAATCGTCTGCATAACCGACGCTTTCAGCCAGATTCGTTCAGTTGAATTCGAGGCAATGGATGCCATTCAGACTCATCCGGCAAACGCCGCTCAGGCGAAGGACTTCATTGGCCCCGGCTCTTTGTCGTTTCCCGGCGGTACGGGCGAGCTGAATCCTCTATCCATGAACGGTCAGAGCAATGGCATCGCTGGTGTCCAGCAGGGCGGTATTGCGGCCAATGGTACCGGGGTGACTCCCGCCACACCTGCCGCTACTCCTGCTGCGAATCAGGTCGGAAGCGGCCTGACTCCCACACTGCAGTATGTATAACATGAGCCATGCACCTGTGTATGAACCTGATGCTTATTCGCATGCTTCTTAAGGAACATCGTTGCGACGGTCAATCTCGACTGCAGACTGGACCTGAAGACGATTGCCCTGCATGCGCGAAATGCTGAGTACAACCCAAAGGTGAGCAAATGGTCTTGAAGCCCCACCTGCCAAGGCCAGCCCTTGCTGACACTGCCAGCGTTTCGCTGCTGTCATTATGCGCATTCGAGAGCCCAAGACCACTGCCCTTATCTTTGCCTCTGGCAAGATGGTTGTCACTGGTGCTAAGTCTGAGGACGACTCAAAATTGGCCTCTCGCAAGTATGCGCGTATCATTCAGAAGCTTGGCTTTAACGCCAAGTTCACCGACTTCAAAATCCAGAACATCGTTGGCAGCTGTGACATCAAGTTTCCCATTCGTCTTGAGGGCCTGGCTTCACGCCATCATAACTTCAGCTCGTACGAGCCTGAGCTTTTCCCTGGTTTGATCTACCGAATGATCAAACCCAAGATTGTGCTGCTCATCTTCGTCAGCGGCAAGATTGTCCTGACTGGCGCTAAAGTCCGTGAGGAAATCTATCAAGCCTTTGAGATGATTTACCCCGTTCTGCAAGGTTTGTTTCAACGTGTAAGACTTGTTATCTTCGTGCTAACTTTTGCCAGACTTCCGCAAGGTCTAAGATCGGCATTTTGTCAGCAATGCAGATGATAGGCGACAAGTTATTTTCATGGCATCTTGCTCACCTGACTGTCACAGCGATCAAAAAGCTAGTTCTCTGCAGTCGGCGCTCTGTTAAGCTACTTAACCGGCTGGTTAGTGGCTTGTACGATTAAAAATTTCATGATTTCACGAATTCTCGCCGCGTGGAATGTCGACATGACCCAGGAGCCTCTTTCGCCTCTCCAGGTTAGACCGACAGCCACTTGTATCATTGGTCGTTTTTTTTTTTTTCATTGCATTGCATCGGCGTTCACAAAGGGGAGGGGAACTTACACTGGACAGGCTCAGGTTTCAGAGTTTCTTCACGGAAAACACTTAAAACACCTGGCCTCGTGGGTTTTCATAGATTGCACATGGCATTCTACGACGGTATGTGCGCTGGTTCGAGGATGCCGTCTTAATTCATAAGAGAGGACGTGGGAGGTAAATGTGAGGACAGTGGGGCCCCGAGGATGTGGTCGTCTCGGAGCATGGGATCATTTCTCTTGTGAGAAACACTAACCTATGCGGCACCAAGCTGCAATCGTTGATTTCGGCGATATCACGTTCTGGTGCATGTGTATGTCTTGATCTCGAGAATTTCCTCCGTGGTCATGCGTATGCAGTTACATGCCATCTCTCCCGAAAGCCTCTGGGTCAACTACAAAACCGTTGACATCACGTGAGTAGAGGGATGCTGCTGAAAAGAGCCGCATATGAAGTATCTCTAGACAGATAATATACTTCGATACGGACTGATGTCTTGACTCGCCTTCACTATGACATACAAGTGATGGATAATGTAATGTCACTACTATCTACCAGCATTGAATCTGTTGTTTGTCGTATTACATGCAGTAGTGACATGGATTCGCTCAACCCTCCGATACCTAATAGTATGACCTTGCTTCTGCCATTGCGCTCAGTATGAGCTTTTCTGATTCCAGGTTTGACGGCAAAATATCACTTGTTGGATTGATTTAATGCTCTCTTGCTGTAACTGTTGGTAGCCTTCTTGCTCTGATGCAGCAGTCATATGTCTCACACCAAAGCCATTCTTTGGGTTCGCGCAGCTCTGTCAAAACTTTCAAAGTCTTTCTCTCTCCTCTCCTTTCTTTCTTGCATGCCAGATAATTCTATTCGGCAGTCACTGGGTACCTATGAAATCTTCAAAGATAAATACTGAGGAGGCAACTTTAGCCTAGTCCCGCCGTGTGCCTACTTGGTAAATGTATGTGCATATTCTCTAGTTGTATACATAGATGCACCTTGTCTGCGCTGTAAGTCCGATATATCTGCTGAGCTTGACTTCTGTATCGTGGTATTTACCAGTAGATGTCTATCTAGAATAAGCCTGAACAAATTACTAAATCTTCTTATACTGTCTTTGTCGCCGTGGCGCCCCCCAAACCACCTAAATACGTATGGAGTCTATCTTGATCTAGACGATGGAATTGTCCCAGTGCGTTTGGTCAAACTTGAGCTCAGCTGATGTATTCTAGAGGTGACGAGCGCGCGCTACCTGACAGGGCTACAGCTTTGCCACCCTGGCCATCTCATCTTGCAATATCATACCAGGCCTCGAACCACGGCTCCCGTCTTCTGTGGCGATGGTCTTCTCGACACCCATCGCGCCCTCGACGCCCATAGCGCCCTCGTCACTGAGGCCTTTCTCTTGCCCTTTCCAGGCCCACTTCTTTTGGAATTCGGCCGGACATTGACCCTTGAGGCATTGGACGATCTTGCCGCCCAGGACTGTAGCACTGAAGGTTAGCGAGTGCTCCGTTTAGGCAATTGTACATGTCAGTGAACTCTCTAAAAGCTCTTTATGACAGAGATGATTTCAGGTCTTCTTCACGAGCTGCGAAACCGTCGTTCTTGATACGTACCGGGTAGAAACTTGAAGCCGTGGCCGCTGCCACCGGTCGCCACGAAAAGCGATCCGTTGTACGATGGATGGTAGTCAATGATCCAGTCACCTGTCGGGGTATCTGTGTACCAGCATAATCGTGTTTTGAAGAAGGGTCGGTCGGCCATCGAGGGCAGCGGCACCAGCTTGCGTAGGGCACGGCGGAGGTCTGCGAGACCTTCGGCTGGGATCTCGAGGTCGGGGTTGTCGAGGTGCGTCCAGGGCTGGGAGATAGTCCTTGCTTGAGGCTGTGAGGTGGGTTTCGGGGAACGGCAGTCGCCTAGGGGCGTAGACTTTGTCGGCTTCGGGTTGAGGTAACCGTACCCATGCCTCGCGATCTTTAGTACGCCGTTTCTGGGTGGTATTATAAAACACCCTTGCGTGAGGTTTAGGCACACAGGGATATTTTTCAGCTTCTCTTCCTCTTCCTGCGTAATCTTCATGTAGGCTATGACCTGTCCCGTCGCAATGGCCTGAGTACGTAGATCAAGCAATGATGGTGTCCAGGCGCCTGTAGCGGTTATTACAAGCTCTGCCTCGATCTTGCTTCCACTGCTCAGTTGAACACCGGTCACTCGTTGTTTCGACCCCTCTCCCTCCGTGAGAAAGCTCTCTGCCGCCCCATTCACGAATTCAACGTGTTTTGGCTGCTTCTGCACCTGACGATATAACCAATCCATACACGCCTCGGCATCCGCCCATCCAGACGCCTCATTCAGATATCCCCAATCGGCCCATTCTCCTCCTGTACCGCTGACTCTGGCGATCTCGTTTGGCGACCCCAACATCTTCACGCTGCTTGACGGTCTTCCCTCACTTTGCGCCACTGGTAGTCGAAGAGTCAGCAAGCACTCTCTACAGGACGCACAATGATATGGAGTGCCTGAACAAGTTCTGCGAGCATGGGCTTCGGGTAATAAAAGATCGGCACCCGGGGCCCTTCAGAGCATGCATGAAATGGCCCCGAATCACTTACGCGCCAATGCGTTGACCCAACTCTTCTTAGCATACCCCAACCCCGTGGCATGGCCATCGGCGCGCGTCACAGAGCCATCTCCCGCGTCAGCGGCGAGAAGTAAGCCGGACTTCGAAAAGCGACCTTCTGAACCTAACGCGTCGGGGGACGAGCAATCGTACCAGTATGTGTTCGCGAGGGAGGCGAGGGAGGCGTAGGCAGGGTCGGCGTAGTCGGCGCGTATGATGCGCGAGCTGTCGATGCTGCTGGCATCGCGGGCGGGAAAGACGCCCGGCTCGGGGGAGCGGTCGAGGACGGTCATGGTCGTGGAGGCGAAGAGCGGATCCTGAGCCAGAGACAAAGCGGTGGACATGCCAAAGACGCCGGAACCAACGATGAGGATGCTGGAGGGAGGCTTATAGTCACCTTGAGGTTCGGAGGGGGAGAGGTCCAGGTTAGCCATGTTAGCCAGGATGGGAACCGGACACGAATCGGGTCCGGGCATTGTCAGCAAGAGTTTCAGTTGCAGAGAAGTCTATAATATGTCAAGTAGGGGAAATGATAGATATATTGGTGCTAGGTATTCTGAATATCCAGAGCTGCACAGGACAGCGTGCTGGAGCGGTATATACATGTGTTGGACGCCATTGCTCTGGGCCGCGATGTGAGAAATTCTTCATTGTAGTGCCCCGCCGCGCAAAATAGTGGGATGATGTCGCCGAAAAGGTTTAGGTAGAAGACGAAGTCGGAAGCAGGGCTTGCAGAAGGGAGAGTTGGTCGAAACTGAGTCGAGGGAATCGCTGCGAGGATCGGTCGAGATTTCAGTGAATGCGATGCTACAAGTAGTATGTAGGTATACATCGATAGGCGTTATCACCCTTTCGTAGTGTCTTAGCAGCCGTGGCAAGGCCATGTGCCTTATCAGAATGTACCTGAGATAGGCGCTGGGATAGTACCGAACTCGGCAGTGGGCGATTGTACTGTAAGATACGTGTATGTAGGTCCCTGGTACTGCGGCATGGATTTGCCAAGCCTTTTAGGCCCTCGCTTTTCAGCAATTCAGGTATCAGCTATCGCGAAAGGCAGTCGTGTACGTAGGTACCCAAGGTACATTGCAGTAGCAAGAATAACAGACAATCGCAAGGCTCAAATATTCATACTGCACTTCTGCCTATGCGCGACTTCCGCCTTCTCTAACCTTCAGCCTCATTGCTGCTAGATCACCCGGGGCAGACCAATGCTCGCCTAAGTGCTTATCTTTCACTTGCTCAACCTCGGTCAACAGCCACTCCGGCGCGTCATCACTGCGGAATGCGCAGGTTTCTGTGATCCTACCCACCTGCCAGCCCGAGACCTCGTCGCGAACCTCGATCCGGACCGATCGTCATGTCCTCCCACAACAGGAACCTCACCGATTTCCCAGACGTCGAGGCCAAACTGCAGAAACCCTCCAAACAATCTGCCTTCGAGAAGCAGAAAGCCGACGCTGAGGCCAAACGCAAGAGAGAAGCTGCCGAGACCGCTGCTGTATACGAGAGCTTTGTCAAGAGTTTCGACAACGAAGATGACGCCCAAGACTTTGACTACGGGGGCCGACCCCAAGGCGCGCCCTTTGGTCGACCACCAGCTACCATGTCTGCATATGGTGCTGCCGCTCCAGGGAAGAGGCATTTTGGCTCTGGCGGTGGCATGGGCTTGAAGAGCGGCCCCGGGTCCTTAGGTCCAGCGCCCACAGCTTTCGGAAAGAGGAGGCCCGATAATTTTCAACATGGGTACAACAAGCGAGGTCGAGATGATGGAAGGGCGCGCCTGGGCTTTAGTGGTGGCGACAGCGACGACGGCTTTGCGCCCAAGCAGAGGGGTGTAACCGGGGCATTTGACACCAGTGACGAGGAAGGTATGGCACCTTTAAGGGATGCGGCTGAGGAGAAAGCATTGGCAAGACCTACTCTACGCCTAGCCAACCTGCCGCCAAGAACTTCTCCAGCAGTCATAAAAGCCCTGATGCCGAATCAATTAACCGTCGAGAATGTCAAGATGATTCCCCAATCCAACTCCGGAGGAACAGAGCGGAAGTCCATGGCCGCCATAGTCACGTTGTCGACGGAGACCCCAGCAGCAGATATTGATACTACTGTCAGCTCCTTGCAGAACAAGTACCTTGGATACGGCTTCTACTTGTCCCTACATCGGCATCTTTCATCAGCTGTTTCATCCACAGCAGCCTCGACCGTATCCTCGAGTACTACATCACATGCCTTCGGAGCTAAGCCCGTTCCTCAGGCCAATGACAGTAGCAATCATACTAAGCCTTACCAACCAGGGGGTTTCCAACGCGGGTTTGCGCCTCCAACGTCGTATAATCCACCTGGTGGCTTGATATCACGGACTATCCTACATGTTCCCGTGCAGGCGCCAAGCGACATAAAACAGCTCCAGCTTATCCACAAAGTGATTGAGTCAGTCCTAGAGCACGGCCCGGAGTTTGAGGCGCTTTTGATGTCTAGACCCGATGTGCAAAGGGAAGAGAAATGGGCATGGCTTTGGGATGCGCGCAGTCAGGGCGGCGTGTGGTATCGTTGGAAACTGTGGGAGGTCATCACAGGTGCGCAGGGCATTGGCCGTCAAGGGAAGTATCTACCACTCTTTGAGGGAAGTCATGCGTGGAAGATGCCGGAAAAGACGCTAGTCTACGAGTATGCCACGGCTATTGATGAATTCGTCTCGGACTCGGATTATAATTCCTCTGAAGATGAAGAGTACGAAGACGAAGGCAACAAGCCGACAGAAGGGGGAGACAATGAGAAGACGTACCTCAACCCCCTTGACAAAGCTAAGTTGACACATCTGTTGGCGCGATTACCGACAACTTTGACCAAAATTCGGAAAGGAGATGTTGCTCGGGTCACTGCCTTCGCTATCACCCATTCTAGCAGGGGAGCTGATGAGATTGTTGATATGATTGTGACGAACATCGTCAAGCCCTTTGCTCTCACATCTGCCAATCCGGAGCACAAAAAGAACGAACAGGATGAGGACCAAGTACAGACATCGCAAGACCCAACGCCACTGCCCGAAGACACGGCAAAATCTACCGAGGCCCAGGATACGAGCGCAGCCAGTCTAGTCGGTCTCTACGTTGCGAGTGATATTCTTTCGTCGTCAGCCACAAGCGGAGTCCGGCATGCCTGGCGTTACCGTCAATTGTTCGAAACATCTTTGAAGCAGAGCCAGGTTTTTGAGACACTGGGCCTCATGGCCGAGCGTCTCAACTGGGGTCGCTTGCGAGCCGAAAAATGGAAGCGTAGTGTTGGTCTCGTATTGAGTCTATGGGAAGGTTGGTGTGCATTTCCCAATGAGAGCCAGCAGCTTTTCACGCAGACCTTCGAGACCCCGCCCAGCGCTAAAAAGGAGGAACAAGTGGAAGAAGGTGCCAAGAAGGCTGGTAAATGGAAAACTGTCGAGACCGGAGTCGGGATCCAAGGCAGTGGGAAGGGCTTCTTACCGATTGCTGGTATACCCGGGGCGATCATTGAGCGTGAAGATGCTGGTAACAGGATGGACGATGTTGATGGTGAAGCTATGGACGAGGACCTAGAGATGATGGACGTGGATTTGGACAGCGATATCGACGGCGTACCTATGGACGATGAAAACGAAAACGAATTGCCTGTGAACGAAGGCTCTGAGTGCGCAATAGGGCATGCGCAAAAAGCTGACCGGCGAAAATCACCGGACCCCGTGGGTGGTGCTTCGCCGTCGGGAGAATCCCAACCACCAAGAAGGCGCTTGAGGGCCGTGGATATGTTTGCCGACTCCGATGGTTCAGACAGCGGCAAGCGATAAACAGTATTCTTGCTGTTTCCGTGTTCGAGTGTAGCTTCAAGCTCTGTGTAACGGAAGTACGCTAGTAGCTTGATGTGCGTCTGGAACGCGGTTAACCGCCCAAAGAATTCACATCTGATGGCTGACTCAGCAATAAGCCTTCTGTTCTTCATATGAACATCATCGCGATCCGATCTACCACCAGTGCCCTACCCTGACGGCTCAAATTAGTCATCCTGTCCTACAAAAAGCACGCCATACCCGATAATGAGAACTTAGTCGGCCTCGCCACACCGCGTGAACAAAGCTAAGCCCCGATGTACGTCCGAGCAGAATAGCAGAACGAAGGAACGAAGGAGAACGCGACAAAGAACCACCTGAGGATACCGAGAGAGCTATTGGAAAGTATCGTTTCCCGCCTAGCTAGGCCACTTCCAATAGTATACCGAGAAGATAACGTAGGTAGCTTGAAAAAGCTACCAGAATGGATTTCAGCTAGTGATTAGGGCAGTAATCTCAGCATGAAGCAAGGGTAGCTCTTCCAAGCTTGTGCCCTCCCACATGGGACTTCACCAATACGGGAGCTTTGCGCCATTAGGTATAGACGCCCCAACTCGCCCCGACGCGCCAGGCACGTCAGGTACCGGGAGAGGCAAAAAGGTTTTTAGTGACCCTAGTGAGCCTGGGTCTGTCTAAGTTCAAGCCGTCAATACGTGCCTGCCAATAAGACCGTTTCCTAATTCTGCCTACCATCTCATGCGCCCCTCCTTTCCTAATACGATACTGGATTCATCGTGAAGGAATCGACAAGCAGGGGAGGCCAGCACTTGGCAACGAGAGAGCGAGGGAAAGAACCCCAGGCTGAGGTCCCGTTCTCATCTGTCATTCGTACCTATACCACCAACAGTTGAGAAAACTTGCTCGTTGCAAGGCCGCCGAAAACTTGGAAATCACTGGCAGTGTTGTACCTGACTGTCAAAAACCTTGCGTTCGGGGATAAGTCGTACCTACTACCCAGGCATTGAGTTGTGGTGTGACTTCCTGCATAGCTCAGGATACGGATAGTTCCGTCGATATATTTCCAAGGTACCTAATGAACTACGAACCTGTAACTGTCCGCCAGCTTGCCACGTAGCTGACTTGGACAAGTCAGTCAGGGAAGCCTTTATCCCACGGGACTTTCACACACGCCCACTGGTCATGGGGACGTAGGTATATGCAGGAGTCTCCAGAGCTCAAACCACAGCAATCGGGCATGGAGATTCTCAATTGAAGTTGGACATATCAGCCATGCTTCCGAATGACGTGGGCATGGAATTACCGTGCTGTTATCGGCCCTTTAAGCACTGATTCGATGGGACCTCATATTTTGCCTTTCTATCAACCACCCAGGAAGGGACTTTCAGTCAGTATTGGAGACGAGAGGACCTGTGTGTCCTTACGCAATCGTCCGTGACATCAGATATCCACGACCGCTACCTAATGGCCAGAAAACTCAAACAGAGTTGAACTCTATAATACCAGGCTGCTGCCCAGGTAGGTAGGAATCAAAGGGGCTTGCCCTAGACCACTGTTTTCTCCCATCACCCACACATCTGCCCAAGTACTTAAGCAGCCTTGGTGTATGGTCGTGACCACTTGCAAAACACGATTCTGTTGTTCCTTGCTCTCAGCTGTCTTAAATTTACATGGATACTCGGAGATAGTCGCTACCACTATGCCTTACTCCTTCACCTCTACCTTATGCACGTATTAAGCTTTTTCTTTTTCACCTTCTCCACCAACCAGCAAAGATCGCCATCTCCGACACAGACTATCACCAACTTCAGATATTGAATTTTTGCATGGCATCGTTCACGATACCCTCCTTTGGATCGAACTTCTTGGCTGTATATAGAGTGGAGGGTACTGGATACCGCTCAAGCTCGCGATTCAAGGCCATTGCGCAGCATCAAGACTAACATCTGTCTGTCTCGCTGCCGACCACCGAACGAGTCGCGATTCAATTCTTATGACAGCCCTAAAATATTCAAGTCACCATCGCCAATTCGAAGAATTTGCGTACCACATCGTGGATTAGCTGCTTGTTGGTTCAATCGCTCCAAGCCGCTCCGATTATCGTGGCATTTACAAGTTCTGCATATTCGCTTCGCCACGCATACAATAAGCGTCCCATCATCACAGGCTTTGGGCGTTCTTTTGGACACAGTCAGGCTTTTTCATTCTACTCCCCTCCATTGATCGGAGTACATCCTTAGGCATAACTGCGTTCAGGATGCCGATCTTTCAGAACGGAAAGAAAATGGCTTGGTAAGTCCGGATTCTCCAGAGTGTTATTCGGTCCTAATGCAAGAGTATTTCCTTGAGTGATACTTTCCGGACCCTTCGTGTTACATTGAGTCGAGCTCGTTGACTGGCTGGCTTTGAGTTACTTTGCTCTCTCTGTCTCATTTCGACGCTGATCAGGCAAAATCTGCAGCGAGCCCTGTATCCGTGGCCATCGATCTACAAACTGCA
This sequence comes from Xylariaceae sp. FL0016, assembly GCA_022578815.1. Taxonomy (NCBI): domain Eukaryota; kingdom Fungi; phylum Ascomycota; class Sordariomycetes; order Xylariales; family Xylariaceae; species Xylariaceae sp. FL0016. The sequence goes on from MU388734.1 coordinate 821,389, forward strand.
CCCACGCAGACTCCCGAGTCATGCTGGAAGTGCGAAAACCCGGCCGCCCATTAAGCCACTGTCCTCATATCACCAGCGGACAACGCGGTTGCAGCAAGTGCCACAGAAACGATATCACGTCGCGGAGCGGCAGGCGTCAGCGCGCCACTTCGTCGCAGAATGCGGGCATTTCACGCCCAGTGGTGCAAATAGGAGAAGACGAAGACATTAAGGATATCCTCTCGTCACCGCTAGGAACCTTGCAGCCACTGTCTCCCGCAGGACCTGTGGGACAACAAAGAGAAAGTGGTTCTCGACAACCTAGATTCAATCCCATGACTATGCTGTTCAACTCAGTAGCTCCAGCCACTGGTAACAACGATGCTGGTTCTCCTGGGTTCAACGATGCTGGTTCTCCTGGATTCAACGATGCTGGTTCTCCTGGGTTCAACGATGCTGCTTCTTATGGACTCAACGGTGCCTCTTCTTATGGACCAAACCACACTCTCGCTACGATATCTTCGCCAAGCGCTCCTTATAGCTTATGGCCCTCTTCAGGACTCCAGAACAATGGCGCACGCGGAGATGTCACTTCCCTCATGGATGATGCAGGACGCCATAGCGTTACGACAAGCCATAGCCCAAGCAGTGGCGCGCGCGCAATCCGCGCTTACGGATCCGCTGCTGCAAGACGCCAAAGCTTGACTTCGAACCGTGGCCCTGAGCTGACCCAGCACGACGCAGCAGTCGAGCCGGCGCAGTCCGATGTACTGCGTAATGAGCACTCTCAAATGCACCAGAGTAACTTGGACCCTGTGGCATTGACTGTGTTGGGTACGCGGTTCGATACGGAGCAACCCACGAACCAGCAGCAGTCTAGCAATTTGCTCAGTCGTCCAGCGAGATCGTATTCATTTGGGCCCAGCGAGCGCCCGTTCCCGAAAACCAATTTTTCGGAATTTTTCCCTTCTCAACCAAACAATCAGGCGTGGTCACCAGTCAGTGCACCTATGCAGATGACCCAAGGCCCCCAGACAAATTGCTCCTCAGTCCCCACGCTGAAGAAATTTTGTGTATGCGGTCCAACCTGTCAATGTTTCTGTGTCCAACACCAATACAATGAGGCAACGCAGGCATTGCTTCGCAGGCCGCCATTCCACGGACACCTCAATCATCAGCAAGGCCTAGGATTTGGTGGTCAAGAGAGCTTGATGATGCCGGCAATGGGAGGCCCCATGCTAACGCAAAGCTCATCCACAACGACCGTTGCACCACTCGGCTCGCCCTCAACAATGACATCGACACCACCACCGCCGCCACCGCCCGCAGCTGAATTCAATGCGCCAGGGTCAACGCAACTCTGGGGAGCGGCGTCGGTAGGGCCGTTCGAGCATGACTTGTTTTTCTTAAATCTCGACGGCACCTGCGGCGATGATTGCGATTGTGAGAGGTGCCAGCAGAGCATGAACCAAGAACCTCCCGCCTCCTCATAGCAGGCTTAGTGTGCTTGGCAAGGAGACGAGGATGGCTGAGCACATTGCATCAGTTTACTGTGCTCTTTTGCCTGAAATTGATTGTTGTCCGTACTTATTTACGACTGGATTGACCCACTTTGACGAGATGGGCTGACGAAAGAAGTCCTTTTTATCTTTTGCAACCACGCGGGGTTTAGATGATTTTCAAGAAGTAACTTGAAGACAAAGAAACGCATACATGATGGAAAAGAGAGATTGGAAAAGGAAAGGAAAACAGAAAAGAAAAAAGAGCTGGAAGCATCTGACGCGAGTCCACTACTCCAGAGGGGAGGCGGATCGTCGCATTTTGCAAATCTGCTATCAACTCGCGGTTGCCGGTAGGCATTTGAGCGAAATGAGGAACGAAGAAGATACCCCCCCCCCCATTAGAGCCTAGCATTTTCAGAAGGTTAGTAGACGATGTGTTCGATGCTTGGTTAAGTCGACTCGTGCGCTCTATCTAAGTGGTTGGGAGAAGGCAAAGAAGGGCGGGCAACGATACCATGGAAAGGGGCTGCTCAAGGACTGCTGACACGTTGCATTGGACTGTTTGTTAGATTTCATAGACTGCGAAAGCTGTTAAGAGGCAACTCTTCCGCATCGATTGTTGTTAGTAGTGGTAATTCTAATGGCAGTGAATAAAATTATAAAATCCAATGGTTGGTGTTTATGTTGCTTGGGCGTGGATTGATGTAACTGGCATTCTGTCTATGCATTAGTTCACCGGAACGGTGATGAATCTGTCCTTTCGAAGAGTAGAGGGGCTGGCTCCTCTGATAGAGGTTTCTCTTGTCTATCGCTTCCTCCTTAAGCAGTCAGTCAGTCAGTCAGGATACCTACGTGCCGTCGTCTTGGGACCGCGACGATAAAATGCCGCGTCTATTGCCCAATGGCAGGCAGTGAGTGCGGTTCAAGGACGGGGAGTGTGCGTAGGGGGATGCCAAGACGGGACCATCGAACCTCGGAGACGGGAGGAGATGCAGATCGATTGATTGGGGGCGCGTCAGGATTCAGGAACGGGCACTCGCTGGGCCCGAATAACGGTTGGTGGAGTCTCGTAAGGTGAGGGAAGGTGAGGTAAGGTCAGGTAAGGTCAGGTAAGGTCAGGTAAGGTCAGGTCAGGTCAGTCGGGGTACGGTACCTACTGGGCGATGGAGTGATGGTGATGATGGTGCTGTTGATGTTCGAGAGCCCTGTTGTAGAGAGGTTATGGGCTGTCATGATATGGGTACGAGGTGATGAGCATCATGAAGATACTGGGGGAATTTAAGCTGGTCGAGTACACAGATGAAGATACATAGGATGGAGGTACTTATGTATACCTATGGGTATGCCATGCATCGTGGGGGGTAGCATCCCCGCATGTAACATTGATGAAACAGATTTCGGACGGCAATATACATAAGTATGTATGTATGTATGTCTCTTGAAGTGGTACCTTTTCGTACCTCGTTCATTGCCTGCCTCCTAACCTATATGTTCGGCCTTGGGAGTTGACGCTGGGAATACCCAGCGTTTGGGCAATCAGTGCCAGACCTGAAGCTGAGCCAGACCTGGCCCACACACAGCATCCGAAAGCTTGGCTCTCTCTCCCTAAGCAGAGTCCGGGGTTCATTTCTCCTTAAGATCGTGCAGGGACGACCCCAGCAAGGGAGAGAAGGTGCATTCCTCATTATCTACCCCGTCTCCACCAAAATTCTGACGTCGAGCTTCTCTCGATTGCGAAAGCGAATTGGCCGCTACGACTACGCGAACAGCGCTCGAAGATTACACGAAGGATACTCGCTCCCCAAATAATTAATATTGGCGCAGACACATCCGCCGCACGACCGCGACAGGCCACGTGCAGGCTCTGGCCACTTCAACAGCGCCTCTACTACTGGAAAAGGTCCTAGGGGGCCGAACAAGAAGCGACAATGGACGAGCGACGCGTGCGACGGCGGCGCGACGACTACCACGACTACGAGAGAGATGCGCATACGGATGTACGAAGGCGGAGATCGCGCTCGCCTCAGGACCATCGCCGTGAGCACGACCGCGAGCGCAATCACGCCAGAAATCGCGACGGCGAGAAACGCCACCACCACCGAAGACGCGCCCCCTCGCCCTCGCGCGATGGCCGCCCCCACCACCACGACGCCCGACGCCAGCGCCGCTCCTCCACGACCTCGCTGCACGCCACCAACGCATCGCTGCCCTTTGGCGCGCGCCAGCTCAGCCGGTCCACGGACCATGGCGTCTTCCGCCCGCTGTTCGCGCGCTACCTCGAGGTGCAGAAGCAGCTGGACATCGCGGAGCTGGACGAGCGCGAGGTCCGCGGGCGCTGGAAGAGCTTCGTGGGGCGGTGGAACCGCGGCGAGCTGGCCGAGGGGTGGTACGATCCGGAGATGTTTGGGGAGGTGAGCCGGGCAAGCGAGGTGGCGGCGCCGTCGCTGCGGGATGGTCGTGCTGGGTCGGGGGCAAGGAGACGAGATCAAGATCAAGATCAAGACATGGAGACTCGGAGTCGTGATAAGGATGACGCGGGAAAGGGGGATGACGATGATCAGGGTACAGACGAGGACGGATCAGATTACGGCCCTACACTCCCCTCTCAGCCCGCCCGCCACCACGGCCCGGGCATCCCAACAATACAAGATCTCTCGCTGCGGAAGGAACTACACGCCGAAGACCGCGCCGCGGCGGCCGCTGATCTACGCCACGAGCGAGTGCTCGACCGCCGGACACAGCGCGCGGCCCTGGACGAGCTGGTACCCCGCGCAGACGCCGGGACCCGGGAGCGGCGGCTGGAGAAGCGGCAGGAGACGACGGATAAGCTGCGCGGGTTCGCGAGCGCCAAGGACGGGGGCGACGTGCCGGAGGTGCGGGACGAGGACCTGATGGGGGGCGGTGCGGACGGGCTGGAGGAGCTGAAGAGGATGAGGGAGATGGAACGCAAGAAGAAGACGGAGAGGGAGGTGAGGCGGGAGGAGCTGGAGAGGGCGCGGAGGGAGGAGAGGGAGGGGAAGGTGAGGGAGTATAGGGAGCGAGAAGAGGAGAGGATGAGGGAGTTGAGGGAGATTGCGAGGGCGCGGTTTGGGTAGGGGGACTGGGTCACGATGGTCGAGATGGAGTGAGGAAAAGCCACCCCCTTTTGCAAGGACTGCCGAGGAAAAGAAAGAACCTGGGATATGAGGGACGAGATATGAATTACGAGCATTCACACAGAAAGTCATGATATACCCGAACCAGGTGCCATGAAGGCATCCGTTAGGTAAAGACTGGGCAATAATACTCATGGGACTCCGCTAGGTCAATATCTACATCGCGTGTGTATGGGCTTCCATCTGATAGAAGCAATTGAAAGTGCTACTATTTACATCCGGAAGGCACTCGTTCGTTGCGAGACATCACTCTCTGCTAAGAGGACTATTCCTATTACTTGACTTGAAACGATTGGAGTATTCTAGGAACAGGACAAGGGTCCTTTGAGCACCGAGCACCTTCGTGGACAATCTATTCAGTCTATGTCATTCATGAAGAGGTATATGCTATTGTCTTCAGCACAAAGATTTCTCTCTATTGTCTGCGAAGGATGCTCGAAATGGCCACATAAGTAGTACCAAAGTCGACTCCAATTGGCCGCCATTTTGCATTGCATCACAAGTCATCTGTTCCTCTTTCTCTTCTCCTCGGAGCTAGCTTCAGGGGTAATAGATTAAAAATTATTTGTCCCCTTCCGGCTCCAGGTATATTCTATCTTAGATAAATATGGCTTACGGCCCTGCTTCGTCATCACAGAGCACTCCACTTCTAAAGACACATTCTAGTCGCAATTACGCCACAATGAGGCCCAAGCTGAGTTTGATAATTCCCCCGAATCGTGGCCCCAAGCCGAGACTCATCGCTGCTAATACCCTGACAGACGCAGTAGACCAGACTGACTATCTCCTTGATACTGCTTTGTCGTGGAAGACTTGTAATCAAGTCGAGGAAGGGCTGGTATGCTGCGATCACTGCCTCGAGAACGGGATAGACCACGAGACCGGAGACTACGACCACGCTGGTCTGTGGAGACGATGTACCGAAAACGAAGGGACGCTGGCAGTTCTCGAGTTTTTCATCGATCTCCAGATGCGGCTCTTGAGTATCTTGGTTCCATTGCTTTTCTTGTTCATGTTAAGGGTGTACCTGTGCGGGTACGTAGAAGGTGTGTACGGCCCGAACCTCACGCACAAGTCCATCGTACCCATGACAGTCCCGTAGACGACTAATAGAAGGAAACAATTTCTGCATACGCGGCCCACCTCTTGACGTGAGGATACATTCGCATGTTGTTGTGATTTCACTTGCTTCCTATTGAAGTACGATCCGCCCTTGCCGTATCCTGCCCTTCCTGCTTATTGCAAGCCGCATGCACCACCTTGGGATAGTACTGGAGCTCATACTGGTGGTGGCGGGACTTTCAGCAAACGCATCGACAATCATCCTATCGCCACATAGCTAGCATGGCTTAGGAGTAATTAGATAACTAGCTAGTAACGTGAACAGGTTTCCCTAAGATGAGACTGCTTTAAACACGACAATGGAATGATCTATCCGGTGAATTATCAATGCTAGCAGTTCTACAGCATCCCACGATGCTTACAACACCGGATATCGAAGGTGATGAGACAACAAAACTATGACCTTATATTTCCACAAGATCAATCTCATGCGCAATTTGACTCTTACTTCATGATAGAAGTCAGCCTCCCAGGAGCCCGTACATACACCATCATAGCTCAGCACAAAACATCTCCACCCCACAACACCAACACACGTACATCACGCACTACCAGCACAACCACCCACATCACCACGTCCCCCTGAAAAACGGCCAAGCAGCCTCCTGACTAGGCCTCAGCCTCTCCAGCCCGTCCTCCGTCCACCGCGCCGCCACCACGCCCGCCAGGAACTCCAGGACGCCCCCCAGCGGCCTCACCACCGGCGCCGCGAACCCCGCCACCACCCGCTGCAGCACCTGCTTCCCCCGCCACGCCGCCTCCAGCGCCCCGCCCCGCGACAGCAGCCACGTGAGCGGGCTGTACACGGCGCCGGTCCACCGGAGCCGCACCACGCCGTACGCGAGCAGCATGCGCACCTCGGGGTAGCTGAGCCACCAGGCCGGCAGCAGCACCGCCGGCACCAGGAACCGCCAGTTGACCAGGGCCGCCGCGACCAGCAGGAACCACGCCGTCCAGGCGACGCGCACGTCCCAGTGCAGGGCGGACGACGACGGGGACGGGGACGGGGACGCGTGGAGGGGCCCGGGATGGCCGCTGCCGCCGCCGCCGCCGCCGCCGCCCACGACGAGGCCCTCGCGGAGGACCTCGGCGGCCAGGATGCCGGCGATGGCGAGGTAGATCGTCGTGGACCAGCGGAAGACGCGGAGGAGGAGCCGGTAGTCGCGGACCACGAAGACGGTGAGGACGGCGGTCCAGACGAGGGAGGTGCTGAGGGCCAAGAGGAGGAGCATGGTCGTCGTCGGGTGGACGGTTCGGTGGTTTGGTATGTCCTGGGGATGTCGGGCGGACTCTGAGGTTATGACACAGCTTCGTCAGACGGTACGATTGTGCGTTGGTGTTATACGAGTTCGAGATTGGCTTCTGTAATTAGGCTACTGAGCTCGATATGTGTAGCTTTAGACGGTCTGTTCGTTCGTGGCCTGGCAGCACGGCCATACTGTAAATGTAAAACATTGGGCTTGCTGCGTAGACACAGCTATTACACGCTCTGTCTAGACATTGGCAGAGGAAATAAGCCCTCTTTGACCGTGGCATCCATCTGCAATCCGGAAACAGCATACCTCTTGTGATCTTCTTTGTCAGGGTGTTGACAACATTTCTGTCAGTTTCTCCCGACCCTATCACAATAGCATTGTGTACGGTAAAGGTATGAACAAAGATCTATAAATTAGTAGTCTGCAGATTGTTAATTTTCTCCTACTTACACAACACCACATGGCAACTATTTCGATCATACCACCGTCGTATTCTCACTCCATCCCCTACTCCCTTACGAACAGCCCGGCCATCCCCATCCCCGTGCCCACACACATGCTCACAACGCCAACTTCGCCACCGCTGCGTTCGAGCCCATGCAACAACGTACTGGCCATTCGTGCCCCCGTGGCCCCCAACGGATGGCCTAGCGCAATAGCACCACCATCCGGATTGACCTTGCCCTGCTCCCACGCCTCGGTGAGCCCCAGCTCCCGTACGCAGTAGATCGCCTGGCTCGCAAACGCCTCGTTAATCTCCCAGCGATCCACGTTCTCATTCTTCAGTCCCAGCAGCCCCAAGAGCTTAGGGATCGCCAGCGCGGGGCCGACGCCCATCTCGTCGGGCGCGCAGCCCACCGTCGTCGCCCCGACGAACTTGCCAATGATAGACCCAGACAAGCCCAGTTCCGTCGCCGTGCTCCTTCGCATCAGCAGCGTCGCCGCCGCCCCATCCGACACCTGGCTCGAGTTGCCCGCCGTGCTGGCGCCGTCCGCCTTGAACGCCGGCTTCAGCTTCGCGAGCCCCTCGAGCGTCGCCCCCGCGCGGATCCCGTCGTCCCGCGTCACGGTGACCCGCTGCTCCTCGCCCACCTTGTTCCCCTGCTTATCCACCTCCTGGAACCGCGTCTTCACCGGCACGATCTCCTGCTCGAACAGGCCCTCGGCCTGCGCCTTGGCCGCCCGCCGGTGCGACTCCACCGCGAACTCGTCCTGCTCCTTGCGCCCGACGCCGTATCTCTCCGCGACGTTCTCGCTCGTCAGGCCCATCGGCATGATGCAGTCCTTGGCGTCCTTGACGCCCGTCTCCCTGAGCTCCGGCCACAGGTCCACCGGGATCGCGCGGCTGCCGTAGTTCCTCGTCATGCTCTCCATGCCCGCCGCGATGCCGCCGCTGATCATGTCGCTGCGGATCTGCGCGGAGATCGTCGCGATGCTCTGCAGGCTCGAGCTGCAGGCCCGGTTCACCGTGTACAGGCTCGTGGCGTTGGGGAACCCGACGTGGTTCATCGCCATGCGCGCCGCCTTGCTGCCGCCGAGCTCCGAGAGCACGACGCCGACGGCCACGTCCTCGACCCGGGCGGGGTCCAGGTTCGGATTCGCGTCGAGGGTCGCGCGCAGGACGGTCGAGAGGAGCTCCTCGGGATAGGCGTCCTTGAGCTGGCCGCGGTAGGAGCGGCAAATCGGGGTGCGGAGGGACGAGAGGATGACGGTGTCGGAGGGGGCCTTGGAGAGGACGGCCGACAGGCCCTTGGGAAGTGAAGCCATTGTGTGAGTGGTAGGTCGGGCTTGAGAAGAAGGGGAAAGCGTCGCTACGTCGGAGAGTTGAGAGCAATGGCTGGCTGTCGGGTAGAGCTCGGAAAGCGGAGATTCCCAGCTATTGGGCTGTTCAATCGTTTCAGGACAGTTACAATGCACTATCGTACTGTGATTCAAGGCAACGCCGAGCTATAGATTACACAGCATGGCAAGGTATGAAAGTAAGAAGTGCGAATTGAAGGCCATGCGGTCGGAGAAGATCGGAGTGCTCGAGCGGCAAGCACCCCAGCTCGCCCAGCTCGCCCAGCGGAAAAGAGGCGGTTGAGGCAAGGTGATGATCAAATTGCCGGCTCCCACTTCCGTAGGTGGGGGGATAAACGCACTGCCGGTCCGCCCCGGCCCAATGAATCTCCCCAGGAATTGAGAACGGCAACGAATGCATTGACCAGCTGATTCTGATTGTAATAGTGGACCTGCTCCTTCGCTGGCGTAAGCGTTTATCTCCAAGTGATTTCATTATTAGATGCCTGGACATCATGTGCCTGGTTTCTAGACGAGGGTATCGGCCTGGTAAGTAGACAGGCAAGTATAACTACACAACTAATTGATGATACATAAGCTTTGTAGGTACATGTATTCACCTACAGCTTGGCGGGTAAGGCCTTCTGCTTAGGTGGCGGCGCTGCACCCATCAACTGCTTGATGTCAAGATCCGGGTCACCCTTCTCCATCGCGCGCCGGTACCCCTCTCGCCGACCGATTCGCGCCAGGTACGCCAGAATATTGGGGTAACCAGCGAGACTATAAGGTGCGAAGCACCGCAATCCTGTCAGGTTGCAGATGTTCATGATATCAGCGGCGGTGAACTCCTCGCCAGCCAGGTAAGGGACAGACGACAGCCTCCAGTCGACGAACTTGAGGATTTGTCTAGAGCGGCTAGCAAACCGTTCAGAGAGCTCATTGTCCGTTGTTCTACCCATCGATTCCAGGAGCATGTTATGGACGAGGTTTGGCGTGAAGGTGCCATTAGCGAAATCTGCCCGTCGTCAGCATATCCATTGCATCGCGCATCCTATTCACGCGCCACATTCGCGTTTCAGTAGAGATACGTACGGAACCAATAGAGATAGTCGGAATATCCCTTATCGCCGGGTTTGATGATGAGATTGCCCTCTCCGTACGTCTGGCAAATGTACTCGACGCACGCACCCGACTCGGCGAGCTTGAAGCCGTTCGCATCCTCGATCACAGGCGAGGACTCCAGCGGGTGCAGCGCCTTATACTCCCTTGGCGCAAATAACGGCGAGCGGGCGTATGTTTTCAGTTGATAGGGTATCTGGAGCTCTTCGCACGCCCACACAACGCGTTCCGACTGCGAGAGTCCGAGATGGTGTACTATGAGCGACATAGCAAATGACGTGACCAAGGACGACGTACACCTTGCCTCAAAAAGAGTAAATCTCCAGCTAGAATCGATTTGGGGGCAGGGGATCAGGGCTCTTCGCTCTCTGTCTTCATCTTCTTTCGCCCGAACCCAGAGACTAATTTGACCCATATATGTCTGCTAGCCATCTCTGATGTATCGGACTCCGTGACAATCCCCACGCGACGAGCTTTGACAGTGAGTCCAACAGGTTTTTTTTCTCTCTCCCCATGTTGCGGGTTTCGACAACACTGTCTAGAACATTGTCTCGCGTTTTAAGATTGAATGTTGTGCCTATTTAGAGCAAGTCGAGAGATGAAGTCTTGCGCGATGAACAGCAGTTCTCGGACTATATTCGGAAATTCTGGTTGAATATATTCAGTCTCGATTCTATCCTTGGTGTCTCGGACTCCTACACACAAGTCTCTCCACCGTGTGGTGTTTGATCATGCCTCGAAATGTCATTTCTCCTTGACGTCTAAAAAATAGAGACACAGCACGATTGACCACACCCTACGTAATATCGAAATGTACAAACATAAAACTAGAGAAATGAGATGGTTGATGTAGTGGCACCATCAAGCTATGCCAACAATTTCAATGCCCCGGATCAGCCGTTCCATAACTTCAATTCAACACTCGCCAGTAATTGGGGTGTTGTGAGTGTGGCTAGCGTTAGAGCGTGGCTAGTGCGAGTGGCTTAGATAGAATGTGCTTCGGCTCGTTGTTTTCTATCTAATAAAGGTAGGTAGTTAACTAGCTTCCATAGCGGTCACTTACTACCTACGTGTAACACGTACAGTACAATGCACCTATCATCGCTTTCCGAATAGTTGCGCGAGCGCCCCATTCTATCGTTACCCTATTGTATTCCATAAATATCATGTATTCATTCGCTGTACGGTCCGGTCCCATTATCTAGGTAGTTGGACTCGTGTACTGCTGGCTGGCTGGCTGTGTGGCCATTAGGCCCAGCTCCAGATCACCAGCAAGGGCTCAGCCTCCACCTATGCCATCATTCCCTCTGATAATGTCAGTCATCATGATGAGTTGTCATCGTTCGAGCTGGTGCAGCACAGCATCTGTATAGAGGATTCCCTAGGAGAGACTCTAGTCTCGATGGACAGACCTGACCTGCGTAGCAAATCCCACACGACAGATCCCTATATCCACGTACTGCCATAACCAGAGGCCCATACAATCAAGGCGTCTTAACTACTACATGGGCTCTTCTGCCTACGATGTACTGGTATGGGAGAATGAAGAGTGTATTCGGCTCACATATTCAATCTTCGTAGTGTGGCTGCCCTTCGCATGCTCCAGGGAGGATGAACATGAATTCGCTCAGGACGAATAGTAAATTCTATAATCATTTCCTGTTTTGATTTCATATAGCCACAGAGCTGACCGTATCAGCATGGCATGCTTCTCGGCCATGAGGTGGCCTTCGTCGACTCGAATCAAAGCACTCGGCCATGAGCAGATATCGCGAGTTCCGATGTCGCACCACACTGTGTTGATAGGGCAGTAATAGTTGATACCTGATGCTACCATATGTCTGAGGCGAAGCAGGCCATCCCGGTATCAGTGATTTGCATACATGCATCGAATCGTTGACCCACATCGACCATGAGGCGAATTCCACTGGGCGACGACGACGACGACAACGAACGCCACAAATTTGAAAGGGCGGTCTAAGTCGCACTAAGTTACTGTCAGGTGATGATGATGGTTACTTTTTTGATCACACGAAAGACCTTCCGAGCTGAACAAGCAAAAGGACCTTGCGTATCCTGATGCCATAGCTCATCTATGTCGACAATATATCGTCGCTCCGATGGTGCCCCGACGCAGAAGCAGATGCAGGCCGGGTACATCTGTGTTGTAGTAGCTGTGACTAGATGCTACCTATGTCAGATAACGTGTGAAATATGAGGATCTCTGACCAGATGTATGATTTAACAACCCTGCGTCCCTTCTGCTCTTCTTGTTGTCTTGCCATGTGACTATCGCACTTCGTCGTTCCTCGTAGACACTCCCCATTCTCCTACTGACTAGATCCCCACGAAATAAGAGCTCTAAGCACACCTAGCCCCCTCGACAGTGCCGAGATGCGCTCGCCCGACATCGAAGAGCAGAAGCACCCGGGGCTCGCGGAACGGCCAAGTGCTGGCTTAGCGGCAGATCAGAGTTCAACCGACGACAAACAGATGCACTTCAGTCTCTGGAGCACCATCGGGATCAGCTACTCTACTATGGCCACGCCGTTGTCGATCGGCACTTACATGGCGTTTAGCATTGGCGTCGGCGGGAGTCCGGTGTTCATCTTTGGTTATATTGTCTCGATCCTGTTTCAGTTCCTGGTGTGTCTTTCCCTCGCGGAAATGGCCAGATTGTTTCCTCATTCTACTGGTATGTGATCATTTTACTATTCTTCACGTCAACAAGCCGGAAAGAGAATGCCATTGAGTAATTAATAAAATTTCTATTTGTAAAGGTCAAGTTCACTGGACATCTGTCCTCGCGCCTCCGCGCTGGTCCCGAATATTGAGTTATTGGGTCGGAGCTTTCACAGCTGCCGGGTGGTTCTTCTGGACCGTTGGCACGTACTTGTTCTCGGCTCAGCTTGTTTTAGCTATGGCTGCGACTGGGCACCCGAGTTTCGAAGCGCAGGACTGGCAAGTCTATCTGTGCCTGGTTGGAGCAGCCGTGATTGCCGTACTGCTCAACATCCACCTCTTCAGGGGTTATTCTCTGGTGCTGAAAGCCATGATCATTGTTGTCAACGTGGGGGCCATATTGGTGTTTGTCGTTTTGCTAGCACGGTCGTATCCAAAGCGTAGCGCTCCGTCCGTGTTCACCGAGTTTGTCAACGAAACCGGCTGGGACTCCGATGGCTTCGTTTTCCTTCTTGGGTGCCTTCCTGGGATCACAGCCATCAACGGATTCGACTCTGCGACTCACGTTACGGATGAGATACCTAACCCATCTAAGCAGATTCCACGCGTCATGATCTGGAGTTCGGCTCTTGCGGCTCTCGCTGGCATTCCCATGGTCATTGCGTTTATGTTCTGCGTCGTCAACCAAGAGAACCTCCTAGCTCCACTGGGGGGTCAGCCTGTGGCTCAACTCATATACGATTCCTGTGCGTCGACTCCTCTGGCCCTGCTTCTTCTCTTCGTCTACGTCTTCGTCTTCTATGTAGCTTGTGGCACTCTTACAACCACGTTCAGCAGGGTTCTATGGAGTCTGGCAAGGCAGCGACACCTCTTCATCGGCTCTTGGTTAGCAGAGCTGAGCGGCACCCACGAACTTCCAGAGCACGCAATCTATTTTGCGTCCCTGTTCTCTTGCTTAATCGGACTTCTCTGCCTCGGACCTAGCACGGCCCTCAATGCCATTTTGGGATCCGCAGCAATCAGCTTTTTTGTCAGCTACACAATACCCATCGCATGTCTTATTATCGACCGAAATCCCCTATCCTCTAAGCCCTCAACGGTGAAAGGAGACCGTGGAACTCTCGCCGTCAATCTCATGGCTTTGGCGTGGATGTTGCTGATGAGCGTTGTCTTGCTTTTCCCCCAATACCTCCCCGTGGAAGTGTTGAGCATGAACTATACGGTGGCTGTGCTTGCGTTGGTCGTTTTAGTCTACAGTTTGAACTGGGTTTTGTATGCAAAGAAGCATTACGCAGATCCGAAAACTGCATTCGATGACCAAGGAGATGGTCCATTCTCTTGTGCCGGAGAAGGCCATGCTTGAACCAGCTGTAGCGCCACAAGCAGCTGTACTCGGATAGTTTGATGGAGCTTGGAAGCGATATCGATGGGGGTGGGCACGGGAACTCGATATTGATCCGGAGCATTATTGAAAGTCACATCATGGTTAGTCTACGCAACATAGTCCCCGAATGGTTTCGTCTCCTGTATCGCAACCGACAAGCCGCGATTTCTAGCTATCTTGCGTGTAATTTATCAGCTCAATGATATCATAGTTGTGCGTCAAAGCCATGTCAGTTTCGTGGATCGTAGGAGTCGCTTCTCCTATTTCGGAGCTGCGCTCACAATAGACCGGGATAGTAGTACAGAGAGACCCATAACTAGCCATCTCAATATCGTGGCTCGCGAACTCACAGGTATACAACGGGTGCAGCTTAGCGCTACATAACCAACAAGCATGGCGTCTATCACATCTGATTCAAGACTAGTGGAAATACGGATATGTCCTCGGTGGCTTTCCAGCTAATGCATGGCCCAAATCCCTGACGCCCCTGGTTGGACCCAAAGGCTCCTCTCCATCTGCCTGCTTATGAGACGTGGCTTGATGTGTCTTTTAGAACTCCTGAAACATTCTCCAATCTTCAGGCTTTTTGATCCAGATCTGGTGGCTAGCGTCTGGCAGCTTGCCAAGGCATGCAAGCCTCCGGGGCCGACACTGTCTCGACTACAGTCGTTTGGGCTGCCTTCCACCTCGAAGAGCGCGCAATCTAGTACGTAGCGGGACGGGCCGGGAGACCGCCGTCGACTACGAACCTGGACATTGGAATCCTGGGTTAGCGGCAAGTGATGCACAGCATTTCCACGATGCTCAAGTACCCGAATTTGGTTGCTATCATCAGTGTCAAACAGCGGTGTGATACCACCATGCAGGCCATGTCACTTTGACAGCCACCTAGAATCAGAATCAAAAGCCATATTGGGGTTTCACGGAATATCTTTCTTCAATAAGCAAGCTACCTATCTCACTGCCATAATACCTCGTGCCGTTGATTAGCTCGGGGCAAACGCAGCGTTTCCACCCATAGCACGGTTTGCCAACCAGCTTTCTTCAACTGCGGCTCGGACAGCCTTACTGGTGTTGGATCTATCCAGAGTCCTCATGGCCTTCTCGGTGCTGCCACCCGGCACACATACATCTGACAGAAGATCCGGTAATGGCGTCCCATGGGCTCCCTGCGCTAGTGCGGCAGCCCCCAGACAAGACTGCACCACAAGCTGGTGCCCGATGTCCTCCGGAAGCCCATGCTCACTGCCAGCGGAGACAAGAGACTGCATGAGGTGAAAGATATAGGCTGGGGCCGACCTTGTAGAAGGTAGTGTCAGTCTCGCCACATGACTAAGTACGAGGGGACCAGTGGGGGTGAATCGAAAAGGGGGACGTACCCAGATACAGAGGCAGCAATATCCATAAGATCTTCTCGCGGTAGTGGCGCAACGACAGGCGACATGTGTTCTAGAATGGACTGCACTTCTGCCACCACGTCAACTGTCGCGTAACGGTTGGAAAACAGGGCTGTTGCGCCCTGTTGGACAGAGACAGGGGTATTGGGCATGGTCCGAACGATGGGCGTCTCCGGAGGCAGCCATGCTTCGAGTTGCGCCACGGAGATGCCAGGGCACATGGTGACTGTCACCAGCTTCTGTTTCCGGCCGCCCAGCGCGAAGGCCTGGGAGATCTCGGCGCACACCTTGGCTGTGTAGCAAGGCTGCGTCCCGATCACTACCACATGTCTACCGCAGCCGTGGCCCTGTGGCTGTGACCAGATCCGAGGGTCTCTGTTGTCCAGCGTCACCAGTGCCTGGGGATACCGATCTTGAAGGATCTTTGCCTCGTCCTGACGTCGGTGGGTTAGTGAAAGACGGTAGTAAGAGGACTTTGCTGGCTCTGACAACAGCCCGTCCACGATGGCTCTCCCAAGCACACCGCAGCCAATGATGGTGACTTGTGTCTGGGGCTCCATTGTCGTGAGCGATTCTGACGATACTCATTGCTTGCGTTGCCATTTGACCCCCGGCAACTACAGACATATTTATGGCTATCCGGCCGTGCTGCTAGGAAGCAAGTAAGCTACCCAGAAGAGACTATGGTCTCAGATCCTGATCTGCCCGTTGACGTCGCATCGCAGAAGCGAGGAGTCTCTGCAGAAGCGACGAGGTAGCTCTTCTACTTTCTAAGCAAATCCCCATCCCAACGTGACACCATCCCACCGTTATGCTATTCGTTCGAACATTGTAAACCACGTCACTTTTGCTTTTAGGACGAAACAGAAGATCTAAGCTATCGGAAATTTGACGTGGCCAGACCTCGACGAGCTTGTCGCTGGCCCATGTATGTTGAGGCTGGGTTGTCCATGGCCGTATTTACCATCTACTTATTCGTGCCGTCGTGAAGTACCTAATTGGAAATAAGACTATCTGAAAGAGAGTTTTCTCAGATAGCTACGTCTGCTTATGGCCAATCGGATCGGAGGGTTACAGCGAGCCACGAACGTCGATCAATGCCTCAGTGAGCCATGTATGAGACCGGCCAGGACCGGCCTTGACGTCTTCGCTGCCTCCTGCCGACTCTTGGCTGGGGGTCTCGGCATATGTGTCGCCACGTATAAGGCTTCCGCATGGCGAGGATCATGTTCTGCAAGAAGCAAATCAGGGGACCTCTGCAAAGAAGAAAATAACCGGACTGAACTCTGGCAGGTAGTACTTCCATCGCGTTTCGCTATTTTAGGCCGCAATGACGAGTTTCTTGCTTGCTTTTTCTTCTTTCGCCTGCTCGGACCCCAATGGCTTGTACTGCATGCTATATCCGAAGGCCACCGGCCTGCTCACTGCTCATTAGGTACTCATCTCTCAGCATGTGGGTGTCGTGTTCTCTATTCTAACCGCCTTCGTCGTGGACGTCGTGTCCAGGTGACCTGCCCGCTGTCTTTATAATCCTTGTACACACATAAGAGCCATGTGTTAGCACCGCGTTAGCAGCGGCAGATGTGTGTGATCGAGCTAGATGGATTAGACAAGCTCCTCACATGCACGAGACCGAAGCCGGCCAGCTTCTGCAGGTGTGATTTCCCATTGTCTCAAACAGGACCATTGCCGGACCTGCAAGAGCCTTGCGCTGCGACAAGGATTATAACTACCAGACATCTCAGCTGCCGTCGTGCAAGCCACACCTGCATTTTGCATAACACATCTGCATGACACAAGTCGACGAGGCTAGCCGCCCCTAACGCACGTCTAAGGTACAGCCCGGTCTCCTCTAGAAAATTTCTGAGAAGCTTCTATACTCTCCGACACTCTACCTACTGAGATCAGACTTGGCGAGCTCCACGCGTGACATGTTTGGGCCGTGATTTCACGAACGCTACCCCGACTTAACGCGGGTATTGAGTGACCCCATGGCACCTACGCTGACCATGTTAACATCATTCTAACGTGTAAACATCACGGCGCTAAGACAGTATTGCGAATGTAACCTCTCCAGCATGCTTAGTGGAGCTACACTCGCCTAAATCCCCTATTCCGGTCTCATGCCTATGTATGTCACCGCCTTCTCAGTTCTTGATCTAGGTACATTCCTGGGGGGCTACATGCTGGTGGGTTGTCACGTCAGGCATGTGACTACAACACGCAAAGGAAACATCCCCATCGCCGATGCCAACTGTAGCGCCTGGTCCTGTAGATACACTGTTCGCAACCCCCATTTCTTTTGATAGGTGGAATTCACGAATGATGGAGTCTGTGTCGTCGAGAGCGGTCGGACGGACATCGGCCATAGCCTTGATCCTGGCGGTTCTGCTCATTGCAACGTGATCAGTATGCAAGCCCGCTTTGTGTGTGGGGTGGAAGGACGATACTTACACCTCCTTCACCTCCTCGTCAGTCAAACTAAGGTTGAGTTGCTCAACCCGTGCCTTGATGGCATTCCAGCCCGTCAGCCGCGAGGCGATGTGGACATTGCGCGTTAGACCAAAATCTCCGGGATCGAGGATCTCATATGTAGAAGGGTTGTTCAGAATTGCCTTTGCATGGATGCCGGCTTTGTGGGTGAAGGAGCAGAACCCTGTAATGGGGTTGTTGAAAGGGATCTTGACGGCGACAGCTTCGGCGACCAGATTCTCGACCTGATGACCTGGTTAATGACTTTCTTTACCCTTACGAAGGCTATTGCATGAACTGACCGTCTTGATCATCTTGATGTTGTATTTGCTCTTCACGTAATCGGGGCACGTCACCACCATACGGGCCATGAGGCTGCCGAGGGGAGTAATCCCGTTCCTCTCTCCGATGCCGAGAACGCTGGTGTCGATGTGCGTGGCTCCTGCTTCAAGAGCACAGAAACTAGTATTAGGGTCAATATAGACAACGATCAGACATGGCCTGTGGCCATCGGTCATCTCAGAGGACTAGTACGTACGCGTTCGCTGTACTGCAATCGGTATCATTGTGAAAATGAGTCTCGATATCGCACGCTATCGATTGTTAGGCGAGCCCTTCTCCTAGACAAGAAACTTCCGCTTGGACATAAAACTTACACACGACGCTTCTCAAAGTGCGAACAAGCTTAAAGGTGTTCAGTCAGACTAGCCCGATAACTAACAGTATGAGTGAGGGTAAAGGGGCGGTGAGGCAGATCATACATCGAAAACCTGGCGGGGATTTGCGCAGCCGACCGTATCTGCTATGCCTACTCGGTCACACCCCGCTTGATCCACGGCAGCATATAGAGTCAACATATCACCGAAGTTGGATCGGAACGAATCTTCGCATGAGACTGTGATGTGTTAGCAGAGTCTTCGGTAAGTAACTAGCTGATTAGACAGCAAGCATACATCGAGCTTCGATACCCCTCGACTTGACATAACGAATGACCTCCACTGCTTTCTCTCGGATGAAGGCCATGTCCTTGCCATGGGAATGCTTCTTCAAGTGTTCCGAAGTGCCGATGACAATGTCCAGCCCGTCGACACCGGTATCGATGGCGATTTGGACATCTCGCAAGTCGCATCGCACATCTGGCGAGGGTTAGACATGAAAAGCTCCATCAAGGGACTTGTGCAGACTCACGAGTGAGAATTTTGGCCTGTATTCGATTTTCAGCGTCACATCTACAGCAGGGGCTGATTCGGGAAGTGAAGACTTACTTTCAGACCCAAACGGCAAATGGCCTCGGCGTCCTTGCGCGACTGTTCCGAAGCGGCCGGTGAAGTCAGTTCAATGCAATCCACGCCGAACTCGTCGAGGGCTGATAGTTATGTCCATGTTAGAGACAACATTTCAGTCTTCGGGCGGAACATTAGACAAGCCTTTAGCACTAGTATGGATCAGCCTTGGCTTTGCAAAGAGTAAGGCGACAGGCATTTCGACCCGTGAAGGAACGTGGCATACATTTTGATCTTTGTTTCTCTGTCGAAGTAGGAGTTGGCAAACTGCTCTCCCTCTTCATATTTTCAACTTTAGCATATATTGTTTCGTTTGTGGTAAGAGTGGCGAGCAGGAGCTTGAGAAGGATTTGACTGACCTCGAAGCGTCGACTCGATAATCTTGAAGCTATTCACGTTGCCTATTGGGACATAGGCATTGCCTTGGTTGGCGAGATTCTGATTCTTAACTTCCATTGTGGGCGTTATTTTTTGATCTTGTGAATGTTTGATGAAAACAGTAGTGGGATTTTGGTTGACCAAGAAAATCCAATTATGAGAGACTCGAGGGCGTAAGATTTTCAGCAATGCCAAAACCTGAGATAACCAAGCCCCTCTATTCGGGTCACTGGGCAGGTTTGGGTGATATCTCTTTAAGTCGTTGCATCTACTGATAGAGCTGTCACTTGCGCATGCTTGGAGTGCAATCAACCCTACAGGGCGCCTTTGGTTCGCTTAATGGCGTTCATGACAGCACATAGATAATTCGACTAACTAGCTCTGAAGCCCAGTTTTGGAGCGTTGTATAGCTTCCAATACTCCATTCCTGGCTCAAAGCATGACGCAAGATCATGCTCACCAAGTCGGTTTTCCATACAGAATAACTACCGTTCTTACTCCTACATACCGAGGAAAGTAATAGATGTTGTTCAATCTAGCTCCATTTTGGATTCCAGAGCGCCGTTTCGATCAGCAACCCCGTATTGTCCATGTCATGACTCGTAGCTATGTGTCAAAATACCCTCGTAGTACTTCCTTTTATTGGCTCAGCTAGATCGCCAACGGTGGTCTGGTATCCCTTGGGGACCGTGGCGCTGGGAAATTTGCCATTTGTTTCACCCGAGTTGCGCAAAAGAAACTTAAACTTGACAACCAGCGTCTAAACCCCGTTGGTTGCTTTTCATGACTTGGTCCCCGCCTGGCCATTGCAGATCGTTGGAGGCTCACCTGGCCATCCTGGTCCCCTGATGGTAGTTCATGTTTTCCGCGTCACTCGGATCAACGCTTGGCTTGCATACTGTTGCCACACCGCTGTTTGATGTCAATGGCAACTGCATTCGTGTATCTTAGCATCGTAAAAATAGTTACTATACGTTACTTGCCGCTAATTGAGACTTTCAACTGACTACCGAGACAACATCCGTAGTCAAGGTCGGTCTCCCGGCCCGTCCCGCCCCATCGAACTGGAGATCGTCCGTTCCCAGCCACTGTATAAGTCACTCGCGGTATGAGTGGTACGTCGTGTCGTAGAGGGGCATATCGTCTAAGCTAGCTACGTCCACGGTGCACGGTACTTGCATGTTTGTCTCATCCGTTGTCGTCTTGACAGGCATGTGACGAATTAGTTAATTCCCAATGACTTCTAGTCCAAATAGGCTTTATTGAAAAGGGGAACCCCAGTCAAGGTGCTGCATTTTGATTGGTTTGGCAGGACTCCGGTCTTTCATATACCACTATAGTGATATTGACATTGCTCCCTAGATAGCTGCGCACCTCTAGTTACAGGCTGTCTTGTGGTCGAGCTCTATTCTGTGGCGTGTAGGTATGGCCATCGTCCATGTAGCCAGTTGGTATCTATCGGTGAAACCTTGAGGAGTATGTAACGTGACGCGCATCTGGGGTGGCGAGGTCGAAGCCTTTTTTTGTTCGAATTTGCGAACGGGAAAGGCTGTAGAGGCCATGCGATATAGATTTGCCCAGCTGGCATATTCTAACCCAGAGCATTCATTTCAAAAGATACTCTTTCAACTTTGCAAGTATCATGTCAAATCCCGTAAGCTTATAACTACCAGATCATGGTCCTGGCAAATACAAGCAGCTAATGTCATCAGGAACAAAGCAAGGAGGACTGGCGCGTAGTTCACCTAGTTACTCATCATGACGTCCACTGGTACACCGCAAATTTCTTTCAGCTGCCATATGCCTCGAGACTTGCCTAAAACCAACTAAAGACAGATTTCGGGCATCAAGCTCTGGGTCACCCCGCTCTCTTTTTGACATGTCGTACATCTGGATGTATACTCGGCGGTCAAAAACTCAGGTTCCACATATTCTCCTTGTCTAACTATGAGCCCCAAAGATCCTAATCCCATGATATTTCTCATCAAAACGCGTCAGCTACGCCTGCAGGAGCGGGGCATGTTGCACCAACGTGAGAGACCAGGAAGGTGGAGGTTCAATACGCTGGGTAGAATCGAAAAGAAAAGAACGAGCTGAAAGTTCCGACGGCAGGACAGAGGCTATACATCCCCACGGTGAAGATGTCCCATTACTTTCAAATGCCGATGACTGTAAGTTCCGATCGAACTGAAACCCCACCCTACTATAGACCACTCTGCTTTCGTCATTGACTGTGTCTTATAGTTCGACATGGCATTCCTCTGGAAAGAGAATCAACAGGGCTTTACGAAAATCCAGGCGAACCTCAAGAATGACATATCCATGTTCATATTCAGTATTTGGTCAGACAAGGCCTGCTACAAGACTGATAACAAGTGTGAAAACTGCATAGGACGCGTACGAACCCAGAGTATTCGCCGCTCTGCCCAAGTGTATGCTAATTAGGTAGCAATACATGATACGAAACACAGATGGCAACTTCGCCGAGGCATGCAGAGTTAGAGTAGGCCTCATCTAGGATATACAGAGTTATAGCGATGTCGATCAGCTAGTTAGCTAGCTATTCCAAACGTGCTACCTTGTAAGGTTCACCATCTCTATCTGTACCCCGGGGTATTCACTATGATTCTTGTACTACAGACACGAAATTCAGGCAGTCGGACTGTCAATGAATTGCCCAGGATCTTTCTCTGAACTACCTCAAAAGACATAGTGACGCAGATGTTATTGCCACTGATCAGCGGTGAGTATGTGTCTTGGTATGTGCTCTGATAGCTGCGCGTATCCTGTACGAAGGTGGACCCGGAATACCTTCATCAAAGCTAGCTGGCAGTGTTCAGCAGCGCCATGTGAAGCAGCACTTGACTAGTTAAGTCGATCTGTACCCGGGATGACCGGGATTAACCTGCAACTTACGGGGACGATGCCGACTTCGGCGGACAACTCAAGGAAGCACTACGTCTCCGGTCTTTTGGGGAGTTTGTGTTGAGATCGGGGCTCAGTTGCGGTCGAGTCTTGATACGATCCTGCAACATGACCGTGACTGACTAGACAAAGGGAATAGTTGATATACTACCAGATGTCTCGGTCTCAACCCAGCGTCGTCTAGGTCTTGGACTCAATATCTATGGACTGCCCGAGTACAAACAAACACAAATGAAAGATGACTGGCCTCACAGCCCAAGACCGCAAGGACTTAATCGAGCAGTTCAATGCCACGGATGATCCCACCACACTTGGGAAATGTTTACATCACTTGATTGAGCACGCCACACATACCTACCCTGACAACACCGCCTTGATATGTGCCGACACGAATCTATCTTACCGTCAGCTCGATGCTGTCGCAAACCGTGTCGCACATGTGCTGGTGGAGCGAGGAGTTCGCCGTGGCGATGTTGTCGTCGTTGCCCTTGATCGGTCCGTTGACCTCGTCATTGCCTTGTTGGGAACTCTGAAAGCGGGTTGCGCGTACCTACCAATAGATCCAGCCTTCCCTCGGGAAAGGATCAAACAGATAATCTCAGATGCCAAACCGAAGCTCATAGTCATCAATGACGGGGCTTCGGATGTGTTCTCAACCTGGGAAACTTTGTGCCAGAGCATCGAAGAGGCACGGGCCCGGCGGAATGTGGGCGCCAGTGACCTCAAAATCAACATCCAGCCTCATGACCTTGCTTATGTCATATACACATCTGGTTCAACTGGGAAGCCTAAGGGGGTCGAGATGAGTCATGGTGCTGTGTGCAATGCCATGTGCTCGTTGAAGAAAGAGCCTGGGTGTACTGAGGCCGATCGTTGGCTCGCGATCAGTGCAATCGCCTTCGACATGGCTGTACCAGAACTCTTCCTGGCGCTGATGTGTGGTGGGACGATTGTTATCGCGCAGACTCACGAGACTAGAGACCCGGCCGCCCTTCTAAGTCTCATGAAGCGCCATGCTATTACTTCCATGCAAGCTACACCCGCTACTTGGCAAATGCTACTAGATTCTGGATGGCAAGGCAACCCACGACTCAAAAATATACTCTGTGGTGGCGAAGTGCTGAGCCGCCGACTCGTCGACCAGCTTCTTTCTTGCTGCGACTCGGTATGGAACGTGTACGGCCCAGCTGAGACATCATATACGACGGTTGCAAGAGTCAGCGGAGAAGAGAAGGATATCTTCCTCGGGAATCCTATAGCAAATGGTCGGTTGTACATTCTCGACGACGACTTGGAACCACTGCCTCTGGGCCGTACTGGTGAACTGTGCGTCGGCGGTGCCACTATAGCTCGCGGGTATTTAAACAGCCCTGACCTCACTCGCACACGGTTCTTCAAGAATCCTTTTCACAAAGGTGTCTTGTACCGTACTGGAGATCTGGGTCAGTTTGTGGCATCGGGAAAGGTACGAGTTATAGGACGCGTCGATGACCAGGTGAAGATCCGTGGGCATCGCATCGAGCTGGAGGACGTGGAGTCAGCCATATGCAGCCACGAGACTGTCTCGAAAGCTGTCGCAATGAAGAGGGGAGAACGCCTTGTTGCGTATTGCGTACGAAAGACGAACGGAGATGTTAACTCGACGCCAGCACTGGACCGAATACTGCGCCCTTGGTTGGCCGAGCGTCTACCAGACTATATGATTCCGTCGTTCTTCGTCGATATCGACGCCTTCCCATTGACAGCCAATAACAAGATCGACCGCAAAGCTCTCCCAGATCCAATTGAGTCGATTAGAGCTGGTCCCAGCAAAATGCCCACTGGCGAGCTGGAACGTCAGATCCTCGCGGTTTGGTCAAGCGTTCTCGGCCATGAGTATATTGGCATCGAAGATAATTTTTTTCACATTGGCGGCGACTCGGTAAGAATCGTTCGGGCACAGGTGCAGCTGCAACAGCGGCTCGGTCGGGCTATAGCCATAGCTGAGCTCTTTGAGCACTACACCATTAGAACCTTGGCCGCACATCTCACGAGCACTGCCCGCACCAAAGTTCAGGGCCATGGAAATTCCGACAGTGCTCACATCCGCCGCAAGAGCAACACCAATCACCATAACGAGGATATCGCCGTAGTCTCCATGGCGTGTAGGTTACCTGGGGGTGTTACCAAGCCAGATGATTTCTGGCAACTACTCGTCGACAGACGCGATGTTATTGGCAGCGTACCAAAAACCCGCTGGAATGCCGATGATCTGTACGATGAGAACGCAGATACCCCAGGCAAGTCGTATTGCCGTCAAGGCGGATTCATCGAAGACAAGCTCATCGACTCATACGATGCCCCCTTCTTCAATCTCTCTCCGCGGGAGGCTCGCAGGCTCGACCCTACACAGCACGTCATGTTGGAGACGTGCTGGGAAGCACTCGAGCGTGCTGGATATGTTAGTGAGCAGCTGAAAGGCAGCCAGACAGGCGTGTTCATAGGCGTCAGCAGCAACTGCGCATCCAACAGCGGCAAAGTCAAGCTCGATGATCTAGACGGGTACGCCGTCACAGGGTCTGCAGGCGCCACCCTCTCAGGTCGCGTATCTCATACTTTCGGGTTCGAAGGCCAGTCTCTGACGATAGATACGGCATGTTCGTCATCGCTTGTCACGACACACCTGGCTTGTAACGCTCTTCGCCAAGGCGAGTGTGATCTGGCAATCTCCGGAGGTATCACACTGATGTTCTCTCCTGAGCTACACGTGGAATTCAGCCTTTTGAAAGGCGTGTCTCCAGACGGTCGCTGTCGGGCCTTTGCCGCCGGCAGTGATGGCACTGGCTGGAGCGAGGGCTCTGCGGTAGTTGTATTGAAGCGGCTGTCAGATGCTCAGCGCGATGGCGATTTCATTCAAGCCGTGATACGAGGTACTGCCGTGAACCACGACGGACGAAGCGCAGGCCTGACGATACCCAGCGTCTCGGCTCAGCAGCGGCTAATTCGACAGGCTCTCAACGCCTCGGGCGGGCTGCGAGCAGACGAGATCGATTATATCGAGGCTCACGGCACCGGAACAAAGCTGGGTGATCCCATCGAAGCGAGTGCGCTGGCAGACGTCTTCGGTCCTAGCCATTCCAATCGCCAGAGGAAGCCACTCCTCATAGGATCTGCGAAGTCGAATATCGGTCATGCACAAGCAGCCGCTGGTCTGGCTGGCATTATGAAGGTTGCGTTGGCCATGAAACACAGTACTCTGCCGCAAACCCTCCACGCTGCTGAACCTAGCCAATTGGTGGACTGGGCCGGTGCGAACATGACACTGGTCCAACGAAACCAGCGCTGGTCATCACGAACAAGCAATGATAAAACCCTACTCCGGCGTGCTGGCGTGAGCTCTTTTGGCATTGGCGGCACAAATGCGCATGTCATTATCGAGGAGCCGCCAATAAGGAAGAGCTCTCTAGGTGGCAAGCAGCAACGAATATCGCTGCATACCCTTCCTTTCCTGGTTTCGGGTCAGACGAAGGCGGCACTACAACAGCAGATTGACAAGCTTTACAAGCACGTCGATATCAACGTCGGCAGTGACCACCGAAGCCTTGGAGACGTTTCATACTCGCTTGCCACCACTCGCAACCACTTCAAGCACCGTCTAGTATTTGCCGCTCGTGATAGAGAAGAGCTGCTCGGAAAACTAGCTTCGCGCTCCGCGACGCAGATTGAAACTCTCTCTTCTCCAAATGTCGCCGGCTCGGGCTCGAAGCCACGTCTAGCCATGCTGTTCACTGGACAGGGCAGCCAGCTGCCGAGTATGGGCAAAGACCTAGCTCAAACTCACCATGTATTCCACGAAAAGATACATGAGATCGCAGGCTATTTTACGAGGCTCGAGAAGCCTCTCCTCAACGTGATGTGGTCCGAACCCGGTAGCCGGGAGGCAGCCCTACTGGATCGTACCGACTTCGCCCAACCTGCTCTGTTTACGCTCGAAGTAGCCTTATACCGTCTCTGGCAGAGCTGGGGTTTGCAACCAGATTACCTACTCGGTCACAGTGTAGGAGAGCTCTCGGCCGCTCATGTCGCGGGAGTTCTCGACTTACCTAATGCCTGCCGTTTAGTCGAGGCACGCAGCCGCCTCATGAACCAGATACCCAGTCATGGTGCTATGGCGTCTCTGCAGGCGACTGCCAAAGAGACCACCAGGATCATCTCAGAGTTAGACCTTATCGGTAAGGTTGACATTGCTAGCTACAATACGCCTACTCAAACCGTGGTCTCTGGAGATTCAAGTGCTGTCGAGCGCATGGCGGTACGTCTGCAGCATCTTGGCCGCAAGGCGAAGCCACTGGAGGTTTCCCAAGCTTTTCACTCTCATCACATGGATGCAATCTTGTCCCGATTCCAGCACGAAATTGAGACCATCTCCTTCAACGCTCCAGAGACCGCCATCGTTAGCAGCTTGACTGGCCAGATAGTCGAAGACGGTGAGCTCCAACGTCCTGAGTATTGGGTCGAACAGGCACGCAAAGCGGTCCGCTTTAGTGACAGCATCCAAACCCTTTCCCGCCAGAGTATCCACGTATTTGTCGAAGTAGGGCCGCGACCCATCTTATCCGGTATGGGAGCGACGTGTCTCGCAGACGCTGATGGTGGAGTTGGTCAGCCGAATTCCTGGCTACCGTCACTTGTTCCTGGCAAAGACGCAGTCACTACTATCCAGAGCAGCCTTGGCGAGTTACACATGCAAAATGTGCCGGTTGACTGGTCTGCCTACTTTGGCCCATTCGGTTACCAACGCGCGGAGCTACCGACCTATGCCTTCCAAAGGAAGCGCTTCTTCGATGGATTCGGCGCCAAGATCAACACGGACATCAGTATCTCAAACAAGCCCAGTGGCGGATTAGAACGTGGTATCCAGTCAACAGCCTCACAAGATCGATTCCTCGAAGACACTCAAGCGAACGATGAAGGCGCTGGTAGGTCCGACCTCGAGGATGTAGACCCAAAGCGACGTGAGGCTACCATGCTGGCCTTAGTCCAAGACACAGTAGCGCAGGTGCTCGGCTTCGACTCCCCTAGTGAAGTTGACGTCGACCTTCCTTCGCAGGACCTCGGTGTAGACTCGCTGACGACGGTTCTCATTCGCAATAAGCTGGCAGAACGAACCAGCACGAAACTTCCCCTCACAGTGGCATCAGATCATCCTAACTTGCGTGCTCTTGGGAAGTACTTATTGTCCCAGTCTTCTCAACTGAGCTCTTCACAACCGCCGGAGGATCCTGTCGATGCGATGTCCGAAGGTTCGGATCATGGCACAGATCAGTGGGATACCTTCTCCCCTGCCATGTTCTCGCGCATTCTTTGCCCTCCCCTTGGCCTTGTCCCCTCCCACAGTCCTGCAGACCTCTTCTCTTCCTCTGTAGATTTCTTTACCAGCATTCCTTGGTGCGCACGGCTCATGCTCGACGAGTCTCCAGATACAGGCCTAGTATCAGGCTATGGGCAAGCCATCCCTTTCATCACTTCCTCGTTCAACCGTTCCACCACCGAAGAAGATCAATTCGTCGGTGATACACTCTGCCATGGTAACTCCAGCGAGACAACACACGGTATGATCAACAGTCAAGCGCCACTCCGTCATATGCTTTGCCTGTTTCGACCCGCGGACCGGCATCACGTCCGCGACTCCTCGCGCCACATCCCATGCGCTTCGTCTCTATTCGCACTGGGAGAGGGTACATCTGGCTACAAAGGGATGCTCGCCGGAGGCTTCATATCCAGTCTCTTCGACGAGTCTCTCAACGTCTTGATGGAGCTCAACACTACGCTGAGGAAAACCGGCATGGCCTTTGCCGGTCCTAGCGTCACAGCGTCGCTCACTATTCGATATATCGCCCCGATATCCACATCAGAGGCGGTACTTTGCGTCACTACCTCGGCAGTAAAGGTTGAGGGTCGCAGCACGGTATTAAAGGCCGACATGACCAACTCCAAAGGGCAGAAGCTTGCCACGGCTGAAGCCCTGTTCATCACAACCGCACGGCACGCTGCCACCTCACCAACAAGTGCCTTTGCGAGCAATACAACGAGCGTCAATCCAAGCCAAGTCACTACTAGAACAACTTCAGTGGCTGGTGACTCGGTCACGAGCGCAAGTTCGGACTCGGAGAACGGAGATGATCTATGCCCTGGTCTCGTTGGTAGCGAGGAAGGCCGCTCTAATACGCAGCCAAGAACCACTAAGATGACGAGGCAGACCGGCGTCAATGACCCTTCTCCAGATCAAGTTGATACAACGGAGAATGCGGAGGATCTCAAGTTTCCCTTGACGATCGAAGAGAGGGATGTCATATTGAAGCTGAGGCAGGCTGGAATCCTTTATGTCCATAACGCTATCACTTCATTGACAGACCAAGATATCAAGCAGCTCGAGTGGCACCATGTCAAGTTCCATCGTTGGATGAAGACCCAGATTCAGATGGCCTCGGAGAACAAACTCGGCCCCAACAGTTCGAGCTGGGTGACTGAATCCAACGAGGTCAAAAAATCTCTAATAGACGAGATTGCGTCCACGACCGTCAATGGCGAGATGCTTCGCCGGGTCGGGTGTCGCCTCGCGGAGATATTGAGACAAGAAGTCGCGCCGCTGGACCTCATGCTACAAGATGGCTTCTTGTTTCGATACTACCACGATGCCATGAAATGGGATCGTTCGACGCGACAACTGGCGCATTTCGTCAAGCGTCTCGTACACAAGACGCCCGGGGCCAGGATCCTGGAGGTAGGAGGCGGTACCGGTGGTGGCACTCAGTCGGTCCTCGACGCTGTCGGCCGTGTCGAAGGTGGAGACGCCTCTTGTTCTCGTTATGAATTCACCGACATCTCGACGGGGTTCTTCGCGAAGGCCAAGAAGCGCTTTGCGCCATGGAAGGATATCATGACCTTCCGCAAGCTGAACATCGAGAACGACCCGGCAGAACAAGGGTTTGACTGTGGCTCGTACGACATCGTGGTTGCTTGCCAGGTCCTACATGCGACGAAGAACATGGTGAACACCATGACGAACGTCCGTCGACTACTCAAACCCGGTGGGAAGCTTCTTCTTCTCGAGACCACGCGCGATCTGATGGACGGGTTCTTAGCTTTTGGGCTTCTGCCTGGCTGGTGGCTGAGTATGTTCGAGTCGACTACCCGCGTTTTGATTTGAATTTTGACTGATCTCGTATTCTCTTCATCTAGGTGACGAGCCTGAACGCGAATGGTCTCCGTCGTTGACCGTTTCCATGTGGGATCGTGTGCTTCAAGAGACCAACTTCACTGGAATAGATGCTCATGTCCGCGACTGTGAAGATGATGAATTTTATAACTTTAGTGTCATGACATCAACTGCCACTGCTATTGCACCAAAATAACGGATCATTACACTCGGAAGCAATTCGTCACATAGAAGTCCGTCACATGTGCCAGGTTGAAGAAGTGGAACGTATTTCCTCAAAGGTCATTAACCCATTGCTCGAACGATGAATTTAGTCGGATCTCTGAGTCTTATTACCTCCTTTAAGCATAAGGAGGCTGGGAAAAGTGCTTTATATAAGAGCGTTATTAGTTTTACCTCCTAATTAATTTGCGGCAAGGAAACATGGCGCTAAGGCTCTATGATAGGTCCTGATGATGTATTCCGTGATGTAGAACTGATGGAAGCGGGTGGCTCCAGCTTTGAAAGGCAGGAACTGCAAGCAGAAACTACCTGTGCCCAGCCACAATGTGGCGGTGCAGGCCTTATCGTGGTACGTTGCCGGTCCTGTTTGGTTTGCACTGTTAAGTTGGGTATTTACTTACTTATTAAGTAGTGCTCAGAGCAATAAATAGGTGCTGCAATTCTTCGAGCCGGTTTCGGCCGCCTCTTGCGAAGTTACGAAAGCGATCTCACGTATGAATAAGGACATAAACGAAACAGAGTAGAATTAATAAGAAGACGGAGTTGGTATTGACTACCATTGCATCACTTCGATGCCAGTCCTTCCAATCAGCACTTGGAGTACTTGCTCCATCTCCTTGCACCGAGGAGTTTTTTTTTTTTTTTTTTTTTTTTTTTTTTTTTTTTTTTTTTATTTTTTTTTTTAATATCTGGCTACGTTTGGAGCGTCAAATCCTCATATCGCTTCGGATCGTGTCACCACGCCATGCGTATAGGATCAGTAGAGCGGAGCCCTAGGCAGACTGAGCACGGTTTGGCGGCAGACGGTTCCACAGCTCAGAAAAGACCGATCCCAGATGCGCATGTGTACAGCTGAGCAAGTCACCATATTCCTGGCCAGACGATGGTAAGAAGTAGTAGGTGGTGTATCTACACTGTGAAGCTTTTGGAGGAGCGTTGCCGGAGATCACAATTTGTGTTGCGTATCGATTGCTAACAGGCGTAATTATTCAAGTTTTGGAAATGATTCGAACAACATACAAGTGACAATCCATAGAGATGATCATAGGAAGCAAATATGCCGATTCTGCTACTATAGACTAGCTAATGGTAGAATCTCACGCTGCAATGAATCCTTTACCTCATAGTACAGACACTTCGTAAGGACGAGTCTGAAATGATGAGCAAACTCGAAGCACTATGTGACGCTGAGTGAGGCAATCCTGAGTGGTGGAAGCGTGAATCTTCTGCGCTTTTTCGATCAACATGTATGTACCGGCTGGCGCCATCGTACCGTTTGTGCCCCTCATCGTGTCATCTATCTTCCGTATGAAATTCCAATTCCTGCTTCCTTACCGTGGTCGTCGTTATTCGTCATATGATAATGCTTTCCAAATCCGCGGGCGTGTCGGAAAACTTGAAAGTAATCTTTCCAGCCATATCATCAATACTTCTCTAGTATCGAATTCCAAGGCCAACACGGTGTAATGGCTCACCGCTCGCTCCATACTTCACCTTTTTGGGGGGACTTGCCGCGTATGGCTCCCGTCCCTCTTCCACCTCCAAGTTCGACGTGTACTTGCGCTTTTCGGAAGCTAATCCTGCCTTATTTAAGCCCGCGTACAATCTAGACTGCAAACGAGCAGTTTTCTCGGTCGGAATGGGCGTACCGTCTCGAGATCCAACTGAGCTCGCAACTTCAAAACTCTCACCCGGGTCCCGTCGTAGCATTTCCGATGCTGCCTGACTCGCTTGGCTCTCGTACACTTCCTCTTCCTCGTCATCGCGGCGGCGGGATGCGTGGGAGCCCTGTGACATATATGATCTGGTAGCTGCAGCAACAGACTCAAGAGCCGCGCGGGCTAATTCCTCATTGTCTTCAGCGGAAATAGTACTCTCTCGACTCCTACGGCCGCTTCTTTGGACAGGTGTCTCCGGACCGTATCGACTGCTACTAGCCAGACTTGGGCGATTACCTCCATACCGTGGTGGCTCAGTTTGGGGGACAAGATCAACAGATGGTAGGAGAACCGAGTGATGCCCACGTGGGCGCGATGTTGGCGTAGTCGGCAACGATGAAAGTGACTGCACACCACGGGTGTGTTTGGGAGGCAGGCGGGGAGCGGGTCGGCTAGCTGTAGTGGGGGTTGAAGGAGCACTGTTGTTGTCATGACTCAAAGCTTGTAGAAGAGCGGCGAAGCCAGCTTGGTTAGGGTCGTTCTCATGTCGGACATCTCGATGCAGGGATCGAGGTGTTTGGCGAGGTGTGCCACGATATTGCTGGGGCGAGGGCGCAGAAGGAGTCTTCGGGGTCAGAGCACCGTGGAAGGCCCCGCCAGGGCTACAAAGCATATGAAAGTGCTCTCGGTTCTCTCGAATACGATTCAGTAGCATGTCACGCTCGTCAGTCAAACTGTCGATCTCATCGGCCTGCTGTTTAATGAGCTTCGTGGAAGACTTCAAGCGTTTGTGGGCTGTTTCAATTTCCTTGGTCGCAGCCTCGTGGCGGGTCTTGAGGTCACGATATTTGAGCAAAGTGGAATCGGTGGCCGAGTCAAGCTCGCGTCGGGCTTGACGAGCATTCTCTGTAATGCGCAGGAATTCAACTTCTCGTCGGGTCATCTCATGTTCGACGGCAGCACGATTCGCGTCTTCCTCGGCCTGCATACTCAACAAATTATACTGCAGTCTGTGATGAGCAGTTTCCATGTTTAGCCTGGCATTCTCGGCAAGACAAGACTGCATCAGTGATCGAAGTTCTTCAATTGGAGCTTCGGCAATCTGGGTAGCGGTAGGGGGTAGGTACTCGGATGCTGTAGCTCCCTCGCGTGCATGAAGCTGTACATTCGTGGCGGGAGGAGAAAATAAATTGGCCCTTTGAGCACTGATATAGCCGAGAGGCATTCCGGCCGCCCCGTTCATCTGGGGGGCTTGAGAGGACGGTGGTGGGGTCAAAGACGAGGGGATTATGTTGGATGAGCGACGACCTTCTGTGGCTTCGGTCTTGATCTCAGCAGGAGGGTCTATAGGCGAAGCTGGAGCTTCCGTTGAAGGGATCGATTGCTGCGAAAGCGAAACATGATGAGCGTCCGTGTCTGGTGGGGTCGAGGGTACGTTGGCGTCAACATCGCCATTGGGCTGGGCGGTACGCATTTCGGTGTCGGCAGACATCTCCAATGACTACAAGAGCTGGAAATGAAAGCCGTCGCTGGTGTGATGAGGTGGAACGCAGGTTGAAGGTAGGAAGTGGAATGAGGAAGGTGCCGATAAGGCAGAATCCGGTGGGCGGATGAGTGGGCGACGATGATGGATGACGCAGGCGTCAGAGATGCCAATTGCGGGGGGAGCAGAGACTGCCAGTATACGGCCAAGCTGGAGTTTACTGCAACTGCATCCGCGCGCGATCAGAGAGGAAGGAGGAAGATGACTGAGGGTGAGGTGAGGGCGAGGGCGAGGGCGCGGACGAAGAGTGACAGTGGTGTCGAACGATGAAAAAGAAAGTCCAAGTCATTCAGCGATTCAATCGGTGCTGCAAGATGAGTTGGTTGCTGTGTGAGCCCACTCAGCGACACAGCGACTGGTCCATAGCTTGGTAGGAAATGGGGAAGGCTGGCCCCCAGTCTTACCGCCCAGTGCGTGCCCGAACCGCGACGAGAGCCTAAAATCTCGAGGCTGGCGTGTGGAAGCGTGGCTGGCAGCTGCTCGCTACGACCTGCAGTTGGCTTCCGCAGGGGTAGCCTAACCCTGAGCGCTAGCCCATCTGCATCATTTACGGCAGCTTTGAGTTGCCCAGGCATTTACAGATGATCCGAGCGTTAATAATAACTCGACTTCTGCCACGGCCAGTTCCAACTTGAGTTTCTTGCGCCGTGGCGATATGATAGAGTCGTTAGGAGATAACTTTTCAAACCTACTGAGAATCCAGGCAAGTATGGTCAGAACATGTCAAAAGTAAATACTAATTTATACATTACGTTTTAATAACTATGCAAACTGCACAGTGATAGGTGGTACACTCCGTTCTATACAGCATTTCCATAAATGCCCCTATTCCAGCATGAGAGCAGGATGCTTGCCCTTCGATTACCTTCAGTACGCCCATTCATCTTCGTTCGCCAATCAATTACTCATGCTGTTGGTACAATTCCGTCACAAAGGCATCACGCCAAAAACGCCCTTCTAAAATGTTCTAAATATGCAGAATCGCACGATGCACGCCTTTTAGTCTGTGTCGTTGAATGAATCATCCTCGTCTTTATGTTTGGCCTTCCATTCTGCCATCTCCGCCACTGGTACACGGCCTCGAAGCCATCGAAGCGTTGACTCCGTTCCGCGTTCGAGAACGTTGAATCTGGGAACACGGAAACGATTTCCCATCACCTCCATCCGCTCCAGCCCTAGCAGTCCGAGTCGTGGATTAAGATGCACAATCTCGTTGTTGCTGGCATCGACAATCTTCATCCCCTTGATTGAATCTGGGTCAAGATCCTCCAACCGGTTGTTGGAAATAAGCAATACTGCAAGACTTGGGAAAAAGTCTCGCAGAACTGGCAGTCGGACCACTCTGTTGAATGATATGTCCAGTTTCTCGAGATTCGGAGCGCACAGGTAAGTTGTGAGTGGCATCAAGCTCGTACAAAAATTAGATTGCAGATTAAGCTCTTTGAGTGCAGTAAGGTCGAGCTGCTCTGTCAACCAGCTTTCCCCCGTCAGTTGGTTGTGCGAAAGCGAAAGCGACGTCACTGTATCTGCAAAGAACGATAGCGAGTTCGGGAATTGTGTGAATGTGTTGTGCTGGAGTCGCACTTCACGTACTGAATGAGTGACTGCTATCTTGGAGCATACTACCGGATGAAGGGAAGATGACTCGGTATTCGATCGGTCAAGTACGCCGCCGGGTTTGATAGGCCACACTTGGTTAGACAAAGTGTGCGAGCGCGAGCGCGCTGGTGCTGGGGAATGAGGCGCCGACGTTGGTGGAGTGGCAAAGTCGTCCAGGTCCGAATGCTCGTCTTCGTCGTCTCCGCCGTCCGGGCCAGTACTGGAAATCATCTCAGCGTGATTCGTCGTTATTGCGGTAGCCGGGAAGGAATCTATGCCGTTGGCAAATTGCTCGATACCGCCCGCCTCGTGACTTGGCAATGGTTCTAATCTTGCTGCTAGGGCGTCCTTCAATTCCTCCGTTGTGTACGACGTGAACTTCTTATCCCTCAAAGGGTTTCCCGTTATTCGCAGCATCGCAAGGCTGTCCATACGAGCAATCTCAGCAGGAACAACACGAATGTCATTGCTGGAGAGTCCAGCGTGGCGAAGCGTCTCTCGACTAACAAACCCTTCGGGGAAAGCTACAATGCTATTGTCATCGGCATTGATCGTCAAAATGCTGGCCCAAGAACTCAGATCAGGCAGCTCCTTGAGGCGATTCATAGATACCGTTAACTGGTGCAAGGCTGGGAGGTTGAGAGGCCATGTCACATTTGGTGCAACTAGATAACTCAGTTGGTTGCTGGAACAGTCCAGCATCTGAAGGTGGGGGAGGCCTTCCACCCCGGTAATCAGGGTGCCCTCGAGCTTGTTCTTCCGAGCTGTTAACTCTGTAAGGGGTAGCTTAGCGAGATCCCGGAATGGCAAAGATGTAAATGCGTTCTCGTCGAGATTCAGTATACGCAGCCGATGCATCCTGTCGATTCCTGAAGGCAGGCCTGAGATGTTATTACCACGGATATCTAGTATTTCTAGGTTTTCTAGGACGAAACACTCCTCCATAGCACCGTAAAGCAGGTTGTTGGCTAGTTTGAGATCTCGTAGGTTGGTACACTGTGATATAATCTCGAGGCAGTTATTTGTAAGCTTGTTTGAGGCCTATAGATTGTCAGCTTTACGCAATTGGGAATTCGACTCCTTCGGACATACCAGATTCAAAGAGGTAAGCTGCTGAAGGCGCCTTAGGCCCATTGGCAGTGAAATAAGCATATTATTGTGCAAGTCAGCTGATTCGAGACCCCAAAATATCTGACCTCGATCATCGACGTCGTCAGATGAGAAATCATTTGGATCAACGTCAGGGAAAATGGAATCTTCGATCGATTCCAGCTCGTTATCGGCGGCTACGAAGCGTGTTAGGTCAACGCTCTCGGCCCACGCCCCATCAGACCGGCCAATCGAATCGAGGTCGTACATTTTCAGCACCTCGTCTGGGATCTCTTTGAGCCCCATGGCGGCGATATTGAGTCGCCCAGTCGTCCGGGCCATGTTAATACGAGACTGCATTACTTTCCGATTTGAAGACTCGAATTTGTGCTGCCCAAAGGGATCGTCGGATAATCCAAAATCGAATGTGTCATCCGTAGGTACAACTGGTGTCTCATCGGTATTCGGCATCGTGGTACTGGAGACCTGGCGACTAGCAGTACGTTTGGCTGCCTTGGCCTTGGCGATTTGTTCTCGTAAGGCAGATGAGGATTTGCGGGTGTTGGTCACAGGAGCCTCCTCGGAGTCTGTAGTAAGTACGGTGGAAACAGTGGACGCGCTTGAAGGATTGCGTCCCTCGCCTGATGTACTAGACGATTTGACAGAAACGAGAGAAGCCTTGCGAGCCGGTCTTAGCGGCGAGTCCAACTGGGACAACGGCTGCTCTAGAGAAGATAGCGATGGTTTTTTGAACAGACCATTAACCGAAGCACGCGGCTTCAAGGGTCGCGCCGCTATTGTCTTGGAGCCATTCTTGGAAACGGAGATTTGGGAGAACTTCTCGGGACTTGGAGTCCGAGTACCAACTGTAGCAGACAGCGACACCCGCGAGGGTGTCTTGCTCAAGGTAGAACGAGGCGTGGTGCCTCGAGTGATTTTGGTCGCAGGCGTAGGAGTTTTCAAAGCAGCGACAGATGAGATGCGCCGCGTCGGAGTACCATGAACGGTTGAAAGCGGCGGCTTATACGTGTTGGTAGAAGCGCGGAAGCTATTGAAGTCGTTCTCAGGTGGGCCGGAGCTCGACCCGGGACGACTCAAAGATCGAGCGGAGCGTGGACGCGACCCATCCGACTGATAGCTTGAACCTGGTCGTGATCCTCCGCTCCCTTTAGATTGAGGCCTCCGAAAACCATCAGCATCATACAGATTACCCCCATTTCGTTTCACGGCGGGCGAAGACGGCAGTTGTGATAGCGTCTCAATGGTCCTCTCGGAAAGCGAAGGGCGCGGTTTCCTTGGCTTGGAGAAAAGCTCGTCGAAAGTCAGACCTTCTTCCGGCGATTTGGTCAAGGCTGGTAGTGCCGTCGCATCTTGGTCATCGTCTATAGGTGATGTATCTTGTTGTACTGGGGTCTGCCGGGCAGAAATAGAGAATTGGCTGGAGGGTCGTCTCCTCGGCACCACCGGGTTCTTGACGGAAACGTCGCGGTCTGTTTCTTGAAGATTTGACAACGAGGACCGCAGTTTAACCTCGCGCGTTAAACTCGAACTCCTCGAGCTCAAACCTCGAAGGGCGGACTGAGAGCTTACGGGAGGCGCGATCGACCTCGGTGGCCTGGGTTGGCTTTGGGTAGTATTGATGCGCTCCCTTGAAGGAGTGGTGCGGAGGCGGGGGTTCCGAACGACGCTGGTATTAGCAGTTTGAGGAGTGTCGGACGATAGAGGATGCGCAGCAGGAGCGGCAGGCGTTGGGATGCCGGATCTCGGTAAAGGAAGACGGGACGAAGGCCTAGGAATGGCGCTGAGCCGGTTGCGTTTCTCGTCCATAACGACGGCGACGGGATGTTGGGGCAACAAGATCCCCGGAACAGGAATGAGAGGTGTCAGATCAAGTTCACAATTTTTTTGCAAAGAAGGAAGTCAATTTTCAATAGAAGCATTGGTGATATTATCAAGGAAACGAGGGAAGATCGTTGTAGGAAAGATCGATATCAGGGTACCTGATACTAAAGAAAGCAAGCAGATAGCCTGAGACCTGGGAGGTTGCTAACGAAGAAGAGCCGTAGTGCTGGGATGTGGTTGTTCCCAATCAGCACCCTTGAATGGAAGTTGGAGCTTCCACATTCCTTTGGCAGGCACTTGCCCCCTAAGTGCCCTAAGGCACTAGGCGAGGTAAGCACGCTAGGTACACTTAGTGTTCTTCATGTTCTTAGAGAGCACTCAGTGCTGAGGTACCGAGAGACGGCCCGTCAGGGGCCACCGTTGGTCAGCGCCGTCGCTGTTAGGCTTGACGCGTTGTGGGTTGTGGGGAAAGCAGCATCGACAATGCCAGCAGCTTAGGGCCCTGGCTAGGCGGGCACGATCACCCGGGTTGGCTTGATTGGACGATCTCACTTGCTCGAGCCGACTCGAGGTCTAGGCACCCCTGCTAGAGATAACTTCTAGCTTACCCCTGAGCGCTGCTGACCTGAGCAGAGCCTGAGCAGAGCCTGAGCTGAATACTGTCATTGAACAGAAATCTTACACCAGCTGAATTGCCATGGCCCCATTCCGTCATTTACAGCTTGCGCTTTGATGACGACTTGGTATCTCTTGCCGTCCGGTACGGAAAAAGCAAAAATAGTTTTCAATGAGACGAAATGAACTGAGATGAGATTTGGCAAGAATGCCGAGTCTTCTTGAGAATGTGATAGACGTTCACAACCAAAATACAATCACCAACGATGTAACCATAGCCTGCAGCCCCTAAACTCCCATACCAGGTCAGGCTCAGGTCACGCTGTACAGACTGCTTGTCCGATGGTATAAAAAAATCAGTTCAAGCTCACGGAATCACGAAAGCCGAACTGAGGCATGAAGTTTCTCGGAACCGGTTTGCGGCCATATGTGTGCCATGACATGTAGTTACGAAGTCGCGATGGAAGACAGAATGGCCCTGCACCCTGGGACGCGTCGGTCTATGACAAGATGGATCACTCTAACTACCTGCCTGGTAAAACCACCAGTGCATCCACCAATATACCAACATACCAGTACCATTCTCATTCACCACAAGCGGCATTCCAGTCAACTCATAGAAAATCGAACACACATAATACCAGCACTACGCGGGCATGCTATCTATCAGTATCGATTTCCTCCTCAATGGAGGTGGTCGTTGGTGGTCGACCTCGAAATTGATGTCATACGCTAAACCCGTTCTGAGCACAGAACGCGCCCACCTAGGTTGGAGACCTCATACTACATACGGGCAATGTGTCTGTGCCCCTCACATCTCGCGTTCAGGGTTTAAATGGGGCTTTCGACGATTCCCGCAAGGCATCACGATATGAATAGCTATTATACACACTTACATTATTGGCATGAGCCGAAGAGCGTCTGGCACGCGCGTCTTATGCCGTCCCAGGCCTCATCTGCGGCCATTGTCTTCGAGGACCGCGACTCGCTAAGAGCGTCGAACTAAGATGCCGCAGAGTTCAAAATTGGATGCAGACTCGTCAGCAGAAACTATCCAAACTCTTTCTATGATGCCCACAATATCGCTCGGTCTCGACCATACCTAACCAGTAACTGCAGTCGAGGTGATGTCCAGGCGGTAGCATAAAGGTTCAATGGAGCCGAGTCGCTCGGCAAAAATGGACTCTATCCGTTCCAACAGGTCAGAGCATATCGCGCCCTTCGACCGTGTGCTACTGTGAGTTCTGTGCCTACCTCGCTCACATCACTGGCTCCTGGTCAGTACTCTGCGACTCTCATGCCTACGCCCTCTTGGTGGAAAGAGAACAACTCACTGCCTGCTAGAAGAAAGCCTAACAAAAGCTTTTTTTTTCATCTCCTTTAGATGATGTCAGCAGTGGTCACTTCCTCGTGATGCTGTACTCATGGATTGCAATACTCACCTTGCATCATGTTACATACTAAGCATGGCGATCGGCTTGATAGCCCCTCCGTCCATGTACCAGACTTTATCAGACATAATCCGTGAAAAGTCCCAAATTATCAAACCGAGTAAGGCCTCTAGAAGTGTAAGTCTATGAAGTTTGATAACAGTTTCCAGCGCAGATTTTTTCGAGCTCGCAGCGGTAGTCTTCGCCCAGGTCCACGTCCCCAGGGTACGTGACCTCGACCGGAAGCTTGCAGCGCATGGAGCGGAGAAAGTAAATCGAGGTCAATAAGCACAGAGCTTGCGCATTGCCAGTTGTTCAGCACTATCCCATTGATACCATCCTTGGGATGCACGAGCGGTATCATGTAGTCAGGAAAGTATGTGGCGGTCCATGCAAACAGGAGTCTGGAAAGGGTGGGCAGGAAGCGCTGGAACAACTTAAA
The DNA here is from genome assembly GCA_022578815.1 of Xylariaceae sp. FL0016. Lineage (NCBI taxonomy): Eukaryota > Fungi > Ascomycota > Sordariomycetes > Xylariales > Xylariaceae > Xylariaceae sp. FL0016. The sequence goes on from MU388734.1 coordinate 861,460, forward strand.
GGACTGCACCGTCGAAGTGAGATTATTGCTATTAATATTTTGCGATGGATTCGAAGGTATTCAACTATGTCGTCGCGAACGAAGACCTCACGGCCCTCCAGCTCGCCATCATGCAGCTTCTGCCAGGCGCTGAGGTATCTCTTGCCTCCAATCCTGCCAGTATCATATCTTCCAGGACCTCAAAATGAAACCATAGATAGTCGTTCATGCATTTCTTCGGGGCGTCACCTAGTTGCATGCACGATCTCATGTGGATGGACTTGGAAACTTTTCGCCAACTCGGCGAGTGACTACAGTGGGAATCCCGGATCTCGCTACAAGCTGAAGATCGCGTCACGCAGTTTGAATCAGTGAGGTAGGCTGGAATTTCTCCTCTATATTGAGAGCTCGCCCGCTTGGTGATACTATTCAAATATTTGCGCAAGATCTTCACTGGACATCAATCATACGTTTACAGTCTACATGAGGTATCTAGTTATCTTGGAACTTTGGAGGCCCATGCCAACTGAAGTTGGCAGCTTTCGTCAAGATGAGTGTATATATTGGCGCACAGCGCTTGTACGTAACGTTGTAAGACTTGTGAAATTAGATAAACAAAGATCAGGACCTGAATAAGAGGCGAGTCGCGGTGAGTTGGCTTTTGATAAACTGAGACCTGGGTGGTTGAAAGTGTATATAATGAGGCATAACCCGAGGAATGAGTATCGTGTCAATTTTGAGTAATTCCCCCCTCCCCTTCTTATAACCCAGATTGCTCTAGTCGAAACGAAGCATCTAGTCTCGCGCAGCCTTTTCATCCTTGCTTCAAGTCGTACTCCATTCTGCTTCCAATCGTGAAGCCTCCCGGGTCCTGACCAGCTTCAAGTATGCACTGAATAGCACAAACATTAGTTTCATGTCATACGAAGCTCGACGACCAATATGATTTAGCATGTACCCAAGCACGCAACGTCACGGAGCGTGAAGTTGCGTTAAAATGGTGAATCTCCGCCAGGGAGAAATCGCCCAGCCCAACTGCAGCTGATGGGACCAATCGCGTTCTCAGCTGCTCTCGTCGAACTATACAGCCTGTGCTCCAGCGTCGCACTGCACACGAAGCGGTTGTGACCCTCAAAGTCAGCACTGGTCCGGATAATCGACGTGCATACGGGGTAGAGGTGCGTATAAGAAGGTAGGTCTGAAGTCGATCTCAAGTCTCTTCGCTACCTCTTTGTCAAGTCAATCCCCCTTCTGCCTCACGATGCAAATCCCATATCTCTTGATCACCGTCTTTCTCTCCAGCGCCGAAGCAGCCCGGCGCTTCGAGGTACCAGAGCCTGCCCGCGTCCGCGACGCGATGCAGCCCAGCGAGTGCACGTCTGCCACGCTCGAGACTATCACCACCATCAACCGCGGGAATGAGGGGATCTGGGTTGTGAAGCCCAACCAAACCGATCTGACCCTTCTTTACCAGCACCGAGAGAACGACTGGCTTGAGAACGATCACAAGCGCGTCCTCGACACGTGCAGCGACATCTGCTTAGCGGGGAACGACACTTCGAAGCCGGGGACCTGGCTACCCGGCAGTACATACTACCAAGGTGCTATAGTGAATACGCCTGGAGGCGACCCGCCTGATCATATTCTCTGGCAGTGTGCTTGTTATGACAGGGTGCTGTCGATGGATGATTTGGTACCTGGAGGAGGTGTATGGAACAATGCCAATCCTGGCAGTGGGACGTTGATAAACAGGAAGTGTTGAGTATTGTGGGATGGAAGTAGGAGCGAGAGGAATGGCACTGTGCGTCTCTGACGACATCAGATTTACCCAGGCTTAGGCAATGACAAAAAAAAAAGGGCAATCTTATGCCTGTTGTTAGATTTATAGGACAAGTACACAGACTACGAGTAACTCCTCTATACCGTCACCAAAACGGTGGCGGAGGAGGGTTCCAGTCCAAGACGGCTGCTGCCCGCTATCTCGCAGGCTTAACGAAGCACCACTAAGACGGGCTGGTGACCTGCCAAACGCGTGATGATCTGTGCTTCAGGTGCGTAAGAATATCTGAGAAACCACGAGGGATAGTAATCTGCAAACGAATGGAGCCGTGCTTTGTAGCGGTGCTCTGATCCAGCTTTCACTCAGGTGACCGGGACGGGCGAAAAGATTGACACCGCTCAAAACAATTATCGCCTTTCAAAAAGTGATCAGCCTGATCTCAGAGTCCATTTTGAATGAGATATGTCTTACCGACTGGTGGAGTCCATGCTCCCTACAAAGAAATTTCTACAGAGTTTGCAGTGTATGCTATTGCCGGCGTCAAGTGCAGAAGGGAAGGGCCTTCGTTATCGCCACTGGGCTAATTCGCTCTGGACATCTGGCCACGCACATCGGCTTGACTCTACACAAGTCCTAGATTTGCTACGCACACCAAGTACGCCGTGGTTGTGCCATTCAACACGGAGGCCCTCAGGTGTTTCTGTGCCGCCTACCAGGGGGTCACTGGACTCAGTCGAAGGCAATCGACTTCAAGGAGTTGGTCACCGCGTCTTTCTTCCTCAGGTCGTTGTGTGCGACGACCAGTCGTCCGACAAAAGCTCGGTGCTCGAAGCAACATCCGGTGTGCCCTTTCCCGTCAAGATTCATCTGGGCATTCGATTCCCCACCGAGCTGATTCATCGGAGAGCCGACAGGTCCAGCATGACTGTTTCGATTGTTCCTCGTGCCTCTTTGGGTTTATCAGAACAGACTCGTCTTTCCGGCTTCCAAGAGCGCTTCGACAGCTTCGAGGGGTTTCCAACACTAGTCGATCTCAAACGTGTGTCCTCTTTCTCACCGATTGCTACTTCTAGGCCCGTCGTCCGTTTGGGCATACGTCACTGTATACTGGGAGCGACCCCGGGAGCCATCAGCTGACTGTGATCCGCGCACAGGAGGGCCAAAACAATGACCGGTATTTCGGAGACAGGAAAAGGATTCTCAAAGGATCTGCTTCGGGTTGAGATCTCTGGTCTGGCTCATCTACACCTCACCATCGTTGACCTACCGGACCCTATACACTCTGAGACCAAGCAACAAAGCGCGTCTGCAATTGAGTTGGTTCGAGAGGTCGTCACAGGCTACATGAAGCAGCCACGAAGCATTATACTTGCTCTTGATGACCTTGAGCAATATCCGCTCACCGGTAGCCGTATTCAAGATGATCGCGGGCGAGCCGCGTGAGAGTCTAGCGTGGCGGAAGAAGTTTAATATGCAGCTTGATGTGCCCAGGAAGGGGCCGGAGACCTTCAAGCGATTCGCGGCAGTCTGACTGGGAGGTAGGCCTTCTTATGTTTAGTGCTTGAATGTTCCGAATGGCCCAGAACCTTTGACGAGGCAGATTCCCAGTTTGATGGAGTGCGAGCGGTTTTCTTCGACGATCTGGGATGAGTAGCTGAAGCAAGTACCTATACAGAGCATCCGTATCAAAATGAAATTTCAGGACTGTGATATGACCGTGTCTACATTTATGAAAATGCTGTGGAAAGCCTGCGTGAAAATGATCCAACATTCCGATGATGCTCTATGCTTTGTATAGAGTCAAATGCGATAGTCCCATATGACTACATCCATGCACTACGTTGATTTACAATGGTCTTGCTAGAAGGCGGAAGGAGCGCTGAGAGGACCGTTAATGGGATCGCAAGTTCCGATCGAGGCTTTTGGCGTACCGTCTTCGATATGGTCCTCCGCTATTCCCCTCTGCGCGTCTACAGCATCTACCTGCTGAATTCAACGTATGGATCTAGCGATGATCGATTCTGTCAGTGGCTTCAGCCGGCACGCCGACTGTGCATCAAGCCGGCCGATCCATCCAGTCCTCCATTTTCCTGCCGAGGCACACAGAAATATCTGGTCGTAGCCCTTCGGAGTCGCCATGAGTCTGGTGTCGCAGAAGGTGAGGTATGAGCCTACTTTGTAAACACGTGCACCGTTCTGTGTCGCAAAACCACACCCGAGCAATGTCTTCGGTGCTTGGCAGACTCATTTGCCGAGCGTGGTAAGAGACTCGTGCCTTGCCACATCAATCGACATCCATGGCGCCGAGGCAACCAGTACTGTCACGCTGCCACAGCTAATGGTGGTAAACAGGACAGCTTGGGAAATAGGTCTCGACGATCAAGGGAGCCATATTGGCACTCTTTACATGTGCTTCTGTAGAGGATCTTGACAGCATATCCCGTGACAGTCCGGTTCAAGTTTCACCAGTGCTGGCTGTACCTGGGAATAGGTCCGGGAATTCATGCCCACGTTGCCACGATACCCGTTCCACGTTCTGAAAGGCGGGTGCGTACTGGGTTGCTGGGGGTCTGTCTGGAAGCGAAGGTCGGCAATCGCTTGGATGCTACGCTCTCCTGCGACACTGAACTGCAAGCGCATGCTCAAAGTGGGAGAGGATCTTCCCGATGAAAAACATCGGACTATGCGACCAGCATCCGTTGGGATGAGTGATTGGATGGCAGAATGTCAGAATGCTCCAAGGATTCAAGAACGCCTCGCGGATCCTGCAATGATTTGACCAAAGGGCAGTACCTATCATATCAGAACTACCCAGTGCTCTGCCAGTGGGGCAGGAATACATAACTGCTATGCTCGCCACGGGGACAGAATAACGTTCTGACCAATGTTGCAAACCTGCAGCCTGCAGGACTACTAGTCTCACCAAAGAGAACCCTGTAGATGTAGCTGAATCAGAGCTGTCCAGCTGATGATTGATCCAACCCTGCCTCGGCCCCTTGCCACACGCCCTTGTGACGCTCGGGAAGGGAAGGGCTGCAGTTGTACACACCTCCAGCACGAATCTGCAGCCTGTCACGCCCTGTTGTGCCCTGTGTTAGTCTTATTACTACTGCTATTGTTGTTATTAGGCGATCGTTCTCCCGCGCGCCCGGGATCGAGATGGGTGCAGGCAAGGATGCAGTCCGAGAGGGCTCAGACAGCACAGCGAGAGACAAGACATGACATGTGAAAACGAGGCACGCATATGAAAACACCAGCACAGCATTCACATATCTACGTGGAACACTGAGCTGTTGGACTCCGTATCAATGTCTCTACTTCAAATCTGTCCCTGACATCTGCTCTGATCGCTTAAAGATCAGGAGAGAGCTCTTCCCCCTCTTTCAAACTCAACTGATCAATAAATTCCTAGGATCCCCTCATTGTCGACGGCCAAGTGGAACCAGCGTTGCCAAGAGATGCACAGTCCAGCGACATCGGATTCTACTTATACCTAGACTCGCCAATGAGCCAGAGAGCCAGTGAGTCTGGACGATGCATAGCCCGCCCACTGGGAACTAGAGCCTGTTGTGATGGTCCTGCATGAACATTCCTGCAAGGTCCAGTATTAGGAAAAGCCCAGGCGCTACGAGGAAGCATTATACCAACTCACACAAGCCGCCGACCTCATTCTTCTTATGATTCTGTCTCATTGTCGTACTTCAGCAAAATTATACTACAACGTCTTTCTGATTTGACTTCGTCTATTCTCTCCATCGGCTCTGCACCGGAACACACGGCTGGCTCAGCCGAGATCTTGCTGCTCATCTAGGCGGCTCCGCTACGGGTGCCAACTCAACCACGTTGATTAACGTGGGGTGCGAGAACCTTCAAGTGCGTAAGCGGGGTCACGATAACTCCCTTTGCATCCCAAAGGAGTCAAGCGACATTCAGACCGCCTATTCGCTCAACAAATCGTTCACATCGGCGACAGCAACTGAAAACGATAATAATACTGCATCGCATGAACAAATCTTGTTCTTGTTGTTCAGTGTCAAACCTCATATTGTGTGCTCCCATATATGCAGGCTTGTCCTCATCTCAGGTCGATCTCCGTCAGCCTATTGTTATGTTTGTTGTGGGAGCAATTATTTTCGTTGGCGTATGTCCCTGAAAGTCGTCATCTCGTCCGATCTTTCATTGGATCCAGAAGACACCGACGCTACTGCGCGAAGGCCACACCGTTTCCTGGCGCCCTGCATCATCGCGAGCCTTTATTTTCGCCTGCCAATAGATCATCGTCAACTGTCCGCCTCCTCCACTCGCGGCACGACCACATCGACGGTTCAGATTACTTGAATATCCCCATAACTCCACTTGGATAACTTACCGTCTTCTGCGAACTGAGTCCAAACACACCATTTCGACAGTGTTTCTCATTTGGGACAGACCGCAACTTCTCTGTTGTCATCATTCGTTAATTCCTAGATCGTCTCACCGCGCCAACCCCTCTGTCTAGAGCTTGCCCTGGGAGGATTAAAGAAACAGTGATCCAGCTTACACGGACCCTCCCGTCTTTTCTACTCTTTGTCCTGGGTTCAAGGTTCCAGCTCCATTGTCTGAGTCTTGAGACTTCGGTCCACCGGTTTCCATGCATCAAGACCGCTCGAAGCATCAACATGTCTCAGCTCTCTCCATTACCTACGAACCTCCACCGATCACACTCAGCCGTGAGCGTGGCTGCATCAGACACCACGTATCATAGCTCTCATGACATTGAGCCCACTCTTGCGACGGCCCTGTCTAGGGTGCCTTCAGTACGAGAAGATCACTTTCAGCCAAAACCGATTCGTCGTCATGATTCGGGCTATGAGTCCGTCCACTCCGCATCACGATCGGGTGCTTCTCATTCATCACACCGGCGCAGCTCCACGATATCAAGTCATTCATCGCAACTCCGGACGCGGGCACGTCCCTCCATGCGTCGTGCCACAAAGTCAACACCGAGTCCACAGGTGGGACGTCTAAGTGGGCAGCCTATCCATCTCACTATGTCGCAACAACACCCTAATGGATATTACTATTTTCCTTCGCCGGAATCTATGTCCAGACCAACGAGCGAAGATGGCGCGACACAAGAGATTGAAGAAGCGTATCCTCCCCCACCACAGACCACTCATTACTGGACGAGCGACTACACGAGACGCTTAGAATATGCTGCCATCGATGCTGCCAGCCAGGGAGTGAAAGGGTGGATTTTGAAGCACGTCGTACCGGACTGCTTCGTGCCCAAGGAGAATCGGCGGCTTGGATTCGACGACGACACTGGCAGCGTGAGACGATACCGGCTGGATCTGGACTGCGACGACTCGGGAGAGAAAGATGGCAACGGGCCCAGGAAGATGGGCTGGCTGTTTGGAAGATGACGCGGCATGACAATACACGACGGACGAATGGAGCGCATTCAACACCCGCATTTAACATCCGCATGATCTGAGGCGTTGTATACCCACTTTGATTACTGCTTTGATATCCTTGCCTTCGAACTTTCCTTTGTCTACATAGCATTTGGATAATTCGCATTTTTTTTGCATACAGGCGGTTGCATATTGGATCTCAGACCACACCAGCATTTGTTAATGGAATTTTAATGAATTCGACTTGAAAGCAAGGGAAGCCGTCAGTGAGGCAGAGGAGAACGAGAAGGGCAATACCTGTAGAGTGGGGGCTACTGCAGCAGAGGTTATACTGATCGTGGCGGCCAATGAGCAGAGAAATGCATCTTATTCTTTTTAATTCCTTCTGTTTGAATATAAAGCCTTTGGGACTATGCGAAATATTGACATTCCCAAGTGAGTGCAGTCCCATCAGTAAGTGGGTTTGAGGCATGGGGCAGGTCAGTTTGTTGCTTCTTTGACTGATCGTTGTGGCTATTTCACTAAAAATACGCCAAAGGCCATGAGTGTTCAGCAACCTGAGCGTCAGTGCGAATCACAACATACCCTGACAGGCACAGCATCAGCTGTTATCTGAATGGGTACCCAAGGAGAAAGCATACAGAGCATACGATGGAAGCAACTCATTAAACCTGGCTGTAGTCATGCGTTTTCCAGAGCTGTACCTTGCCTCTCGTATTTGATAAGACTTTCTGATAATACATTTTACAAGCTATCACCAATCACCGGACTTTTGGGAGTTTCTTTGCTATATTAAGCCAAAGCATAAGTGTGAATATCGTTGGGAGTCATATATGGGGGGTTAAATGACAATTGTTGTAGCGCGAGGGTCCCCTATCTAGGTCGGGGGACATGAGGCCCTAACATAGTATCATGGCAATTCCTGAGTTTTCTTTATGTGATATCATTATTCTGCGAGCAACAGCGGTAGAAGAAAATTTGACTATGGTTGAGAACTTACAACAACACGAAGAACGAAGGACGAAGCCCAAATTTTGGTCTCTGGCTGTTAGAGCTATTGATGCAAAGGTACCACGGCGAGCAGTATGGTCGGGGAGACCAGGGCCGTTACAATTAACTGAAAGGAAGTTATTAGATCAGCTTGTCTAGGGTGAACATTAACTACATAAAAGCAATGAGAGTGTATTCCTAAATTCTTGCGAAGGTTTGGTTTCCATACACCCATCTAAGGAATATCGTTTGGAGACCCCGCTTACCCATTGAGATAGGCGACCAAATGGCGCGGTGCCATATTTTCTTGTATCCCTTTATTGAGATTGATGACAGAGAGTTTGAGCATGGTTTCAATGCTTGCGTTTGAGTAATTTCATAATTTTGGATTCGCGTTGGAACAAGAATTTAGGCTCTCTAGCCCTACGTGTACTGAAAGATTCATTCAAGACTGTATCCTTCGAATTTTCGATGCATTTAGCCATTTTTAGCGTTCAGGTTCTGCCACGTAACTAACTATACAGTCGGTCGTTTTGGACATGCTCTAGTCCTAGTTACTACCCGTATCCTTGTTGTGCCATATAATATTTATGATCATGCGATTTACATACATTTACACGGACGTTAGTTAGGCTTTCTTCACTCCTCCTCCTCCTCTTCTTCTGTAGTGTGGCACAGAGAACGAGACCGGCAAGAATTATAGATTGTCACAGACTCCTTGAAAGAGCTCACGAATAGTTTCTGCCAGCCCGTGTTATGAATTGAGAGGTCTAGTTATATGAGAGCACTCTGCTTCTCGGCCTGGATAACCAGTAGTTAGCTACTTGCGCCACAGCAAGAGTCATTCATTTCCTGAATCAGACATCCCTCTTGCCTATTGCACGCTATTCCTAGCACCCTGCCAAGATGATTGTCAACCGATGAAGAGCACGGTAGGCCACCATGTTGATATTGTGGCTCGCATACGTATCGCACGTATGTATGTACCATATTACCAATCCCAGATGGATGCGAACCACGCGAACCTCTCTTAGCCGAGTATGGATTGAATTACTTTATATTCAATCTCGATCCTCGTTACAGCGCATCATTCTTACCATCATGTCGAGAATCCACTATTTACGAAAACCCAAAGTTCGTATTTTTTTTGGGTTCTAGTTACATCCTATACCTATATACTCACGGCATATATCCCATGACTCTTCTCGGAGATAAATGTAGACCCTTGATCTTCTCCATATGCATAGCTCCAACTCAGCACACTTCCAGATACAGGTATCAGTAACCAGACGAATCGGTAACTACGCCGGATGCTCCACATCCAGTGCTACTTGGGTGCTGGGTCTTCGACATGTGAGTGCTCCCATGGAGAGCATCAATGGCAGCCAAGGCTAAGAGCATCTCCACGATGACGATTGCATCGTGACTTGCAATCCTATGGTACCTAAGGCGAAGGGGCGCTGATTAGCGATGAAACGGCCATGGTTGATAGTTATGCAAGTATCATTGCAGATGGTCGCCCGTGACCAGACTAATGGCGTGGCAATAGTACTTGAGCGTGACCTTTTCTCTACACAGGATGAGGAACGAGACCAGGAGGTACTCGTAGTGGTGAGCATCACATCACGAGGAGTCTAAGGACCTATCAGGGCGGAGAACAAGCCATTTCATGGAAGCCCAGATCAACAAAGTAGCCAAGTGGAAACGAGTTTTCTATACTGGAACACGCTATTGGAAGATTCGACTGCAGACCAGCGCTTCGCGACGCCTAATACGAGCTGGTGAACGACTAGGTAGTTAATCTACGGATGCGATTCGATCACCGGGCTGGCAACGACGTCGTAGCGCATCGTCAGCGGGGACCCAAGTCACCGCGCCAGGACCGCTATAACCACTCAGGACCTCTGAAGAAAATACAATCTCTAAAGCGTCTATGCAAGACAAAGTAAACAAGGAAGATGGATGAGGAAACAGTGGTGTGGAAGGCGGGTGTGGCGGTGTAGGCTCCTATGCGTTTTCGGAAGGTCGCTACTGCAAGGCTATCTTGCACCTGACCAGATGGCCGTGATAGGATATGAATTATCTGGGATGTGTTACGGTACTCGGATGATCCCAAGTAAGAAAACCCTCCAGATGCTTCGTTTGCTGATAAAGGGGGGATTCGCAATCTAGCTACTCAAGTTGGAGATCATCACACCTGAACAAATCACGAGATGGTTACCCATTCTGGGCAGATTTGTGACAATGCTAGCGCTATTACATCAGTAACGCAGTAGCGAGAGGGAGATGCGGCGCCTAGCTATTGCGAGCCTGAAGTACTGGCTTGCGGGACAAAATTATAATAGATGACGATCTCTTGGAGGTCATAGTGAAAAAAGATTGAGGAAACCTGGTATTCACGACAAGCGAAATCATAGGATCAGGCCTGTTGGTTTCATCAGCACTCCAGAGAATTAAAATACAGACCTTGAGATTAGATTGTTATGGGGGCTGTGACCCTGCAGTTGTGACAAAGAAGCTGGTAATGCTCTCATATAGCCGAGAAACAAGGCATCTGCGACCTTGTCATCGTTACGAAGAAGTTGGCAACATTTTCTGCATAATCGAGTAGACAGCCAGTAATATGTGCCCGTTACCGAACATATATTTTACACAGTCTGTAATAATTCATAGTCGGATGATTATACTTGCATTTAACTCTATAGAATTTATGCCAATCTATTACCCACAATCGGATGAATTCCGTCTGGGGCATTTCGTGAGCTTGTGACCCTCATGCACCCTACCTAGTTACCGCGTATGCTACAATGCATTCTTCTCGCCCTGACGACGCTCCAAGCGTTTCATCTGTTTGCTACGTAGATACTCCTTATAATAACTAACGAGGAGCTCATCGGGTATATGCGATCTACCAACCCAGTCTGCAGAGGACTCACCTTTCCATCGTACCCTGAAATACGCCGCCTTACGAGGAGAAACGCTCCTTGGCCTGTGACCAACAATAGCTTCGATAGCCTCGACGACATCGACGCTGCCGTCATCGTTGCAATCATCACCATCTCCGTCGTCGGGGACGGTAGATGGTGACTGGGATGGGGATAACTCACCGAGTAATTTGCCTGTTCCGTGTTTCTTCTTGGTCCCTGCCTCAATCTTAGCATCAAAGATCACGTTCCAGTCTGTGGGGCACAGTGCACGAGAGCTGTCGAAATTCAATGGCGTGAGGTCGCCCCGACCAGGGAAGGCAGTCGCGAGATGCGCACTGGCAGTATTGTCCTGTAAATTCGGCCAAGTCGTTGACGCGTCAAAAGTATCGAGGTTGAAGCCGTTCAAAGCAACATTTACACCAGATGGCTCCGACTGCGGCAGGATGTCGAAGGGGTATGGCTCAGCGCTCTGCACGGGGACGGACGTGACATCGAAGCCCATATTTGCCGTCATGTCTGTGCCATAGCTCATCGGCGGGTTGGCAAATTGCATATTGAGGGGAGAATTGGCCAGTGGTGGGTTTCTTACAGCTTTCTGGATAGCCCGAGGCGGCTGGGGGTAGAGAATAGAAGGTGTCGCTACCAAGGGGTTTCGAAGACATTCCGCGGACACATTCGACTCCAAAGACAACGCGCTTGCCATAGGTGTCCTTACCGGCTGATGCCCATTGGGGCTGAAGTATGCCCAAGGAACCAAACTGCAATCTTGCTTGAAAGGCAATAGATTTAAGAGGTACTCTGGTAGAGGAACACTCTCGGGCCACTCAGTCCTTAATTTCTGTGGCGGCGAGCGTACCCTGAGATATCTACCAATGTCCTTGGCGTTAAAGCGGCGAGGCTCTATTATAGCCTTACCGGTACGATACGGGAAGAGACCCTTGTCTTTCTGTATGTCCCAGTACTTAGCAAAGGCACCCAGGCACGAGACGCCGCAGGAAGCGACGTGGGCAAAATACTTCTGCCGCTCCAGCAGCGTCACCACCTCGTTGAGCTCGACAGTAACTGAAAGACGGTGTCGGATCTGCGCTTGGTACATGTCAGCGAGGGCCAGTTCGACGCCGGCCTTGAAGAATGTCCCCATGAAGGCGGGAAAGGTGACGTCGTATCTGGATAGCTCAGTCAGCGCCTCGATCATATCCTTCAGATCGCCGTCCTGGGGAAATCGGTGGTACTTGACCCAACTACACTGGCCACCGTCAAAACGACAAATGTTATACCGACGTAAGTGGCAGCACTGTGGATGCCACACACATCTCGCATTCTCCTTTATGGCTCGGGCAGGAAAGCATGGCTTGAGGCAATGCTTGACATATGGGTCTTGAAAGGGAGATGACACGGTGAAGCCGGTGAGAGGGTGGAGAATGCTGTGGAAGCGTGTATCATGAGCCTCGCTGGTATTGTGATCCAGGAGGGCGAGACACATTCTGTAAGAACGTGATAGTCCAAACTCTGAAGTTTGGGTATATCTTTGTGCGTCGAGTGTTACCATACAGGCAAACCATTTGTGGTAGCGTGGCTTTAAAAGACCTATGTAGGTAGCGCGCTGGGCGAACAATTGCCTTTGATTGTGTAAACATTCCTTTGGGTTCGAAGATTGTTCGACCCTTTATGCTAACCCTTCCGCTGGCCTTCCGAGGATGGGGCAAGCATGCATACGCTCAGTCTTTTCGATTCCAGAGTCGAGTTGCAGCCAGTGTGCCGCAAAACGTCAGACCAAGACTTGGTTCCGAGATTTCTATCCGATTCCCGTGGGATGATTCTATAGTAACTTGCTTCCTTTGGAGAAACGGCGGCCCCATCTTCGTCGCTTAGCGAGCGAGAGTCGACGAGACGTACCCAGTTCTGTCCGCGTATAGCCGGCGACTTTTCATAATAGCGATTTTGTGTAGGTGAATGTAGGCCCTCGATCGTGATACATCGCCTCTCGCCAGTGCCTCGTTGTGCGCACGCGAGGCTATGTCACTGACGCCATCGCCAGGTGATATGGTGAGGTGAAGGAGGAGAAGCCTCGCCGTTGGAGATAAATTTGAGCAAGTATTCGCCATAGGTCCTTCGTAGGATGTCCACGTCAATGGCACGAAGCCGTCTGGTGACGCGGATAGATATTGTGGCCTGTACCAATCTAGATGGCAGGGGTCTCCCCATATGCTTACTGTGACAGGGAGTCACACCGGGAGATCTCCCCTCGGTGGGATGCAGATGTGACCTCCATACCCGATGCATACCGGCCCAGAGCCTCAGCAATGCCGCGAAGCTGGTCCTGGCTAGCCTTCCAAGATCTTCGGACCAGCTCACATCAGGTATGCCGGCTGACCGAGACCCTCGATGCTCCTCCTACTTCGCTTTGTTGGGGCCGTCCTGTATGTTGAGGCGCATGACTGTGGCACAACCAAGTCGGCCAGCTTGCTAGACTAACAATGATCAACGGGGAATCACTTACTCTCCTAGATAACCGCAGGGCATTTCATCCGAAACCTGCACGAGACATAGACTGCTGGTGATGGTGGAACTATGCGCCAAACACTGTCTGTGTGTGCTGCTCAATATATTCATCATATCTAATCTACACAACCGGCCCCAAGGCCAGTCTCTACGGCTAATAGACAGCCAGTGAACAACCCAAAGAGAGTTACGCGGTTACATAGACTTCAAATATAGCCTTTCGTTCTGATTGCCGATCTTCAGAGTGGCCAAAAATGATGGCATGTAGTCCTTTCCCTGCCAACAAAACCTGTGATGCAGCCTCTCGAAAAACGTGGTATCAATGCCGCTCCCTGTAAACGCCAGTCCTAAAATTTAGTATCAACAGCCCTTAACTCATCAAGCTGTCGTCGCCGAGGCCCTTCTCTTTCCGCTCGTCTTGTAACATGCGTATGAGCTTATTGATGGTACCGCCATCGCGCAGGCGCTCTACTTCTTTCACGGCCTCGTCCTCGTCCATACCATCGGAGATGTAATCCTTGATTTTGTCCCAAATGACTTTTCGTCTCGAGTACCAAGTGCGACCACGTGGCTCAGGTCGCCATCTGGACCCATATTGGGCGTCCAATTGCTCAATGGCAGGTTGGCCGTCCATTCCTTCACGGTACTCCTTCCACACCTCCTCTACCGTAGCTACGGTCCGGTAATCATACGGAGGTGGCCCAGATGACGCAGATTGGGGCGTGTGCACGTTCGGTCGCGGCGCGGAATGTTGACTGGGAGAGGTGGGAACCCGTGCAGGCCGGCTCGGGGTTTGCATCGCAGGCTGTCGCGGTGGAGGGACGGCAGTCTGCTGTGGCGGCACTACTGGCGGTGGGATGATCGAGCGAAGTGGCTGCTGACTTGACGCTAGAGCCTGCCAGAGAAAGCTGTCAGTTCCAAGCGCGTGGCATTACGCGATGAGGGCTGGATGGCAATGACTTACCGACGCGGCAGCTTGGTGGGAGGCGACCAAGCTTCCACGAAGCTCGTTCAGCTGCTGGTTGATGTTCTCATATTGTGCGTTGATCTGGGCAGCATACTGCTGGTGCTGCATCTGAATCTGAAGAATAGTGGCGATCAACTGCTCGGGCGTCCTGCCATGAAGTTGGTCCTCGTCCACTCTAGGGGGCACGGCGGGCATGGCAGGGTGGGGGTGTGAAAGCTGGTACTGGGAAAGCGAATGGCGATGATGAGGAGGGGCGGGCGGCTGTTGATATGGACTCGGGATAGGAATCGCTCGAAGGTTGATATTATTCCCTCCGGCTGGAGCTGCTGCTGTTCCAGTAGCTGTGGTGGCATGCGTCGCAGCTGTGGCCTGTCTCTTGGTCGGAGTGGCGTTTGGGCCGGCACTGCGCTGCAGGTCGGCTGCAGCCGGTCGCTTCAGGGTGGTTTGGGTACTTGCCCCTGTAGCTGGAGCTGGAGCAGCTGCAGGGCCGGGAGCTGAAGGAGTGGTACTAGTGGAAGTTGGAGCCGTCGCGGTAGCTGTGGCCGTAACGGTCGATGGGGGCGGCGGTGGTATGCTAGTCGAGGTAATGCCGGCCGACGGCGAAGGAAGCATGGCTGGGGTCTGGGAGGGTCAGGTAAGGTGAATGGATGGGTGGGCGGATGGCAAATGGCAGATGGGATGCGCATCATGGAGGGTCACGTACAGGTACAGTATGGTCTGCGGCGGCGTGCTTCCGTACTTTGCTCAAACAACGAACAACCACCAGAACCGCGACCAAAACCAACAACAACCACCTCGCACGCGCTCACTCACACGCACGCACCGCACAGCAACAGATACTGCACAGCGCGCCACCAACGATGAACCGCACTTACACAGACGCTATATCGCCTGGGCGAGGGGTCAGACTGCTGACGTATATTGCCTGTGATGCCTGGGTTTTGATAGCCACCCCTAGACTGAACGACGGTGACGGTGACGGTGACGGTGACTGGTTGCTGCTCCTATAGTAGTAAACTGCCCGTGTCTGGTGTGGCTGGACGTGGGTGTGCTCAATTCAGGCTGGACGTCCTGGAGGGGAGGAATGCAAGTGGGTTGGGCTGGTGGATAAAAATGCAAATAGTAATAAAAATGAGATAAAACGGTGTTTCAGCCGATACTGCAAAGGGATTAAAATCGAGTTTTTGAGGGAAAAAATGCGATCAGGCGTAACAGGCTGACAGGCGCACCCGGTGTGTTCGAGAAGGGAAAACCTAAGGTAGAGAGCCCGGAACCCAGGCTTGGAAATAATAAAATAGTAAAAAACCACAAGAGAGGACGGGAATCAGAAGGGACGGAGGTCCGGGCTAGCCGGGCTTTTTCTCAGTTGGTCGGTTGCGTAAAGTCAAGTAGGTAGCGAAGTGTATATGACAGGCGAGGCGGCAAGCGGCAAGCGCCTGGTACGATACGCGAGCGAGAGCAAGGAAGGTCGAAGTATCTCTCCATGGACAAGATGGACATGAAAGAAGCGAAGTTTAATAACAAGATAAGGCGGGACACCACGGTAGACGAGCAGGACCGGGGGGGGGCCCAAGCCAAGGTATTCAAAGAGTCAATGTGGCAACAGGATATGATGGTCCAAACTGGACGGGAATATAACCAGAATGGAGTACCAGGTAGGCATGTATAGAGGGGGAGAGAGGGCAAGCGATGACAGACAACAGAGTCAGCATACACAAGCATCATGAGGCATTCGTCCATCCAGCATCCAGCATCCAGCATCCAGCCTGGCCGGGTCTGGGGAAGGATACACACACACGACACACGACACACGACACACGACACACGACACACGTTAGGAACTATGTAAAATGAGGCCGTAGTCATCAGGTTGGGTACTTCTCTGAGCCCGGTTCGGTTGCGGTTACAAGGGAGACACGGGACTCTAGTAAAGACGGAATCTGTTGCAGTGGATAGTAGTGCTCGCTCTTTGGTCGGCAACATACCGTCCAGTCAATGCATGATTGTGTAGAAACCTGAGGTCATTGTGTCCTCGAGGTTTTATGTGTCCTGGGCTCCTAGGAGGTACTAACTGGATGTCTGTGATGTGATGCGCTGTGCTGTTATGCTGTGCCGTGCTATGCTGGTCCTGTACTCGGAGTCTGTGACGAGGTCCAAGCAAGCAGCAGGTAAAGTGATTCCAGGGCGGAAGCAAAGGCTGGCTCTGGGATGTTATTGGCAGTTCATCCAACCACTGGCGCTGTTGCTTGGTCGGGTCGTCGCTCTCTGTCATTTTCTGTTTTGCACTCGGCCGGGCCTGTAAGATGAGTTGGATGCGCACAGCATATCAGGGAGGGAACATCGAAGTCTGAGCATCATCCAAGATGCATTAGGATGGCTACCTTGGGATGGGACGGAGCATCTGCAGAGGGTGCAGACATGGGGGAGAGCGGAGGTACCTCGATGGAGCCAAGGGAGCACCGAGCAGGTACCGTTGGGGTACCGAAGTTGCATCGCGCAAACACAGCAATGCTTGACAATGCTTGTACATGGTGCATGGATTACATGTACTGTATCTCGATATGTACGGTATGTACCGCGTTGGGCTGGCGTGGGGCTTCTGGATGGTGGATGGGACAACCCCTCGGTGGAGGACTTGGGAGCCGGATTCTGGTATGACATGGCTGAGATCCTGAGACACAGGCGTGAACAGGCTTGAACTACAGGCGGACACGAGCCACAACCACCCTGTAGGGCAGGCAGGCAGGTATGTACTGCATATGTTACTGTTTACATCACGTGAGGAAAGTCCCGAGCAGTCCCGTCTCTCGGGCAGTCTCATTTGTAGTGTCGTCATCTAGTGCTGCAAAATTATCGATCAGACGAATGAATTTATGCATCTCTCGAAGCTGTAGAAGCCATCAAATTCATTCATCATACCTACCTGAGGTTGTGTGTCTCATAGTCGTGTATTTATGCCTGACTGCACAACCATGGTAAAAATATCCCAATCCACCATGCATTCTTGCCCAGAAGTCTACAAGTACCGACGTGTGACTTGTCGGTCTCTTGCTGGGATCAGCATGCATGCCGAGACTACAGCAAGCCATCAAGCCTGGGAACATTCCCTCGGGACGGCTGTTTTCCAGTACCCTTGACCCGTTATTGGGGCGGTGCTTGTCGACTCGTCCACCTGAGTCCAGCCTCTTCCAAATCTTCGTTCCTGTCACATATCCTACACAACCAACCAAGATGGATGCCTTTCGAACCAAACCGGGTCACGGGCTTACTGTACCGTAGTATCGTGTCCAATCGAAAGTCTGAAATTTCAATTCAAATTCTACCTTCTTTCGACTTCAGCCTTGGCCCAGCTTTGGTCTTATGTCAAACGCTGTCCGTCATGAGCGGGATAGTGTCCGATGGGCCTTGTGAGTCCGAAACCGAGACAGCATAAGCGGTCAATAGCTGACAAGACAAACAGCTAGGACACGGTACTATCGAGACATGGTATTATCGACAGACGTTGAATCCAGAAAAGCGCCGTGCCTGCTCTAGCTAAATGCGCGTCTGCGGTGTTTTCCTATCTCTCCGGAGTGAAATGCAGTCTCCAAGACTCCGCATCCGTCCGCACGACCTCCAAGACCTTGCAAGGCCGTCGTCACCACGTCTGATCCGAAATTGACCTTGATGTCATGCCTGCCGCGCGCTATCATATTTGAGAGGCAAACGCGCTCAGTGATTCCATCTTGGTATCCGCTTCATCATCTAGCAAGGTGAAGCACGCAGTTTCGGTAGGATGCATTCTGGAGCTGCTCCAATAGCCGTACATCCGACCGGCCTGGACGCTGGATGACATTCTGCCAAGCTCGCCCCTGCAAGTCACATTCCATTCGGCACATAGCCTCAGTATTCCCGAGGTCACTCACGTTGCTTGCATTTCTGCAGCCTACAAGGCAATTCCCCGTAGCGGCCGCGTTCTGTAACGTCAACCCGACCGTGATAGGACGCACATCTCCTTCATGTGACCGTTCTGCCGAACCGGCTCCGGTTCGGGATGGGGGATTTTGGCTGGCAATGCTTCAAGCTTTAGACAACGGCTGATCTAGATGTTCAACCAGATAAGGATACGAGGAAACGGAAGAATATCGGAAGTTCAGGATGTGAGGTTACTTGGAACCTTCAGACAACGCGCTCATGATTCCAACTTGTCAGTCACCATTATCTTGGTAACAACGCTCACAGATGCCGGTCTTATACACGGTACGAGTGGTATCTTTAGGTCAGGAAATAAGGCTCCAAAATAAGCTCGGCCCATGGAATGTTCCCTTGTATCGGTATCTTAGCAATCAACGCTCGTGAAGGCTCATCGGGGCTAAGAAAGCCAAGGCGCGTGGCTACGGTAGTTTTCGAACATTCAACGGCATTTGATATGAGATTTTACGAGTTGAACGTCAGAATATGCTTGATTGTACTACACTTATGTATCAGAAGTTGCAATACGAGCTGTCAGGTTTGCTCCAAGTGCCTACTCGTGACAAATCATCAAAAGACCTAAAATTCATAATGCATATACAACCATATTTGTGAAGATCGGCTACCCGGCTTTGAATGTATTCCCATCAGAGGCGCTGCTTCTTAAGTATGTGATCATACCGAGTGGCCCATATCCACTTAGAAAACCAAGCCCTGGTCAATGTACGTAAAGCCTATCGTCGGCTCCCACGAATGTTCACCCCTTCTGACCTGTAAACTCGTTTATCAGGTACGGCGATGATTTTATGATGCTGCCTAAGATGTAGGGCCGGCAAATATAGCTTACGACACATAGAGCAAGCATCCCCAAAATCAGATGAATGCTAATAACTATGACGAGGTTGATTGCCTGAGAGCCGTGGCGACAGCATCCTCCATTGACTGGATACTGCGTTACACCGAGGAGTTTTTCGAATACCCAACATTTCAGTGAGCATGGCCATTATCGTATAACACCGGATCTTGCCGCCAAGATTACAACGTGACTGACATCAAGAGCTTGCGAGCTCGCCTCATTATGACCCACTTTCCAAAGATATGAATACGGAGAGTAACGACGGTTGGTAGGCATAAATGTTTGCTTAGGATCTGTTTGCTTAGGTGTTTATGTCTATGTTAAAGCATTTGTATTGATCATTCGGCAACTCATCAGGCCAAGGTGATATAGAGGTAGTATTTGCTATCAGTCAACCAAGGGCTAACTAATAGTATTTAGGCAGGGATGTTTTACTAATCAGGTAGCATTCAAAATTCTCATGCTGCATTTCTAATACAGCCACGCGCAGGAAAAAAGAATCCTACTAGCATCATGCGTCGAACAATTGGCTGAGGTATCTCTTTATATCGATACCAAAGCGAGATTCCGCCTAGATATCGCGGCTTCATGGTTCGTGTGTAATTTTCTCGATACTGTACCGCCAACTCGGGCAGTGCCACCAGTATAGGTCACTCCCTACGCCATAGTCCGATTTGGGGACCCAAAATTGAAGGACCTGCCACGCTTTCGAATATACAGAGCCGCATAGATAAAACTTCGTCATCCAAAGTCTGCGGTTCACGCATTTTTGCTTTCGTCAGTGAGAAAGGGTGGCGATCAGCCGGCCTTACCTTCGATCAAGATAATGACAATGGAGCTTGATGTTAGACTAACGTAGACGACGTGGTAGACCTAGGCGCAAATAAAGCCGCCAATACTGAGACGAACATGACAGCAGGACGCAGGACGCAGGACGCAGCTACTTGAATGCTATGATCGAGTGGATATTAACTATACCATTTATGAGAGTACACGTATCTGGTCACGCATTGACGTATGCGCCCCGGAGGATAGCTGGAACCTGTACTCATAATATACAGTTTCTGGCTTTTGCCCTTCGAAGGCAGCTTATCAGAAATTTCAAGCCGCGGCGGTTTCTGTGAATTTGCCAATCGAAGTGTCAATTGGGTCCTGCCTAATTGATTCACAGGGGTAGTAATATCGTAATGGATGTTTAAATTCCACCCAGAAATCGCCCCTGTGATCAACTTTGAGCTTGGTTCGCTGATGCTCTGGGGATTGAGTGGATGAATGAAGCGAACTGCAACTCCAATGAGGCCAAGGGATTGAAAGTTGTTAAGTATGAAGATTGGTGCATGGACATTCTTAAAAGAGCGTTCACAAGATATAAGTCAGTTTCAAACCCACTAAAAGTATTTAGTGCGTTGTGCTGACAGGATGGAGGCAGACAACCACTTGACCAATTCCCAGTACACCTCGGGAGGATTGACCATCGAGCATGCGGCTGACCACGGCTGTGTCTTTTGGGAAATTCATTCGTGCAAGGACGAAGGCCCAACATGTTCTGAACACGCAATTGCAGATCCTCGTCATAAAATGGGACTCTTTCTTTACAATAAGAAGGGGGTGGTCGATTGAAGGCCGGGAATGATTTGAGTCGTATGTGGCTGGACCCCAGATGCTTCCTTGGGAGCTAACAGGAAGTATTGATTTGCATTGCTTTGGATTGAGCTTCGAGTGAGCCAGCAGTAATCTAGTCGTCTTGGTCAGTCGTAGGATTGAGTTTCAATAGGACGACCTTTGTTACGACACAGTCAAAGAAAATGTCAGCTTCCGGATTTAGGACACAGCGGCAAAAGGATAAGCAAAGCTCTGAGAACGAACAAGACTATGAGGCCTGAATCACGAATATAGAGTTGTTGCATTCATTGAACCTATCGACTGAATGGAAGCCGATTGACTCCATTTTTAGAGAACCTTATCTATATCATCATCAATGTCGTATTCTTCCACAGCTCTCAGAGCTATGCGGAATGCTATTCAAGAGCACTTCAATATACCCTTGCGAGATGTAATACCCGTGCAGGACATCGACAACATATGGCCGCCGCCTGATTACCAAGCATACTGTCTTGAACACTTCCTGGTAGAATGCGCCCTCTACCATAGGTTTGAGAGCGCCAAGTATGAAGCACTGGAAAACCAGCTCATAGGTTGCGCCAATAAAGCTGAACCTCCGCAAAGACCCCCGAAGATTCCTGCTAGAGTACAACCGCCAAGGCTGGCTAAAACGCGAAGCAACACGATGCAAGTCATGAAGACAAAGCTCGGCTCAAGGAAATTGAAGTCTGGTAGGATATTTGATGCTGCAGAAAAGCCTGAGCTTATGCTCCATGTCCTCAGAGACATCAGAATAGAGCTTGAACTCCATAAACCGTGGCAAGAATTCAAGAAAAGTCTTGAGCAGGTCACGACTCAAGTTGGCGCAAGGTTAAATATTAAAAGCACGTGTCAAGAGGTATGCAGCTACCGTAGCCGACCTTTAATAAATATGCTCACATTCTCCAGGTGGAAGATGATGGGTACACGATGGATGCGCGTTTTCCAAAGCGCTACCTCTTTGTTGCCGCTATCGTGAATGCGACTCCGGGAGAGGCCCCCCCATAGAGACGGAACTTTCATCTCCAATCTATCTCAACGGAGAATGTTCAATCAAGATCCCTCGAAGCCAGACCAGAAAATTTGGAGGCTTAAGGTTCGCTTTCGACAACTGTGGGAAAGAAGATGCAGTTGTTCTGCTTCAGCTGAAAGGGCTAGAGGATGCGATTCATTCCGGTCTTTTGGTATGGTGTACAGGCTGACCTTGGTGTGCACATTATACCCCTTTTCACCATTCGCATTCAGGTAACTATGACAGTCATGAACATGTAAACACCATTAGATAAAATCAACGAACCAATCTGAAAAAGGTAAAGGGAAAAGAAAAGGATTTGGTCTCCAAGCACAGACCAGAGAGAAAAATGAAGTAAATGAAACCCGCCCGGAAGCCATGTAAAAATCCATGCCCTGAACGCTTGAAAGTTAAAAGTAAAAAGGAATACCGTACTCGAAACTGTCCGTAACTCTCGGATTTTCTAGGGGATAAGTAAAGGCGCAGCAATATGCTACTAAGTCCAGTTTCGACTTCCAGGTTGCCATACCTGCAAGGCTTTCTTCCCCTGGTTTATCACTGCCTTTGCATCAATAACAACTGACCCATTCAGTCAGTAAGTTGGATCTCATGGACCTTCAACTTTTATGATCTGGCTCACGTGCAATTTCCTCAAGCTCACTATTACTTCTTGTGTTATCCTTCCAATTTCTGTAACGCTTTGCAGAATCCGCGTTCGGCTTTGGCTTTTGCAATCGCAGAATTCCCATTGTTGTCTACCACGGCGGCAAGTTTATCGGCGTAAATTCGATCTGCTCTTGTCTCAATAGAACCCGCGTAACAGCTACTAGACACAAAATGTCCACAAGCAGCGACCAAGGAGAGGTACTAGTTGTGGGTTATGTTGGTCATAACCGTATGCTAGTTAGAAGTTGCAAAACTAACCTTAGCCTATGTTTTTGCCTTTCACATACACTTCGTTTCTGACAACTATGCCAACGCAGCTTAGCTACCTGATGATTGACCTCCTTTGTCTACCCAGCACTGACTCCTCGTAAATCGAGGGTGGATTATATTGGTGGATGTGCCCAACGTCCACGGTATGCCACCATCTTACTGTTATGAGAACCTGGCCAGTCTGCCGGTTTCCTATTGCAACGCTGCGCGGGCATCCCACATGCACCATAGCCCCATTGGAAGAATTCCTTCAAAAGTGCCGCTGTAAATTGTGATACATCAAGAACTATTTCATATATATTCCTGGTAGTATAGCTGTATGGGCCTTTGCCCCGCCAAGTCGGTGGAGTATTAAATAGAGTCATTGGTGTGTACTCCATTGCCAGCCTGCTCCTGCAATGCTCGCCATCTTGGTTGGTGATATATCAAGATGCATTCTTCAGCTCCCATCATCATTTTGAGCTTCGAACGGAAACAGGATTAGAAGTAATAGCATGCTTTGGTACGCCGGGTGTTCCACATAACTATCATTGGAACTTGTACTCCATTTACCACTCTGGCCAGTCAACTACAAGTGGCAGACAGCTCCCCAGCCGTCATCGCTGAGTCTTCCAACGCACTCGCATATGACGCGTATAATTGTGCTTGTACTGTGTAACCTAAGTCTTCTGTGCAGGAGGCTTCTTTACCTTCTGCTTGCGTTTCCGGAAACTGCTTAGCTTACGACGGTAAGACTGAATAGAATGTGTCAGTTTCAGCCATTTTCGGGGTGGCAAACATCTCGCTTCTGTTAGAAAGGCATATTATTTACCAAAACGCTAGAGGCTCGCTCACAGTCACACTCGACTCTGTCGGTACTTTTCATTATCTAACCTCGATGCCTGCCAACATCCTCCATCGATCTCACGAAGGTGTCATCTAAACCGATATTATAAAGAAACCTATACACCCAGTTAGTGGCACCACCAGCATTATGCCAGAAGCGTGAAAGTCAAAGTACTTCCGAAGCCAGCTGCATTCTGATGGCATTTTATGCTGGTTTATCTATCTGAGACATCTGTGTTCCGATCTTTCCATCGTTATACCAAAGTGAACAGGCTATTGTGTAACTAGTGGCGACACTCACCCTCTTCCTCGCCAAATCACCCAGCTTCGCAGCTGCAGCCTTAAGCCCCTTCTTATCCGTGGTAAAGATAGCCTCCTGTCCAATTACAGCGACCTGTCTCTTTTCTTTGAAGGACGCTAACGTCTACACACGTGGCTCTACAGTGGAGTATCGCCTCGCCGTTTGTCCCGAGTCGTCCTGGTGCGCCTATGCTGAAGCCAGCATCCCCGGCACCGCTATAACGGGCACGGCTGACAATGAAGCAGACCCTAGTGATATGGTCTGGTGGGTCCCATCATCGTCGGTGAAGAAGCTCAAGGCGACGTAGGTGTGGCTCTCGAGAAGTTTCCCCAGATTGCTATTGGCGGAGAGGGGATGCACTTGCACAGGCAGGCTGACCTGGGGCTTGGTGGACTTCCAAGAGGCAGACATTACCGAGACATTCGTTGGGGATATGAACTCGCGTTCTCATGTTTGAGAAAGTACTTAAAGATCTTCTTGGCGACTAGCAGACCGTGACCGAGACGCATTTCATCGTCGTAGTCGGGGTTGCAGCCTTTGGCCGCTCCAGGGCCGCCATCACCTGCACGATAGTTGTAAAACCCCATTTGGCGAGCCTGGCAAGCCTCTTTAAATGCGTGATATACTATGATCAAATGTCCTATGTCGTTCGAGCTGTTCACAGAAACTCTGCGAGGAGGGAAGATACCGCGCAGAAACCACAGAAGCCACTGATAGGCGCAAGGATCTCAGCCTGCCGCTTTTGTCGATGTATTTATATATTAACTGACTGAGCTTGAAGCTAGTGAAGTGTGCAAGAAATGACCCAAAAATATATCTGATAGTCCTTGAAGCTCAATAGATGGTTGGACTCTAGCCCCAACGTAGGATCGTTGGGGCTAGGTAGGCTAGACAAATCAGTCGACAACAGTCGGCTCATGGTCACAGGCTCAGAAACGCTTGAATGAGGAAAAAATCATTCATGGGGTAAGTAGAGAAGGGACAGAATGCGACTGAGCAAGTTGAAGTAGTTATAAAGATTGCTCCAAGGGTAGATGAGGTCAGTATTTACACATGCTTCGATCGATACCTCTTAACGTTCCACAAACCGTACCCGATAACCGTATTTAGGTCACGAATGGCAGATAGATCTTGTTGGTTGAACAAAGGCCCAGTGGCTTGGGAAGACATACATCGGGCTAGATCTCGCAATGTTCAACCTCATGAAGACCAGGGTAATGGCAGAAAGCCAAGCATCAGCCGGTCAAGATAAGATATTGGTTGGGCGGGTGGGCCCGCGCGCAGTATGCTCCACTACTTCTTGTTGACGAGTCTGGGAGAGACTGATACATACAGCAATTACATCACTGTATTACAGCTTTCAAGCAAATGGAGGTGAAAGATAGAAAATCTGGTCGATGGGTTTGCTGGTGGGCAGCCACAATACTGTCGACTTCTATTCATACATAACATTTAAGAGAGCAGGGTGGCTATTCCGGAGACCTTGGAGATCATTGTGTTCTCATCTTACAGACTGAGTCTGGTAAAGATGCTTTGCGCTGCGCCACGATCAAGACATTGCCATCCTGGGCGCCGGGCAACCATGGATATGCTGTGACTGTGTCTATGCATGACGACAGTAATTAAAAGAAGGAGAGGCGTTACTGACAGCTTTAGAAACTCTACAAACTCTAGTTCGTCACTTGAGAACCTTGATGGCGACCTTGTTGGCCCTTTCTAGTATTTGAGTCACGGGTCGCCTCGAAGAAAGTCTCTCACCAAGACTGCTTCATGGTACAGTGAGGACACGGTTCACCAAATGGAAACTGGTAAGCTATTTCCGTCGACTGCGCAGCCACAGAAAGTATAATGTTGCGACTGGCCTAAGGCCAAAAGTCTGACGGCATCTAACGTCAATAGGGATTGATACAATGTCACTCACTAAGGACAAATGGGTCGTTCGAGCTTAGGTGAACCAACTGCCAGACATGGATTGCTACAAACTGAGAAAGCAACATCCTATAGAGCGCACGTCTATCGAGGGCGACCTAGTCGTGCTTCCGAGGCAATGGCTTGCGACACACTTGTTAGAGTCCTAACACCCTCAGAGGATTGACCAGAGGTGAAAAAAAAAAAAAAAGCCCGACTTATCCGCACGATACCGTGGCCTGCCTCAGTGGCTTTGATGATTGTCAGGTCCTACCTGACGTCAACTTTGACATCCCACTGGGGACGAGCGTTGGGAATCTGACCAGTAGAGTCCAGAATACCCCACATGCCTGATCAATAGAAACTGATAATGCTTACCAGACGGCAAATCGAGAGAGCGCTATGACTTCGGGGGGCGTCAGATGAAGGCCACCGATGGCCTGTCTCTCCTGTTATGCCTTCTGCAGACGGCCCGGGATGTGATAAGATCAGCAACGTTACGGCACAAGCCAGCCGGTCTGCTCAGAGGAATCACGATCATGCAGTGAGACAAATCATTGCGATACTTACGATCGATTTCGAGATACGAACAGAGACATAATGAAAGGCGCGGTTTGTTGGGTATCTTGACAAAACACACAGCGGCGACGACCGGTCGTAAGTCGTTGACTACGGGTCCAAGAATCATACCACAGTACTTCTCCTATGCATATATGTCAATAACGGGGGCACAGGGAGACGATAGATAACATAATTCCACGGAGTGACGGGTACAAGAGCGAGCTGCAATGCTACACGACCGCACGCGAGATGAGAACCAGGACCCTCTGCCGTGCAGGCTTCGCACTCTCCATGATATGCCGAAGTAATGGGGCCGCCGGCTGGACCTTGGATCGAAACGCCGGACTATAGATATCTGTCGCAGAAGACTGGGGTCCGACAAATGCCCCGAGGCGGAAAAGTCGCCCGATTCGATCTTAGTCCAACGTATGACGAGGAGCACGTTATCGAGTTCATGGGATGTCCAACTCAGTCAACCAGGGAAGAGTACGGGACAAAGACGGGGAATGGAATGTTGGCTGATGCGCACATCAACACGATAGGTGTCTAGGATGCCCTAGTTTTTGGTCCTTGAACGCTCTGTGCGGTGGAACGAGTGTTGGGTAAACCCAGTCTCGAGAGGCTTGCCCTTGATGGTGCGGCCAAGTTCCCGAAAGGCAAAAGGCACCAAACAGTGGTTATCATGACGAAGAAAGCTCGTTGAAGGCTGCGGGCATTCCTCGCAACATGAATAACCAACATAGGCGAGGTCAAAGAAGGTGGCGATGATTGGGGAATGCATGGATGCGAGGAATGTACGCATGCTGACAATCACCGCGGACAAAGACGAGCGACTTCCGCGCGCAATAGAGCGACGAATGAAGAAGGCGGAATGCAGCCATTCGATGGCATACTTCTGACAATCATCAGCCGGGCCCTGCTCTTGCAACGGCTTTGCGCAACTTGTGCTGAGTGCTCTACCAACCTATGCCTCCTCCGAATATGTCGATGGTGGGGGAAGGGCGGAGGCAGGAGGGGCCCAGATCAATGGATCAACCAACAGCGCCTGCGCGGTTTGTGCGGGTGCGCCTTTTCTGCGCAAAATCGGAACCATTGCGATGCTTGTCTCCCTTTCTTAGGCGGGTGCGGCTTTTGTCATTGGCCAGCGCGCCTGCCACTAGACCGACAGTGGAGGGTTGCGATGGCCATGAGGGTCGCCCACGGGTCTCGTCATCGTCTATATAAAGGCTCCTCTTCGATCTCTTGGACTCTTGATTTCTTCTCTCTTATCAAAGCAATACGATCAACAAGATCATCACACTATAACAAACCAATTTCCAATTTTCCACACTACAACAACCCCAACCATCCAAAATGGGCGAATGCAACTGCTCCGGCGACTCTGGCTGTAAGTCTAACACCATACCATCTACCCCGCCATCGCCATTACCCCGCTCCTAGCCGAGATACCGTCTTACCTCACCTCATCGCCTATCGTCCGATAAGTCTTATATAACATTGCCTCATCTCAAATACATCTCCTATCTTAAGTAGAAAACTAACAGTCTTCTTTCTCACAGGCAACTGCGGCTCCAACTGCTCATGCGGAAAATAAGCGACTGCGCTTGAATACCATCAACATGCAGTCTGCTGCTTCGCCCGGCTTTCACTTCACTGTCGCATTGGTTCGAGATAACCTAAAAACCGTTCGCCATGATTGTATGGGTTTGGAGCTTGGAGGATTGTAGTTTCGATTGGCAGAAGATGGAGATGGGACGTCTTGGCTGTTAGCAAGTCACTCCTTAGAAATATCAACTTTCATTGCGTGGCTACAAATCCTCTGAACGTCCAATTTGTGACCTACACAATGTGATTCTATTGCCCGACACGGAGATCGTAGGTTGCCAAACAATGCATACCGATGATCGCAATGTACGAAACGTTGCCTCTCGAGTTTGCAAGCTCAACTTCCATGGATGTTAAATCTAACATTGCATGTGTCATACCACATCAAGTATAAACAGCCGACCGTCACACGGGGTTCAGAATACACTTGATAATCGCAGGGCATGCTCTTCCTGCTCGGCATTATGAAACCTGTCACCTTACATACGGGTATTATATTAGACTAGAAATGCTTCTTAAACAATGTTATGGTAATAAACCCAAGTCATTCGATTTTCATTTTCGGTCTGAAAAGGCGCTTGGGCCATCTCGACTTATGTGCGGACTCGTTTGAATGGCTTTTCCTATGCCGAATGGGAGACATTGAATGTATTTAGTTGGGATTGATGATGTCTACATGAGTATCAATATAGTTAGCCAACAAAGCCTGCGATTTGGAATCAAACGAAATGAGCCTCACGTCCAAATTATGGTAGATGTCTGTCGTCAAGCATGGTAGTATTCCCGATAAGCACAGCGAGAACATTTATCAAATAAGGAGAGCGCCCGTGACGTATCAAATGCACCTCTTTTAAACAAAAGCTTTTGGTCCATTCGCAGTACCCAGACAGACAGAGATCACTACTACCACCATACAAATGATACGTTCCTGCGGTGATTCATGATGGATGGCAATGGCGGCCCTCCACATGATGGATCCAACCATGAAGTGTTCGGAGAGCGATATTCGGAAGATGAGATAAAGAAAAGGGCGATACGGGCAACTTGGGGGGCAGAAATAAGTGGTAGTTATTGACATTACATTACCGTTGCCATCGAGCTTGACCGTTCATTAATAACACAATTGTGGACGTGTTTACAGCCTACCTCACAACTCAACCAAGACGCGTCTGTGTCTCGCCCAAGATTTCCTACTGGCCATCATCACATTTCCAACCACCGCTTACCCACTGATATCAACACCGCTATATACAACAGCCGACGCAATGGTACGCAGGCAATTACCACAATACCGTCCTACCCATCCTCACCTAGCTCGATAATTCTTAAGAACAAACCGTCTAACCCGAACGCAGGCAGGGCCCATCATGCTCTCTCCCACCGAGAACCTGCGCCGCCTCGGCGAGCTACAGTTCACCTTCGACCGCAACCAGCGTCACCGCCACCCCTTCAACGCCAACATCCTGCCACCAACCCCCAGCCCGACCGCCAGCATCAGCAGCTTCCCCCAACCGGACTTCATCCGCGCGGAGCCCTCCTCTCCCTCCTTCTTCCGCGACATGCAAACCTGCACCTGGTGGCTCTGGGTCCTCGCCCTCCACCTCCTCAGCGCCCTCATTGCGCTCATCATTCTCGCCTACGAGGCCGCCACCTCGCCCGCCGCCGTCCCCATCGTCGAGATCGTCTGGTTCCTCATGAGCCTCACCAGCCTCGTCATCTCCTCCTTCGCCTTCGTCACCTACCGCAGCAGTGAGAGCGTCCGTCACCGTCATCCCGATCCCGTCCAAGCCATGCGCGACGAGGAGAGCCAGACGGAGCTCGAGCCCCTCACGCCACGCCGACGCACTACCGCGGCTCGCGCCGCCATGACTTCTCTGTTCTCGCCCGTCGCCCGAACCAAGGCTGCCTTGTCCCCGCCATTCACGCCCGTCTCTCAGATCGGCGTTGCAAGAGGTGGCGAATCCGCGCATAACTCCTTGGCTAGACCCGTGGCTGTTCCTTCCTTGCCTGAGGACCCTACCGTCTCGACGCTATCTAGCTTCATAGCTGGCTACGCCAATCAGTCACCGGTCCATCACGCTTAGGACGACCAAAGTTGAGAGAACGAAACCAATTGTTTGATGTTCAGGGGTATCAAGTGTTCCGAGAAAGGATGTATCGCATACAGAAAAGGGGTTAGTATAATCAAGGGCATAGGTTGAACAGAATGCTAAGGGATCAGTAGGTCACGTGCCAAAAAGTAATAATAATGATTCGGCAGAATGAAATGAAGTGGTATGTGACAGTGACAAAAGCACCATTGTGATTAGACATGAGTGCCGTATTGCACCTATTAAATAGCCCGTGCTGCTCTAGCGCGGTTCTCCCGATATCGCTTCTCTTTCGATGTCGTCTTTCTGCGTTTCCGCCAGGTCCTGTTGAGATCTCCTCTCTTTTCCCAAAATTGCTTCTGGAAGTCACTGGTCGGGGCATCCCTCCCTTTGCCGCTGGGCGTGGTAGGCTCTGCCATCTCTACGTCTTCGTCTTCCTGTTCCATTTCATGCTGTTGCTGCACTTGACTTTCGTCCTCTTGATCTTCATCCTCCTCCTCCAGTACATCACCCGCAGATCCCGACCTCGACCAAAGGTTGAAGGAGCGAGTTGGGTGAGCAGTATCAGGCGTTGGCGCAGCGCTTCGAATATTCCTAAACTCGTAGTCCTGCTTCGTGAATGGCGTCATGGGCGGCTGACTCGATCGGCCACGCCCCGGGTTCTCTTCCTCCTCCTCAATATCATCATCTTCGCCGTTGCCAAAGAAGCTGAACGGTTGAGATTGTTGCGCAGTTGCTTCTGCATCTTCTTTGGATCTCTTATAGAGCGCCTCGAGGGGGTGTACTTTGGCGGGCGTTACTGGCGGAATCTTGATTGTCAGACTAGTCGCGGATCCAGAGGATTTCGGGCGAGCGGCTGATGCAGGACTGGGTACGACAGAAGCATCGATCTTCGTCTCGACCTTCAGCTTCTTTGGTGGAGCAGGTATGTCAATCTGTTCATCGAGGCGGCCCACTTCTTGTTCTGAAGCTTCGTCTGCACTGTCGCCGTCGCTGTCGTCAGATGATGAAGACCCACTGCTGCTCGTTTCGTCGCTATCCTCTTCAAGTACCAGGTCAGCCTTCTTGGCTTGAGTAACCTTTGACGCCTTGCTTGGGGCAGGTGCTGCCGGTCTCGTCGTCTTCACAGCTTCGATCACTGTACCCGTACTGTCAACCCAGCCAACGCCGTCTTGGAAGGTGACGCCTGCAGATTTAGAATTGTCTGTAGTGACCTTGAGGAACGACGGGACTTTCATCGTCTTTTCGAACTCGTGGACCACGACTTCTCGGTCACTCCTCCGCTTCTTCTTCTTCTGGTGTTCGGAGTCATCGCCATCTTCCTTCGGAGGGTTTGAATTGGGAAGCTTGGTCCTGAAGAGACATTCGGGAGCATCTGTGTACTTGGACTTCGTGCGGATCCCCTTCTTTTTGTCTTTCTTCTCTTTTCTATCCTTCTTGTCGTCCTTTGGTTTCTTTTCCTTTTTGGCCTTCTTCCGCTTCTCGTCGATCATCTCTTTTTCCGAAGTGGTCCATCCTCTCTTGACCTTGCGGTCTTCCAATTCGACACCATCCACAACGCCATGCTCACGCTTCCTCTTCTTCGACTTGTCCTTCTTCTTCCGCTCCTTCTTCTCTGGCGCGACGTCTTCGTCACCGCCCGACTCTGGTATAGCTTCCGGCCTTGCCTTTTCAACGCGCATCTTGGCTCCCCGTAGAACTGCACCGTTGAGCTTCTTCTTGAGCTTATCGGCGTCGGCAGTTGGTATCTCGACGTAACCGTAGCGCTTTTCAGGGAAGGTTTCGAGGGTGTGGTAGGAAACGTTGCGCGCTCGAGGTAGCACAGAGGAGGGGATGACGACGGTCAAGAGCGATTGGTCGAGGGGCGTAATGTGCAGTCTCGTATATGGTGTCGTGGGATCTGCTGAGCTTGTTGCTTGAGCCTCAACCACGGCCATGATGCGGCATTCAGGGTCGCATTAGCCAGAAGTAAGACTACTCGTGGTGTAAACCCTCGAAGGTTCTGTGGACCGAATCGCAACTAGATGAATCGCAAGAAAGCCATCATAGCTGCTGGGCGGCTAAAAAGTTCAAGCTCACCGTTTTCACTCTGGACCCACTCTCGACAGCAGTCAGGTGCACGGCCCATCTACGGTCCACTGGAGGCTCAGACAGCTCGCTATGCGCATGAGTTGCCGAGGACCTCGTTCTACCTCTTGACGACAGCATCTTATTGGGAACGAATCCCGGGAACAATTACATTATAGACATCATGTCCAATATTTCGAAACCTTTACCCTTCCTTGCGAAGGCGTGTAAGGCGCAAACGGCCACGAAACTTCCGGCTTCCCGCTTCGTCAAATCAGTATGTTGGATGCAGCCCCACATCGGAGACACTCATTCCATTGCTGACATTCACCTGACAGGTCCTGAAGTCTTTTATGGCGGAATCTGGCTTGGAGCCAAGGTAAGGGGACTGTCCAAACTCATCTCACACTGCCGCATGCCCTGAGACTCATATTTCCACAGATTACTAGGGCCTCACGTCAGTCTAATGAAGTCGCATCTGTCTCGGCTGTGCCTAGCGTTGATCAAATAACTACAGTTAAGGGTTACGCAGGCTGATCACGGCAAAGTCAATTTTGAGTTGAGTATCACGAAAGATCACACAGTAAGATGTGTCCCTTGAACCCATTCAAGAAGTCAAGTTACTGATGAGAACCCAAGAACCGACTCAACATTCTTCATGGAGGAACCATTGCGAGTATGGTAGATCTAGGCGGATCGCTGGCCGTCGCATCAAAAGGACTCTACGCCACTGGTGTCTCAACTGACTTGAATGGTATGCGTAAATATCTAGGCTGAACCTTTGACTCCGCGAGATGCTGATATCACTAGTCACATATCTGAGCAGTGGAGGCAAGATAGGCGACAAGCTTTTCGCGACTGCGACTTGTGATAAGAGTGAGAGGCCCCCCAGACTTACTTGAAGATGCCTCTCTTATTTTAATGTAGTTGGAAAAACTCTGGCCTACACATCGATCGTCTTCCAAAACAGTAAGGGAGAACTTGCTGCTAGAGGAAGCCATACCAAGTAAGCGATTGCCTCTATCAAGTCTAGTTCCTCCTCGCATCAGTTCATATTGATACAGGCTAGATCGCAGACACTGACTCGAACAGATATGTAGCGCAAGCCATGAGTGCACAGAAAGGTGAGCCTTACGTCGTACCTGAAGGCGCTGAGATCGATATGGAGGAAGGCCAGAAAGACTAGGGTGAGACTTCCACCTCTTCCGCAACAGATTCAGACGGACAGATGAAGCATGAGAAATGAGCGATTTCAACGCAAACATAACGCGTCCGATGTACGCTTGTGCTTGCATCCATTCACCATTATAGAGCAGACTATCTGCCGCGATATCATAGATGTATGTACTACCTTGTTTGAAGTAGTACGTTTATTTGCTGGTGTGATATTCGATTCATCAATCATCAATACATGCAAGACGATGTTGCGCGAACTCACAGAAACTTGAGAACGTGAGGCATATCGTATTATCCGGCATGCTTACCAGTAACTCGAGAGGAAGTGGATTGTATCGTTGTTATTCTATTTCATCACTATTCTTGAACTTACCACGCACCGGCCCTGTGAGCAGAATACTCATTGATGGACGGCCCTTCCGATGACAACATAAATACTCGAAAGTTGCAATGACTTGGAGGCTGTAGTTTGGCTTTCGCATGCTCAGGCGCTGTTCGATCCGCCATATGCTCCGTATCCAGTGTACAGTGGCCGGATTGGATATACCGGTACTTGCCCAGAACGAGACCAAACCAGTGTGTGATCAGTATGAGAACAGAAGCAGAAACTCATCAATGGAAAATTATCGGGTTTCCAGCTCATGCACAGAAATGGGCTCGTCTGCTCTGGGAGATGAAAGATATATATGCCCCCTCAAAGAGCTTTCGGTAAACAATGCCTAGGGCTTGATCGTCTGATGGTTCCATATCCATCCGATCGCACCTATTTCCATTCAACTACAAAATGACGTTCTCGGTTCCTGGCTTGAAGCTGCAAAGATCATCTTTGCCTTAGTTGCCAAAGAGATTATGAAGAGGTCAGGCGTATGAGCAGACCTAGCAGGACTGTCCAGTCAGCTAAGCAGCCGGTACAGGACAAACGTCGGATCTCATCCGCCAAGGATAGCATCTCATCAAAACAACAGCGAAAAGGGGACCCCCCTGCTCCCCGCAAACTGCCGTGCCCAGTGCCTGGCCAGCTGTGGAGCCCTCGCCAATAAATAATGGCGGTCCGAGGTCGCGCTTCGGTTGAAGTGCCAGCGTCGCGCGCCGCTCGCTCTTTTGCCGCGTCACTTGCAAAAATGCGGTACGGATATCTCTCGGATTCTGCCACTTTTCGATGCAGGAGGAAGATAGCAAGTGGCTGACTGCTCATTCATTGTAGACCTCGCATCTGCATCTGCCGATAAGACTGCATGCAGTGAGATGCAAATAGCCAGTTAGTTCATCTATCTTGCTAAGCACCTGCGACTCGTTTGTCCTTGTCCGAAACCTACGAGCTGGTGATCGTCAATTGAAACTTGACCTTATCCAACCTTACTGTCGCATTCTCAAACTCATCTTTCTAGCTCCAAGGACTCTTTTGCAAAGGTAGAACGAAGCGTAACTCTGCTTCGATCCGGTCCAGCGGGAGCGACAGTCACCCAAGATGTCGGCGATCGGTAAGCCGCCCCGACTCCATGGAGACACCCATCTACAGCGCTGACCATTTCGTGCCACAGCAGCAGGTGCCGTTGCCGCAACGGCCGCCGGGCTCACATACCTCGATGGCAAATATCACATACGACAAGACTGGCAAGCCATTCGAGCGAAAAAGAGAGGCATGAAACTTATGGAAAAAGCCCGTAGGTTCATTTACCACTCAGGACAGCCTTGGCATGTTCAACAGCAGCGGTATTCTAACATGACGGTGCAGTGAAAGAGAAGCGCATGTCTCCATACTACTTCTTCGAAAGAGAGGCACAGCGCCAGCCGAACACGGAATGCATCTGGAGTCGCCAGGGCTGCTACACATATGCCGACGCCTACTACCGCGCCAACCAGTTCGCGCAGTTCTTCCTGTCGCAAGGCGTCCAGCCGGGCGACCTCGTCGCCTTCTTCATGGCCAACAGCCCGGATTTTGTTCTCGCATGGATGGGTCTCTGGGCCATCGGCGCCGCGCCCGCCCTGATTAACCACAACCTCACGCGGCAGGCTCTGCTGCACTGTCTCGACATCGCCGACGCTAAGCTGATCCTAGCCGACGGGCTGCCCACCTTGCTCGAGCGGCTGGACGCCGTCCAGGAGGACCTGGAGGCCAAGGGCGTCAAGATCGTGAAGCTGGAAGACGCACGCCCGGCACTCAACGCAACCAAGGGCGAGCGGCCACCCGACAAGCTGAGAGAGGGCGTCAAGCCCGACAGCCCCTTCGGGCTCTTCTACACGTCGGGCACGACCGGCCTGCCCAAGGCCGTCATCATCCCCGCCGTGGCCGGCTTCCTGCACGGCTGCAGCAAAGAGTGCGGCTTCGCCTACGTGCAGGGGGACCACCAGCGCTACTACGACTGCATGCCCCTCTACCACGGCACGGGCGGCATCTCGGGCACGACGCAGCTCCTCACGGGGCAGACCCTCTGCCTCGCGCCCAAGTTCTCCGTCTCCGGCTTCTGGGACGACATCCGCGACAGCCGCGCCACCTGGTTCGTCTACGTCGGCGAGACGCTGCGCTACCTGCTCGCCGCGCCCCCCTCGCCCCGCGACCGGGACCACGGCGTCCGCGGCATCTACGGCAACGGCCTGCGGCCCGACGTCTGGAAGCCGTTCCGCGAGCGCTTCGGCATCGAGACCATCCACGAGTTCTTCAACTCCACCGAGGGCATCATGCCCCTGGACAACGCGGCCCGGGGCGACTTCCGCGCGCACAGCGTCGGCCACCACGGCCTGATCAACCGCTGGCGGCACCGCAACGTCTTCGTCCCCGTCGAGATCGACGTCGAGACGGGCGACATCGCCCGGGACCCCAAGACTGGGTTCGCGAGGCGCGTGCCGTACGAGCAGGGGGGCGAGATCCTCGTCAGGCAGCCCGTGACCATCACGCCCGGCTTCCCGGGCTACTACAAGAACGCGGAGGCGACGGACAAGAAATACGTGAGAGATGTCTTCGCCAAGGGCGACCTCTACTACCGGACAGGAGATGCCCTTCGCAGGGATACGCATGGGCGCTGGTACTTCATGGACAGGCTCGGGGACACGTTCCGCTGGAAGGGGGAGAACGTGAGCACGGCCGAGGTATCGGAGGTCCTGGGTCGCTATCCAGGTATCAGCGAGGCCACGGTGTACGGCGTCGGCCTGCCGGGACACGACGGCAAGGCAGGTATGGCGGCCATCTACGTCGACCCGGCTGAAAAGGCGTTTGATTACACCGGGCTCCTGAAGTGAGTACCCTTTCTTTTTCTGCGTTGCCGGCCTCTTGGCTTTCCCTATACACAAGGTACACACACCCACTGCCATCGGCTTTTGTACTGACCCCGTGCCAAGACACGCCCGCACGCATCTCCCCAAGTACGCCGTGCCGATATTCCTTCGGCAGCTCAAGGAACGCTCTGCCACGCACAACAACAAGCAAGACAAGGCGCCCTTGAAGCGCGCCGGCGTGGATCCTTCGCAGACGAACAGCGACCCCGTGTTATGGATTGACGACATGGGCAAGGGCGACAACTACATACCCTTCACGCAGAAAGACTGGGATGCTCTGAATAGGGGACAGGCGAAGCTATAGGAATGTAGATAGGCATTTCTGTCAGTCTTAAGTACATTGTCACGCAATTTTCGGGCATTTTGTTAACTAGGTAGCGTCAAGTGTATGCATACTTTACCAGCATGTGTTACATTCACGTTTGTGTCCGTAAGGGATGAATCAGTAAGAAAGCAATTAAACAATTGTACTTTACTGTGCTTTGAAACACAGTGCAGAAAAAGAACTCATATAACTTCTATACCTCACAGCAGACTTACTACCGGACCAATTTTTGCTGTTTGTAATGAAACTTACTGCTGGCCTGATCGGTAGCAACGCTAATACATTCGTCATGACTACTACAATAGCCGAGCCCGAATCAAAGTCAACCATCAAACTCAAATGCACACAATCACTCTGTCCACTCTGTGGCATCGGTGATACACATAACCAATACACCAGCTACCCGCTAATTTTTAACTAAATTATGGCTGAGCTATAAACATTGCAGCAGCGTATCCTCATTTGCTATTGCCCGGGTAATCTCTGAGAAGGGGTAAGAGGGTAACTAGCTGTGCACGCGGATAGTTGAGTCCACCTCCCTATCACGATAAGTGTTTCGCGAAAGAGGACCGATGCGTGTCGGTGAATGCACAATGCTATCCAGTCTCGAGGTGTCCATTCCGACCGTAACGAGCAATCTGTGCCCGTTTACTCCAAGTGGAGGTTTACGAGCATTTCGATGTTCATCGAGGAGCGGACCGTCGGGGCCATTGTTCTGATGTGTAACCGAAGGGCCTACATCAGTTGAGCAATGTTCCCTTCCTACCGCAAAACAGGAGCTTACGTACTTATTCGGCTCCGTGCCCCCGGGAATCCTGCCGGTTTTCAAGTTGGGAAACATCGGTTTTGAAGCGTTAGTCGGCGATATTGTGGATGGTTTGGACGATTTGCAGTGGCTACTCGAGCATGCCCGCGAGGTCTTAGTTGTTTTTGAGGTTCTCTGCCATGGACATAAGAGACGTCCATGCCTAGACAGCGGCAAAAATAAGGCTTACCTCGCTGTCAGAATCCGATGTATTCCATGGGTCCTTATTTGCTATGAGTTCTGCATAGTCTGGTCGTGGAACACTGCGTGGCGTACGGCGGGGTTTTTCGTCCATCTCGTCGTCTGGATCGTTGGAGCGACGTACTTCTTCGTCTTTCGTTGGCGATGTGAGTTTGGAATCACTCTCCTGGTTCTTCTGCTCCATGCGTTGAAGCTCTAGGTGACCCAACGTGTTTCGGCGGGCCTTCCCAGGGACGACTAGGCATAATCAATCTTCGACTTCAAACCAAATCATCTACAGCCCAATCACTTACAGGTATGTGGCGTTGTACCCAAGTGTTCACGAATCCAGTATTTGCTCGCCAGCTCGGTTCCCTCTACTGTTGTTACCAGTAAGCAATCGGACATTGTAGATTCCGTCAGTAACGCTCACCTTGACAAGCAAATTTATCGAATATATACTCATTGGTTAGGTCACCACCATCGAGTCCTGCTTCTCCATGTTTGCCAAAATGCTTCAATGCTCTGTTATACTACTCGGAACGTGAGTAAGCCCGTTTTGAAAGGAGTTAAGCACATATCGAAGGGTGAGCCAAGCATTTGGATTTTTCGAACACCACAATCATTTGTACTTGGCCTTGAGACGAGGAATGAATGTGGCCATGGTATGAAATTGGTACATACTACGAGCGGAGCCTCAGTGAAAATAGTGGCGCATCCAGGTCTATCACAGCGAATGACAAAGTATCCTCTCCGTTCTGAGTGGAGGAAAATACTCTCTCCCGTCTCAAGGTTGGGGAACGCAATCTTTCGGGATACATCTGCCTGAGTTTTGCCAAGAGCTTTCTAGAAGAAAATGAGCTTGAGTGATAGTGTTGTAAGGTAGGAACAAGGATATACTTTTCTGCCATCGGCTCCTTTGTGACGTTTGGAGGACTTTGAGCCCTGATGACGACCTTCAAGTCTGGTACGCTTGGAGCTTGGAACAGCTTTGGAGTTCCCAGCGGCGGTTTGAGTCTGTACCTGATGGTCGATTAAAGTGGTTCGGCGAGGAGAAATACACGAATCCTGCAAAGGCGATTGCTGATCTGGGCTAGGATTTTGTGGCGGAGGATTGACCAAGGGAGGTGCACTCATGGGCTTATCAGGGATAACATTGGCGCCAAGGACAGTGGTGAAATAGTTGCTATTCTGTAGAGGGGACATCAGAGGGGTCGGGGGGCGTATTGTCAAGGTGGAAGCTGTGGGGATAACGCTGAGATACTTAGACGACAGGCCATTAAGGTCAGCGACGGCAGTCTCGACAGTCTTAGCATCGATCTGCAATAGTCCCAGTTTCTCGCGATAGCCACGAATAAGCCTCTCCTTGTCCTGATCAAAAGCATCGCGTTCGCTGTCTACCTGTCTCAGAAGCCCGCGCAATTTAGGAACATGATTACGCGCGAGATTATCGTCGCGCTCACGAGCCAGTTGCTGGAGCTCCTTCTTGACAAAGGTGGTGGCGAAATCGAAAAGCGCGTTGTCAAATCTACCGTGTGCGGTGCCGTGATCAGATTGCGGCTCTGCGGAGGCCATGTCTCACAAGAGATACGAGACCAAGGCCGGGTAGTGAATTGAAGGATGTGCGACACCGACCACGACGGACGATGAGATGGAGGGCGTCAACGCGACATGAAATGGGGGGTTGCTCCGTTTGAACCAACACATGAACGACATGCAGCCTTCTCCGCACACTTTTGCTGCAAGCACGGAAGGACTACGGCAGATCGACGGTGGACCTTCCGGAAGCGATAGCGGGGGATTGAGATGGTAGCAAAGAAAAGAATGCACGTAGTGGCAGAGATGAAAACCCTGGACAAGAGAAGCTATGCCCTAATTGATATTATTCCTATAAAGTGAGGATGGATGAGTTGTGATCCCAGGTGCATTGGACGGTGTGGTGTGGTGGTGTTGTTGGTTGTCGTTGGCAGCCATAGGGGAGGACTTGGAAGGCGGAGGAAGAACAAAGCTGACCCCAGTGCAAGCGAGGCTGCATTGCACTTTCCATTGGCATGTACTTTCTCCCCGCGAAAACCACAGCAGACCTTTACTTAAAAGTACGGTTCTCAGTGTGCCGTTCGTCAGATGTTACAGTAGTAGAGCGTTGGAAAAGCCACCAATTTTGTCAATCAGCTAATCCTTGCCTAAATCGGAGTCTCTGAGATTAAAATGATCACATCACACAACCACATAATCTTTACCTACGTAGCCCATCTCGCCATGCAGTCGGACCGCGGCAGTAGCGATATCTACAGGTGTTACAGGGCGTGGAGGCCAGTGCAGCTGACCGCGTTGAGCTTCCCGACTAGAAAATGGATTATATAATCCCCCCGGTACCTAGTCAGTTAGCTGATTCCAACATCGTCTCGACGGTTTCTGAAGTTTGGGTAGATAGAGCCGCCATACACGTTGCGTTATTTCCATTGTTGTAACAAGTTCAGTGGTATATTATCTTATGCCTTGCCTCTTCTACTGGTAACTAGGTGAAAACTGCCTGTTGGACCTGCCACGGTGGCGTGTACCACATAACGTTGCACAGCATGCTCCTAATTGTAACTACCACGATCAATAACAGATTCTTGACCAGAATAGTGTAAAAGAACTTCCGTTCCCGGTCTCTGGGGTCTGAGTTAAGCCTGCTCATCAAGACGAGCGATGAAATACTGGACATACTGGGCTCTCCGCTTACTCGTGACGTGTTTCCCGGCGATGAGCCTACGGATGTTGGTGATGGCAATTCTGCCAATCCATCGTGCCTATCTCGGACTTCTCTTCTCTCGTTTGCGAGTTTACTGCACGAGATGGACCGTCTTTGTGTGGAAAGTTGAGTTATTCGAGACCACATAGAGCTCGTTGAACCTCTCCCGCTTGCTTGCTTACTTCTGTCATCATGGCCGAAAGAATTTATAGTGACACGATGGCTGCAAACTTTGTTGTGACATGGATCAGAGTTGGCCTGTAACATCAGAGGTAGAAGAGATTTCCAATCTTAGTAAGACGCGTCTCCTCGAGAGGCCAGATAGGGTTCAATCTTCTCAGAGAACCAGTGTTGCCGTTACCCGGAGACTAGTCTGCACTTGATAACCTCTTTTGGGGTTTTGTAACGCACGAGCGGCATCTTTGCTTCTCTGATTTTTAAAGAAGTTTCCCTCGCAACACAACAGTCTCGTCCATCGACCCCTTGGTATTTTGGCCCGGGCCAACCCCAGCGGTCTAGCTCTGCGAGGTAAGCAAGAAAATCGATATTTGCCATCCGAAGTACACCACTTTGTACCTTGTCAACACAGGCAGAGCGAAACGTTGAAGCTATTTTTCTATTAGACTTGGGGATGCTTAGGTGTAGTTTCTAACTCGAGCAACCCGCACGTGATGGGCCCCTGGTTGTTTGTATTTAGTTATCACATTAGGTACTTAGGCACAGCAACACCCAACTTGCAGCCAGTCGATACTTTTAATGAGTTTATATATGCTTTAAATTAAATTGGAATAACTAGATTCTTTGTGGGGGTTCATCTGAGTTTAATTAGGTTTCGAAAGCGATCGATGACTTTCATCTCAGCTTTATGCTTTCGTTTTACAGTAGTTAACTAACTAGATAGAGTTTAACAAGTACTTCCCTAAATAGACCTAAGGACTTTTACAACCGAATCAGTGTTTCGGAAGAAGGTACACTCTGGTAGCCATGGTATCAGCGGAAGGAACCTTTAGTTGCATAGTACTCAAAACAAGAATTTGCGCCGCGGCGAAGATATCTCCCACCAACAGCATCTGCTACCTGATAAACCTTTTTTTTTTTTTTTTACTGGCAACGCGATACACCATCATACTTCATACGACATTGTTACGATTAGTTCTTGTTTCGCAACTTGGCGTGACATACATTTTCTGCCGACTTCGTTGGACCCCTTGCGCTGTGTACTTAATTACCTAAACCATCGACCTTTCGCATAACAGTACATCTACCTCAACTGACGCATGGCCGCCAACCTCCGATGTTCATTTCCAGATCATCTTTGGCACACTCACTCGCTTCCTAGTCCGCACGCGCTGGTGCCCTGCATAGCCTCGTCCCCCCTACGCGATCATCGACTCTGTTGTCTCTAACTTCACCCGCGGAATATCAGGTTCTCGCAACGATGGGAAGCCAACCCCAGTAAGAATTTTACAGAGCTCGGAAGCCCATACTGAAAGATCTAACGCATTCTTTTCTGTAGCAGTCGTCAAGAGGTTTCAGGCGCCTCTTCCAGCATGAAGATCCCAAGCCATGCTGGCGAGCAGCTCCCAGAGCAGCCCCAGAGAACCCTCTTGGAGGACATGATTTGCGAGCTGCAGGTCCTGAGGCAGAACAGTACCGAGCTGCAGGCCTCCCAGTCGCGATGCAAGGAGCTCGAGGCTGCGTCCGGCCAGCTCTTACAGAAGCATCTCGAGCTTAAAACTCAGCTTGACGAGCTAGCTCAAGCATACGAGAACCTCAAGAAAGACCACGGAATTCTCGGTGTCAGTTACCAAAAGTTTCAACAGGACATCAACCGACTGTTCGACCGATACCAAGCCGTTCAGCGCGACAACGCAACATATAAAGCTATCATTAAGCAGACCATGCTTCGCTGCGAAGAAGAGGAAAAAGCTCATGGGATCGTAAAGGCCGAAAACGATGCCTTGAAAGCCGAGAATGAGAAGCTGAGATTGGAGTTGGAGTATACTAGGCAGAGGGCTGGGGTCTACCAGTGCACAAACTATGGCATGATGAACCTTAGTTACCTGCCTCACCCCTAGTTTACTGGTTCCCCCCCTCAGACTCGCCACTGTCTTCTTGCGTCAGGATCATCTGATACGTCATCAAGTCACTGAGAATCGCCTTTGGGCAATGGATCATGGATCGGCGTTGGGCCAATTGGGTATTTGCTTGCGCAAAGGGACGATACAGAGATACAAGCAATCTGCTTATTTCTTGTCTTGTGAAAGCTCGCGTGGTCAGCGAAGCGAACAGTAGGATCAGGTTTCATCAGCAGAGGAGGATCACGTAGCTAGACGTTACATCATAGCATGGTATAATGTTGTATACCTCATGCGAACAGCGCCACTTGACTAGCCGTCTAGCCCCGATTCTGGTATCTCTGCCAATGATTTTTATTTGATGACTACGATACTATAAATGCATGCCTCGTGCTCAGACTTCCGCAAATATCTCGAATGATATCCTTTTCTAGCATTTAATGATTTGTTCACAGTTTGTCGATACGAACGGATATGTACAATGGTTGTACTCTACTTGCATTCCCCAGATCGTTCCGAACTATCTCGAACGATGATGCCCATAACTAGTATGGAGCCGAAGTAGAGCATGAAGTTGACAACGTCGGCCCGTCCCGCATGATTGTCTAAGAATGTCTGAAGACATCCGCTTCCTAGCCTTAGGCATAGTAGCGCCGAAAACCTCGGTCATCGTCGGCTAGGGCTCGGTCATAGCTTGCGCAATCGTGAAACATTCGACAAGCTTCTCTCTTGTTGATTCAAATTGGCCGTCGAGAGAATTGTCGATCGCATGGCGGTCCTTGACGGACCTACGCTCATCGTAAGCAGTAAGTGGTTACCATTGCCATTGTGTGACTGCAACAAACCTACAGTTCCCACCACCGATGAGGCAAGGAATGTGATTGACTTGATCTGACAGTTTCAAACTTGCGCGCCGGCTACTCTTTCAGCTGCTACCTGGCGACCCTGGTGGCCAGTCACGTGAAATTGCCGCTGTCAATCGTGTGATTTCGAAGTCGTCAACCGTTTTCATCTGATGCTATAAGGTGTAATCAAGCAGTGTTGATCCTTTGGCTTGGCCCTTGTGGTTGCGTCAATCACCGGTGACATTGCGTGCGGCAGCCAAGCAGCCACACGGAGGACAAACGCAGATTGAATGCTACGTAAAAGAAACTAATCGTCCCACTGGCTCTTACGGGTTCGTATAGCATAAATATGCACGCAGTCGTCATGAGTAACGGGCAGTCCCAGCTTTCCCAGCTCTTCCAGGCTTGCATTGTTTGGTAGCGTGATTATCTCAACATTGCTGAACCATGGACGCTACCAAGAAGACCGAGGGAGAGGTTGCACACGATATCTTCGTGACCGAGGGTGCTGCCTACTGTCCACAGACAGAAGCAATTCAAGAGTATGCGTATTCAGACTCCCGCAAGATCGGTGTCACTGGTGCCGTCTTCCTCATCTTGAACAAGATGATAGGCACAGGAAGTACGTCTGATCATGGGAGAGAACTCGCACAGTTCTTTACCGCTGACTTTCTGCCTTCCAGTATTCTCCACACCATCGAGTATCTTCGCTGCCACGGGCTCGATAGGCGTATCGCTCTTCCTATGGGTCATCGGCGGGCTGCTTACCTTCTGTGGCCTGAGCGTGTACCTCGAGTTCGGGCTCGCCATACCGCGCAGCGGCGGCGAGAAGAACTACCTGGAGCGCGTCTACCAGCATCCGCGGTACCTCGCGACCTGCGTCCTGGCCTCGCAGATGATCCTCCTCGGCTTCTCTTCCGGCAACGCGCTCGCCTTTGGCCGCTACATCTTGGCGGCCTCGGGCAGCACGCTGGGCGACGGCTGGGCGGCGCGGGGCATCGGGATCGCCTGCATCACGTTCGCTGTGACGTTACATGCCACGCTGCCGAAATGGGGGCTTCGTCTGGTCAATCTCCTGGGCATCTTCAAGGTCGTCGTCCTGCTGCTTGTCGTCTTCTCCGGCTTCGCGGCACTGGCTGGACATCTCCGCGTGCCGCCGCCGGGGAACTTTCGCAATGCGTTTGCGATCGAGGTGACGGAGGAATAT
Organism: Xylariaceae sp. FL0016; assembly: GCA_022578815.1. NCBI lineage: Eukaryota > Fungi > Ascomycota > Sordariomycetes > Xylariales > Xylariaceae > Xylariaceae sp. FL0016. The sequence goes on from MU388734.1 coordinate 906,380, forward strand.
GGAGGCCAGGGAGCCTATGGATATGCCACGGCGTTGCTCTCGATAATTTACAGCTACAAAGGCTGGGAAAACGCCAATTATGTGATTGGCGAGTTGAAGGACCCGCGTAAGACATTAATGGTCGCGGCACCCATCGCGGTCGGGGGTGTCACAATTCTTTATGTGCTCGCCAATGTGGCGTACTTCGCGGCGATATCGAAAGACGAATTGGCTACGTCAGAGGTTCTTGTCGCTGGTCTCTTCTTCCGGAATGTATTTGGCGACACGGCGGCAGCTAGGAGTCTTCCTGCCTTCGTGGCCTTGAGCAATCTCGGCAATGTCTTGGCAGTAAGCTTTGCGCACTCGCGACTGAACCAAGAATTTGGGAAAGAAGGCGTGTTGCCATACAGCCAGTCTTGGGCATCAATGAAGCCATGGAATGCCCCGGCCGCCTCGGTAAGTCTGCATTGCAAACACGTACTTATTGGTCTCAATTGACAAAGAGGAGTTGTTCCTCCATTGGCTTGTCACAGTCATCGTTCTCATAGCCCCTCCAGCCGGGCCAGCCTACAACTTCATTGTCAATTTGAACACCTATCCTACCTCGTGGACGAATGCTTTTGTCGCCGGGGGACTCTTATACCTACAATGGAGTAAGACTGAGCGATGGACCTCCCCTTGGCATACCTATTTCCCGATTGTCGTTTTGTATTTACTGTCAAACGTGTTTCTCGCCTTACTTCCCTTCATACCACCTACGGGGAGCTGGACAGCGGACGGTTACGAGTACTATATTTTCCCTGTGGTGGGGGTAGGCATATTGATTCTTGGTGGCGTGTATTGGGCATTATGGTCGAAGATCTGGCCTAGGATTGGCGGTTATAAAATTGAAGCTAATCGGTTTATAACAGATGATGGGACTGAGGCTGTCAGGTATCAGAAGATCAAGCTTCGTTAGCTTCAAGAGCTTGGAGACTTTTTTCAGAACCTACCTGGCACGGTTTGCAGAGTAAAGCGCGGCGATTATCGTGCCTCTATTCATTTACATTCAGCATAACTCTAGCTTGACCCCAGCCATTGAAATATCCCGTGGTATTTACATCGTTATTACTCCTCATACAAAAGCTCCGGCCCCAAACTCCTTGTTTATGCAGAATGAAAACTCCTAACCAAACCATGCTCGTATAGGCTCCTTTCGCGTGCCCAGTTTGGCAGATAGCAGGTGGTACAAGGGAAGTCAAGGTTAAGTACAGTAGCCACCCGGCGAAGGGCGATACCGAAACCGTCAGACCCCTTCTGCCCCGTTCTCGATTAGGTTATCGTATCTCGACTCGATATCGGCGTAGTCATTCTCGAGTCTGGTGTACTCGTCCTCCAAGCGTCTGTTCTTTTGCTTCAGCCGACTAAGTTCACTCTGCAGAACTTCATAGTCGTCCTCGGCGTCTTTATAAGCTGTTCGCTTGTTCTTGAATGGCTCGTACAAGTGCTCGTAGGAATTCTTGGTTTTGTTCTTCGCTTTCTGGAGAATCTGGTTCTTGGCGGTAAGGTCCTTGTTCGTCTTCTTCAAGGATACAATTTGCATGGTTAGAAAGCGTTTGTCTTCCCTAATGTCCGAGACCTCTTGCTTGAGGTCTGAAACCTTCTGCTCCAGGTCGCCCTGGGATCCCGACTTGTCGCTGTCCAAGATACCATTAAGACCGGCTACAGTATCCTGCATCCCATTCCGCTCAATATCACTGTATGGAGTCGTGTGTCAGTCGTATGAATTACACGTGGAAGAGGCTGCTGGTAGTTACGTTACCTGAGATGATCGTGCATCTTGAAATTCAGACAGCTCGAGACTGGGTATTGTGGTTTGCATCCTACACTAGACGGCACTCGTGTTCACGTGTGGAAGAAGGAACACGGCGGATATTCGACGTCATGACATAGCATCGAGTCAGCTGGAAAACATTTCACTGTCAGCTGTGACTCACCTCATAGCTGATCAGCTTGACTGTAAGAAGCCATTAGAACTCAAATTTGTGTTGAAGCGTTCACGCCAGTTGGACGATGAGAAGTGCCGGTAGGCAGGTACCTTTCAGGTCCCCAACAAATATCACGTGCACTAGAAGTTCCCAAGCACGAAAGAGCTATCCGCGTTTGGCAATAGACACCACTGCAACCTAATCACGCCATGTATCAAGTCCAGTGAAATGACAAGAGGTTTCCATTCATTCAGTAGAAGTACACTGCGCCCCTTGCAATGGGCCTATAGATTGACTACCCGAGGTCGATGACCGTGCTGTATGCCACAGTATCGATGATGCAACAGTCTAGATTGTCCTAGACACAGAATTTTCAATACGATGTTAGATCAAAACAGCCTTGTCTACCGTCAAGATCAAAGGCATGATGTGTCGCCCTAGGGATGGATCATCTGTGATGTCTCTTCTATATACTCCAGTCTACGATAATGGAAGTAGTACATCAGGTATATCGTATCAAAGGTATTATCTTCCACGTCGAGTTCAAAGCACTGCAGCGTTCGAAGCTACTTCATCCTACAGTTCCCGAGTTGTCAGCACAACTGAATGCTGACCCAATCTCACCGCTCGCATATGCCTCTTTGATGGACAAAATTGTGGCATACCTAGCATATGGTTAGTTAACGATAAAAAAGCTCATCAAAAAGTAAACATAAAATACTCACGTTCCACCAATAGTCAAAAAGACACCCAAAATGATAATCCCGATATGCAGCACATATAGAAGCCTCTCTTTCCAGGTGCCATTCGCGTAGCTCGTGCTATCATGCAGATAGAGGAACCCAGGCACAACGAGTGCCATCGGTGCAAAGCAAATCGATCCAGCCAGAGATATGATATAGCTGAAGATGGCAACAGACTCGGCCAGTATGAACGCAATTGCACCTACACCGATACTGCAGCTCATCCAGATCGCCCAGTGGATCACGGTATTGGACTGCAGATGATGCGAGTTGCGCAAGATTCGAACGAAGAGATACTTAGCCGCGACGTGCTGATTTATAGAGCCGCTGGCCATTAGCCCGATCAGAGCGATGCCGTACGAGACCTTTTTCAGGGCGTTACCGGCGCTGCCGAGGGCTGGATTGGCAACCCAATTTCCGCACCATCGGTATACCACCAATGTGAAAGCTAGATAACACTGCGCAATGACTGTGAGTACAATCACCAAGATGAGGTATAAAAGACCCCGATCAAATCAAAACTTACAGCCAAGACCAAGCCCATGCAAACATAGACAGCTTTTCTGTAATCCCGCGGTCGTCGCATCTCACTGATGACCGGTATGAACGCGCTGGACCCCGCACTCGAGATGAAAATCGTCGCCGTTGCCGTCATACCGGCCGCAAAGCTTGGGTGTGCAATGTTCACGTATCCCAGGTCGAAATCTCCAGTCTGAGGAGCAGCGGCTGGGCGATCCCTCAAAGTGACACCGATGACTATGACTAGGATAGCCACGAACAAAGAGAGAAACCCGACAAGAGTCAGCCAGCCTATATTCTTGAGCGTTCGAATCGAGGCAAAACCGGTAGTGATGACCATCGCCAGGAACGTCCACCATACCGTACAGGCCGAATGGTCTGACAGTGCGTTGAACGCGACCGAGAGGCCGATGTAGCCGGATCCGGTGATGAGAATAAAGGCAATCAGGAATACAGCCCCGATCAGCTCCTTCACCCAAACACCACCTATCGTCTGGCCCATGTCGGATAGCGAGTGGCATTCAGGATGTCTGTTGCGGAAATCTCCTTGGATTATCGTACAGTCTGTTTGGGCGTAAGTTGACTAAGCCTTGGCGATGCTGTGCTATTTAGATGGTAACGTACAAGTGTTCAAGGCCTGCCACCCAACAAGTGACAGCGCACCCCCCACGGCACCTAGGCTGCTCAGAGCAGTGGGTATGGACAGAACGCCAAGGGAGAATGTGATTTTCAAGAAGATGATGGTTGCCCGTTGCCAGCTCACGGTCCTGAAGTCAACACCGTCGCTTGTCTTTTTGAAAACTTCGTGGCTTTCGAGCGTCGCGTCATTGAAGTCCTTCCCCGTAACGACGCAGTTGTCGTCGCCTTCTTCAACGGCCTGCGGCTGGGTAGCCTCCCCGCGTGTATCGTGTTTCTTCTGCATTCTCCGTGCTTCTTGCTGAAACTCAATTAGCAGAATCGTACTTTCAAGCAGGGCAAATCAATAGCACGATCAGAATATGCCGATAAGTTGAACAGCTCAAAAACTATGACTTATCTGGATCATGTCTCGCCAGTCAAGCTTCTCAATACTATCGATAGAGGCCTTCATACCGGAGTTCAACTATGTTCCGGAAGCGTGAATACTTTCCGTGTGATAAGGGTCTATGCTTCGGCCCTCCCGACGGAACGGTCTGCGGAGCTCTTACGGTCGTGCACATTATTACAAGACTTGGCAGCTCCAGAGAAGCGGCTTCATGCCACTGGAAGATCAACCCAGCACATTGCTTCATAGGTATGTACTTAGTCACGAAGGCCACGAGAAGGGCATCGCTGGTATGGAGGAACTAAGCATGGGTCGAGTAGGCGCTGTCGATGCCTCTTGGAGCCGAATCCCAGCGATCAAATGCTCCTTCGCGAGAAGAACGCAGAGAATTGATGGCTTCATACCTGAGAGCGATGTTACGAGGAGGATCGCAAATGAAAACATTCCAATTAGCAGCATCATTTTCCACTAGGACCTGCGCCGTTAATCATTGCTCGGCCGGCCACTGCTATACCTAGCTGCCCGGACACTACGACTACGGTGGCCTGTAGGCCACGGCATGTACAGTGCGGTAAGCTTTCAGGCCGTCAGCCTCTGGTGAACGAAACCGAACAAGTAAAACGATACACAGATACACAATCTCAAACAAAAGCGAGATCAATGTCATATCTGGCAGCAGTGTAACTCTTGAGGCTATTCAAGACTGAGCTGGGGTAGCTAATAATAAGATGAAGAATATAATAAGAAGACAGCTCGATAGAACGGACCATTACAGGACCCCTGCCAGTGAGTGGGAGTTTGCCGCGGGCAGCACTCCACCGGACTATCGCCGCGGAACATAAGCAGCTCTAGCTGATCATCTTGCGTCGGAGTGGGACCGACGTACTGGGGATCTGGGGCCTGGAGCCGCTGTAACCCGCGCGGCCGCGCTGGGCATCACCCCGAAGCCATCTGCACTTGACCTGGGCAGACAATAGCTCTCCGTATGAAGTCCCGGTGCGAAATCCGGCCGCGGGCGTGCAGACTCGATGGTGCCTATGTGCTGGATCGAAGATTCATGAGACACCAGATTCGGGAAAAACGCTTGAGGCTTCAAATGTCTAGATTGGACGTCTCCAGGTAGGTACGCCTAGAATGGAGTCCAACAGAACAAACCTTTCCAGAGCTGGCCGCACGGGGCTCAACTGGACATGGCTAATCGCAGTGCCCGTGTTGGCAGCGGCGTTTGCTTTGTACCAGCCTGCGCTCCGCGATGCGATACAGAGCTTGTATAAGACAAACGCAAACCCATCCGTAACAATCAAGCAAGGCACAATTGTTGGGCGGCTGGTCGATGATGGGTCGTTCCCTGCGCCCCTCGAAGGCTTCATGGGTATTCCATATGCGCTGCCTCCTGTGGGTGCGTTGAGGTTCCGACCAGTGGTACCTGTACCGGAAAGCAATCAGACTTTCGATGCGTTCTTTCTTGGGCCGAGGTACGCCATGCCCTCTCAGTCTTCTCTAGCTGGTGAAGAGAGTATACTAAGGTTTTGCAGATGTCCAGGCAAGCAATTGGTGCCGTTTTTAGACGACGATGGGCTAGGTCCAGATTACGAATCTGAGGATTGTCTAACAATCAACATATGGAGACCTCGAGATCACAACTCTACGGCCAAGAAGCTCCCAGTCGCGGTCCTCGTCCCCGGCGGCGCCTTCAATCGGGGCGCTGCTCGCATGCACAACACACATAGCATGGTTGCCCATTCCCCCTAGCCTTTTATCGGCGTCAGCATGCAGTACCGAATCGGCGTGTTTGGCGGGCTGAACACAGAGCTGACAGCTAAAGAGGGACTCTTGAATCTTGGGCTGAAGGATATGTACGTTGCGCTAGAATGGATTCAGGAGAATATATCTGCATTCGGTGGCGATCCCAACGATATCACCATTATGGGTCTCAGCGCCGCAGCACACGGGGTGAGTTGCATGATCCATGGAAGAAGGGTGAGCCTCGGACTGACATACCTGTATCCTAGATTGGACACTTGATCATGGACATCAAGCAACCTAAGCGCCTCTTCCACAAAGCCATCATGGACAGCGGTGCCCACACCGCCCGCGCCATGCATCCACCGTCCTCGGCCCTCAACACGCAGCACTTGAGAGAGCTCTTAGATCTCACAGATTGCTCGCACTTCACCGACCTGCATGACCCGGAGATCCTGACTTGTCTACGCGGGCTTCCCTCCGACGCCATCGACGCTGCGGGTAAGAAGGTCTTCGAACAGTCTGACCCTTCTGTCAGATGGGCCTGGCAGCCTGTCATGGACGGGGAGATCATATCGCGAAGACCACTCGATGCATGGAAGTCAGGAAAATGGCAAAAAGTCCCCATCTTAACCGGCTCAGCCCACAACGAAGGGTCTTTCTACGTACCCAGAACGGCTAACCATTTGAATGACTTCACTTCCTTCTTCAGCACTCTCCTGTTGCACATGACAGCAAGCGAAATCTCCGAGCTGGAAGCTCTCTATCCCGATCCTGCCACGAGTCCAGACTCCCCATATGTCGAAACCAGCGGTAACAAGGCCATTGACGCGCAGTTCCGCCGCATGGAGGCAGCCTACGGCCACTACGCATACACATCTCCGGTGCGACAGACAGCTGTCTGGGCAACATCGCACTCGGCCTCCGACCCTCCGGTGTTCCTGTACCACTGGGCGCTGAACAAGACCGCCCTCTTCGGCGCCAACCACGGGGACCAGATGCGATACCAGACCTACAACAAGGAGGTCCGAGAAATATCGCCCTCGCAAGAGGAAGTCGCGGGCAAATTTCACGCGTACTGTGGCAGCTTCATTACTCACGGTGACCCCAATGCCATGAAGACTGGCAAGTTTGCCGAGAGACCTCATTGAGCGAGCTGGAGTGACGGGAAGGGGCTGCATATGCTTCTTGGTGAAGGGAACGACGAGCGAGCCGGAGGAACGGGTGTCGGAGTCGCTGCAGAATTGGAGGACTACAAATGGGCTGACAAGGAGTGCGATTTCTGGTGGAGGATGTCGGCGAAGTGGGAAGATTAAGGATGCCCCCTTCCCACCCCAGCTATTGAGTACGGCAAGCTTGGTGGTATTCATACGGTCTGCCTTATGGCCGTGCTCCTGTCATTCGACAAAATCGCGACTGGTAGAGGTATAATTCAGTATTGACAGGTTACTCAGCGGTCGTGACAGTTCTGACGATATCATCCATACATCAAGGATAGTATTAAGTAGAGTATGATGAGACATGATGCATTGATATGGGCATTCATATCTGGGATAGATAAATACAGCACACTTCATGTAGCAATACACATTGAAGTAGTTGTCTACATTAGTACGAGTAGCGAAACCTTGGATCCTCCAAATCAGTCAAATCCTGGACCACTTCCTCGTCCATCTCGACCTCAAACCGAGCTCCCTCACTTGACCGTTGTGCAATCGGTCATGTCGATAAGGACGAATCGCAGTGTAGCCGCGACGGCGACATGACCAGCTGTGCATATGATTATGAACCGCAGTCGATTTGTTCCTACGGGAGAGGAGAACTGGGGGGGGGGGGGGGAAGGGGGATATGCCGAGTGAGGAAGATTCGTCGCAAAGGACTCACTGCATGCGTCTCATTGATTTATCACAGACCATGAGCTCATATAGATAGTTACCGAAGGGCCTTAGATACTTGGCATATCAGGAAGTAGAGACCTGTTATTTGGTCAGTTGTTCTCCTACCCAGTGACTTGGGTGACAATACGATAGAACTTGTTGTTCTTCATTTCTCGTTATGGGTCAGATTTACTTCACCGACCTGACAAGTAAATAACCATCTTGGTGCACTCAACTCTTCGACAGTATCTTGAAGAAGCTACTACAATGGAGGTGACCAGGCCTTGACTTTTGATCCTAGAACTCGTAGAAGGCGCATCCCGTACAATCTGCCGTGCGTTCGCGGCTTCCGTCCTAAGGGGCCGATATAGGAAGCTTGGTCTTCCTTCATTCCTTTCCTCTTTGTTTTTCTTCACATTTTTCTTTCCTTAATTTTCTTAACACGCTGCGTACATCTCTCATAACATCCTTGCAGGTGGTGATGGCCTTCTGAGGCATTGACGTCAGGTTGCCCGCCGATGCGTGAAATTCTCCAGTCCGTGAAGAATTTGTGTATTCCGGCCCAGTCAAATTAATCACTTACTGCAGCTCAGAACATATGGCAGTCGAATCTGGGACTATGCGTATGGGGTATCTGAGCGCGTTGGTAGCATGTTGTGTGAAGCTGTGCGAATAATGTCAGAACGCATCACCATTGACCTTAAGTGAACAGGCATCTCCCAGGATAAGATGAGTTAATCGAGCGATTGTTTTCAGCAAATGCACGATTTCGCCGTTCATTTGAACAAGGCTGGCAAAGCCTTTGCAGATGACTTTAGGCTAGGCCAAGCCGATGAGGACAGGAAGAACGGACTTCCATACAAGGGCCGCGATCTCGGCATCGAGGAGACACTATCATGACTTGGGTAGACGAAGAAGGGCTCCGGAGAAGGACGACGATAGGCCATCCGAGCACGTATCGCCCATGATAGCCCCAATGGAACACCCCGAGACCCAGTCATCTACCGCTACGATCTCGAGCTGCATCATAGTACTGGAGGTGTAAATCTAGCATTGCGGACGAATGAGTACCACTACCGCAACACTGAGTACGACTGGATGCAGGGGGGCTCTCGTACTGCGCAGTGTTTCTATCTGGAACTCCTCCCGACTGAACTTTCGGTGCGCTATGTTCCTTCCAAGCGGAGACTGATGCATATCGTCGACCAAGGGAAGGGTTGGTGACGAGATCATCTACGAATGCCAACTATTTGAGGTATCGTCAGAAGAGGCGTGATTACTTTTTCATTGCGAGAGTTCATGCTCGGGCATGGCCCCAGCCGAAAAGTCCTCAACCTCAAATGTGGCACACTATATTCAAGAAGTCGCAAGTATAGTGATTCAACTTCACCTCGTCACGCAGCTTTATCTGCTGCCGAATCCGTTCCTTGCATTATTCGAGGACATCAAGGAATGGTAGTTGAGTCAAAGCCTAAGCATGACAAGAACTCCGAGCCTAAAAGTAAGAAGGTGATTTATAGTACGACTATACTTGTGGAGTAAGTTCACGCCAAAATGTTCGACCACAATGAAGTCACATTCATGAATCGGGGCAACGCATTCATTCGACATATCACCAAGGATGCGAAAGACATGATCACGGGTCTAGATATCGAGCTACAGCTCGAGGGCGATGTGAAAACGACGAGCAAGAAATTCACGTGGCTTGTGACATCAGACGATAACCTCGCTCCCGTAGATCTCGTGTCATTTGATTACCTGATCACGGAGGATAAACTTAAGAGATATGACGAGCTTGAAGATTTTCTTACCCCGGTTACCGAGTCACGAATCCCAGACCACTCCGGATTGCAGTGTGGCTGAGTCACCCTTGGCCACGATCATTCAGTTCGAGTGCAAGGGATTTTATAGGCTCGACGAAGCTCACTTTGGTGAAGGGTCTAGAGCCGTATAATTTGAGATATCGTGCAAAGGTTGATACGAGCTTGGTTGCTTTGTTGACGCCTCTATTAGCCTACAATTATCTATGGATGAGATACTTTGATGAATGGAACTTGATGGCATGCCCAATCTCTTTTCGCGTAATTCTTCGAGATTCCTATTTTCATGGCATGGCACCAGTCGCATTCATACTGTTAAGCCGTTGGTAGTACCACAACGGAAAGAGTTTGCGATGAAGAGTCATACTTCGGTGCGCATTGACGCCCGTATAGCACCGCTGGACCGTCATATGGAGTGTCAGATGGTGTCTTCTATCAAGAGCTTTCCGAGCGCGCGTATCAACGTGACTCGCGATCATTCGTCGCGACTGATCTCGAAAGTGGATATCACTTCACTAATGCTTACTCTCGCTGAATGCGCACGTATCAGGAAGCAACAGCCAGGCTGACGGATTGTAGCCCCTGATCGCACATGACCAGAGGTCGGTCAAGATGCAGCTCATAAGTCCACCTCGTATCAGCTCAGGTCTGCAAAAGCTAATCAGAATCGATGATTGATATACTTGTTTTTGTTTTCCCAAAAAAGGGCGACCTGCGCCAAGCCTGTCACGGGCTTGCATGCGACCCAACGCGAAGATAATCCCTGATGCCGAGAATTCAGCCGCATACGGCGCATTGTGGGCGCATACGGGGTTGTAAGCCACTCTTCTCGCCCGCGATGGTAATTTGGACAGAGTTTAGAGGTGCGTTTCCCTGCATCGATGTAATGAAGTAGGCACTATGTAGACTGGCGAGCGAATATGGCTGAGCGTAGCCGCTGGCCAGCCGGTACATGTCTCAGCAAGATAATCACTCAATACGCTACGGCGCGCGCGTTTATTGTGAGGCGCTCGGAACACTCCCGGCGATAGGACACGATGCCGGTATGTTTGTACGGTGTTCAGGCTTACTGGGCCGTCTTCGCCTTCTCACAGAGTGATTCTCTCCACGCTGCAAGGACCATCATTACTACTCTTTCTGGAACGACAAATTCGTCTGCAAGCGTTATCATGCCAGACGCGAAAAGCGCTTCCTATTCCAGCTGAACAGACGCACTAAGCCATTGCACACCGACATGATCGCCCATCCTAGTTTAGTTGAGGTTCACTGACTAACTCATGCATTCCTGAATATGGGGCTAGCTATATGGCCACATCACCGGCTTAGCGCCACGAACGCCGTTTGTGCAGTCGTGTGTGCGACTTCAAGACCCGACGGTCCCAACAATGCCCAATCACATATCCGGCCACTTGATCTACCTGGTCGTTTCTTTTTTACGAGCCCGCATGAGGCTTACTGAACTAGCTGAAGCTGGGGTTAGCGACATGCACTATCGGACGGCTGAGGGCCAAAGCAAGAAGCCATGGATCGTCCCGACGCCGGTCGAGTAACTAGCTATCGAAGCTACCGGAATCCCGAGAATCGAGAAAAGTCGAATGTCTTGTCATTCATTCATGGCTTTGGTCTTTGAAGTCTCCCAAAGACCGTTACCCTCGGAGATAATGCGTGATCGGCTACGCCATCACTTGTGAAACATTCTCAGATGCACATAATAGCCACATCAAATCTTAAGGTGATCTTTGATATCCTCGAGAAATTATTGAATCTTCTCGTGTGTGCTTTTGACACTCAGTGGTAGAAGTACGCTCGGATCAGGCACACATGGCTGACTTAGAGATCCGTATTCATGCGTGACTGTCTACCTATCTGGTCACAGACTACTATGTAGCCTTCGGGGTTGACTAGGATGGTCCACATATCACGGAACCGAAGCCTTGAATTTTGACGAGGATCTTAACTCCACCAGGCAAGATTCTTGACGTCTTAGACACGGGGAAGGGCCATCTTCATGGCTGCAATGGCCCTTGCTATCGAATTCCCAATGTGGCCATCGTTCAAAGCTTTGTAGGCGGCTTTCTATTCTGGGCTCTCTTACACCATACCAGATCGCTTCGATGCGGCTAGGCCAAGCTTGGCAGACTATCGTCCGTAGCTGGAGACGTTGACTCTGTGCCTCGTTGACGCCTCAAGGAGCTACGGGCATCCACGCCGCGTCGAACAACAGGATTCCGGTCAGAATTTCTGCTCATGCTGGCAGAATTGCAAAGACGCGTACACGGACCCAGAAGTAAGAGACCCGGGAACTGGCGTTTGATATCTGTATATAATCTCAAGATACCTCCCCAGTTAAGAACTTTCTCTACCCTTCACTATCGTCGTCACCCAACACACTCGTTTGTTTTGGACACACCAGGCCAAGTGGCTTTGGTTCCTGTCATTCTTGGCATCAGTTGTTCTCCCTTACGTATCGTAATACACCGTATATAATACTTACCCCTAATAACTATATTCATAATATGTATTCGGTTCGCTCTCTTACCCGTGCCTTGGGGGGCCTGCTCCTGTCTGGTCTCGCCATAGCTGCCCCATCGTCCTCACATGAGCTGGATGTCCGAGCCTCCGGCTCTTGCAACACTCCGTCTAACCGAGCATGCTGGAGCCCCGGCTTCGACATTCATACCGACTATGAGCAGAAGACTCCCCCCGGAGTCGTCAGGACTGTGAGCTATGTTGTCTCCATTAGAAACTAGTACATTTCTGACCATCTATTCATCAGTTCAACTGGGAGGTCACCGAGATTGACAACTGGAAAGGGCCTGATGGCAGAGTCAAGAGCAAGGTTATGCTCATCAACAACCAGTACCCAGGGCCCACCGTTACCGCAGATTGGGGTGATACCATCGTGATCAACGTCAAGAACAGCCTTCGTCTCAATGGAACCTCCATTCACTGGCACGGCATGCGACAGCTGGGCACCAACATCCAAGACGGTGTCAATGGAGTTACCGAGTGTCCTGTTCCACCTGGAAGCTCGAAGACCTATAAGTTCAGGGCGACGCAGTACGGCTCGTCCTGGTATCATTCCCACTTCTCGGCCCAGTACGGGAACGGTGTCTTCGGCAGCATCGTTATCAACGGTCCGGCATCGCTCAAATATGATATCGATCTCGGTGCCTACCCCATTTTCGATTACTACCTTGACACTGCGGATGACATCGTCGAGCAGACTCTGCACACGCCGGCACCCCCGGCCAGTGCCAACGTCCTCTTCAACGGAACCAACATCAACCCAAGCGGCCCCGGCGGCGCATACTCCAAAGTGACCTTCACTCCTGGCAAGAGCCATCGTCTCAGACTGATCAACCCATCCGTCGAGCACAACTACCAAGTCTCCATCGTGGGCCACAACATGACCGTCATCGAGACCGATCTCGTGCCCGTCAACCCGTACAAGACCGACAACGTCTTCCTCGGCGTGGGGCAACGCGCCGATGTCATTATCGACGCGTCCAAGGCCGTCGGCAACTACTGGATGAACGTGACCATGTACGCCTCCAACGCATGCGGCGAGTCCACCAACCCGTACCCCGCCGCCATCGTCCACTACGCCGGCGCCCCCAACAAGAACCCCACCGACCACGGCACCCTCCCCGCCAACAGCTTCTGCCGCGACCGCCTCGACTACGTGCCCGTCGTCTCGCGCACCGCGCCCCTGTCCCAGTTCACCCCCAGCCCCGCCGACACCCTCGACGTGACCCTCGAGATTACCAACACCGTGGTCTGGAAGGTCAACGCCTCGTCCATCGACGTGGACTGGGACAGACCGGTCCTCGACTACGTCCTCAAGGGCAACGCCTCGTACCCGCGCGCCGAGAACCTCGTCCGCATCGACACCCCCAACGCCTGGACCTTCTGGGTCATCGAGAACGAGTCCGGCATCAACCACCCCATGCACCTCCACGGCCACGACTTCCTCGTCCTCGGCGCCTCGGCCGACAACGCCGGCGCCTTCACGACGGCGGACAAGGCCGCGCTCAAGGGCACCAACCCCGCCCGCCGCGACGTCACCATGCTGCCCGCCAATGGCTGGCTCGTGCTCGCGTTCAAGGCCGACAACCCCGGCAACTGGCTCTTCCACTGCCACATCGCGTGGCACGTCAGCGGCGGCCTGAGCGTCGACTTCATGGAGCGCGTGTCGGAGCAGAAGAAGCAGGTCAGCGCGGGCGACGCCTCGGCCTTCAACTCCAACTGTGCAGCCTGGCGGTCGTACTACGATCAGAGCCCGGCGAAGGAGATCGATTCGGGTTTGTAGATGCGGGGAACCGTCCATGAGACGATGGAAAGAAGGAGATCACGTGCCCTCCTGGCTAGTGGTCATGCTACCCTGAACCCGATGCTACCATTGTTGGGGATCCTTTAGTGCGATATCATTCAGGGCTGTCTGCTCACAAGTGCCATCTGAGCGGAGTGCGGGTTTTTGGGCTGCACTCCCTTGCGTCGAGTTCCGAGACATTGACTCGCGCTTATGCGGTGTCAACCAACAGGACCCCAAGGCTTGCACTCGGGCCATGTCTCACTCATATTTTCACATCGAGCTACTTTTCCTGTGGTTCCCAGCCGTTGAATAATCGGTTCGCTTTTTCCTTTCACATACATTCTTGGAACCATCCGGCATTTGGCCACTGTCCCTCATTGTACCTAGCCAGCTATTTGCTGACGGGGGAATAATGCTGCACACTGGATGTCAATTCTTATTACGAGGGATTAGATGATTATAGGCGCGTGTTTTCATATCCATACCCAGAAATCTTTGGAAGGACAGGTGGGCGTTATACTGATAAAAGGATGTGGACTCTTTGCACATTGTAGCAGCAGAGACTAGAGCTAGTTAGTGTGACTAACTTCGCGAAGGATATTTGCGCTTTCGTACTTGAACTCGATCGTCTTTCCTTCCGTTTCCTAATGTGTGATCCACTGTGTCAATGCCGACGAGTTCGTGATCATGGCCTGCTGTAAGGGTATGGGCGAATGCAACCGGAGACATTGGGTCGCAGCTGTATGGGGCAATGATTTTGTCACCTGGCGATCTGCAGGCTTTGTTGTTGGTTACCCAGAGGGCTCGTATCTGATTTTCCTTGGTAAGCCCCGACAGGACGCTTCAGCGACCAGGCCGTTGCTCTTAAATACCTTTTTTTGTGTTGCTGTGCTTTATGACTATCATTTTGCATATCAGGTCCTGCGCAACTTCAAGGCCTAACGCTTTCCGAGTTCACAGTTTCGTAAACTGACTTACGTCGAGATGGGGTTATACTCAGAGCTCCCAGCCAACATTGAGACGGTGGATGTGATCATCGCCGGAGGTATGTGCCTCTCATCATCGACTCATGCTGCTCCTGACTAGCCGCTGATGCCTGAATCTAGGTGGCACTGCTGGCTGCATTGTCGCCGCCGGGCTCGCCGAAGCGGACCCGAGTTTCTCAATACTGGTAATTGAGTCCGGCCCCAATGGCGTCGGAAACCCTGCAGTTGATTACCCTGCTTTCTTCCTGAACAATTTGTTGCCGACTACTACGGGCACTTCTTTCTACAAGAGCGGCCCTTCGGCTTCTCTGGCTGGTCGTGACCTGGTAGTTCCATGTGGCAACGTGCTCGGTGGTGGCTCTGCCATCAACATGATGATGTACAGTCGAGCCCAGCGCTCTGATTGGGATTCTTGGCAGACCCCTGGATGGTCCGCTAATGAAATTCTGCCCGTCATGCGGAAGGCAAGTCCTTTTTCTCTCTTGTCTCATAAACCGTGTTGCAGAATGTCCATTGGCAGAACGCAAGAATTGTTCACTAATAGTAGTTCAGCTTGAGACGTATCATGACCCGGGCTCAATGGATCGTCACGGCTCCAGTGGCCCGATTCAAGTATCCCGCGGCACATTTCTTGCGAACAAAACATGACAGGATGATTTTGTTCCCGCAATGAACCAGGCCGGATGGCCAGAGATCGAGGACCTGGGAAGCCTAGATGATTGTAATGGTGTCCAACGAGCGGTGCGCTTCATCTAACAAGAGGGCAAGCGACAGGATACCGCTAGCAGGTATTTACACCCTCGACTGGAAGATGGACTTCACTCCAACCTCCATGTGGTTGTCGAGTCTCAGGTCGTCCGCGTCTTATTCGATGGCCAAAGAGCTAGCGGCGTCCTATACCGGCCAAAGATAAAAGGAGCGGCCGAGCGACTGATCAAAGCGAGAAAGTTGGTCGTCATCTCCTGTGGTGCTTTCGGCACTCCGACGGTTCTGGAACGATCGGGCGTCGGCAATCCCACTGTCTTGAAAGGAGCCGGTATCCCGCAAATAATTGCAAACGTCCCCGGTGTGGGCCACGAGCACGATGATCACCATTTGATCGTCTATCCTTACAAATCTAGTCTTGAACCCGAGGAAACTCTGGACGGGATCTTGACCGGCAAATTGGACCCCGGCGAATTGATTCAGAAGAACCACAAGACCCTAGGCTGGAATGCTCAAGAGTATGTATATTCCATGATCACCCTTGCCTCTTTCGGCAATCTCGGAGATAGATTGTTGTTCGACAAGATTCCGCAAATTAGGAAATTGCCAATACTCGAAATTTGTGAAGACATTTCCATTCAGAATGACTGCTGATCTTGAGTGCTGCAGAGTGACCTGCAAAATCCGTCCTACAGACAGCGATGTTGCCGCTCTCAGACCCGATTTCCAAGATGTATGGTACATTGAGTTCAAGGATAACCCCAATCGTCTCTTGATGATGATGGCGCTCGTGAACTGGTAAGCCCCTCTCCCGCTACCCGCCACCAAAGGAGCAGAGTCTATGCTAACGGTCACAGCTTCCCCGGAGAGCCTATTGGTGTACCTCCGGGCCAATACTTCGGAGTCTCGACTTTTACAGCCTACCCGTTCTCGCGGGGTCATGTCCATATCACTGGACCGGAGGCTAGTGACGCGGTCGACTTCGATGCAGGCTTCTTCGCAGATGGAAAGGGTATCGATCTCAGAAAACACAGGTGGGCATACAAGAGGCAGCGTGAAGTTGCTCGCCGCATGCAAGTATTCAGAGGAGAGCTACCAAGCGGACACCCTGCCTTTCCTGCGGATTCCAAAGCGGCCTGCGTGGCTCCAGATGGTCCACTCGAAAATGTGCAAGACATCGAATATTCGGCTGAAGATGACAAGCTCGTTGATGATTTTGCACGCGAACATGTCAGCTCAGCTTGGCACTCGTCAGGTACTTGCACAATGGCACCATTTGACCAGAACGGGGTGGTCGATTCGAGTCTTCGCGTTTATGGAGTTGAAGGCCTGAAGCTCGCTGATCTTAGCATCGTGCCAAAGAGCGTTGCAGCGAACACCAATCACACAGCTCTTGTGATTGGTGAGAAGGCCGCTTCTATCATCATTGAAGAACTAGGACTTGGTGCATGTATCACCAGCGCTTGACTCGGTGTAAGGAGAACAAAGGTATAATAAATTGCAGAAAATTGACATTTAAATATCAATTAGGTATCGGTAATGCTCTGGTGTTCCTTTTCGTCTGTGATGAAAAAAAGCATACCTGGGTGACAAGTGCGGCCGGCCCCTCTGTGGCACAGCCAGTGTGGCTTTGGCTCCCTTTATTCGTAGTAGGGGGGGCCTTTCATTCTTGCATATACAATTATGTATAGCGTTTTTCATAAACAAATGTCACCTTTCGAATCGACCGCTACGTTCATGCCAAGGTTCGCAAACAGCCAGAGTCATCTGCTCAGGCTCACCTGACCTGCCGGCGGTATGATGCCTCGCTGAGGATTAATCGCCCTGGGCACAAACGGCAGCGACGGACTGCGGTTGTCGGCAGGTGAGCTTCTGCCCGAAAGTTCGGCGAAAGAGATCCAGATTTAAGTGGAGCTTGAGTCAATCTTGTCCAATAGAGACCCACATGCGCGTTACTGATCCACGCTGCCAGAGTGACACGGATGGTCATCCAGTACCAGTGTGTTCCAAGCTCTGCCATCAGGTGTCCACTGGAATCCAGCGTGGAAGTTGGTCCCTTGCTCACCTAGCCAGACCTAGTACCTGATACCCATGTTGAAATATACTTATCCTTCAGCCCTTTATTCGGCTCCAAGGCATGTAATTTACATCACAAGCCTCTATTTTCCCATGTACCAACTCCAGTCACGCACTTCCACCCCAATGCCGAGTCTACCACCGTCATACCACTCGTGACAAGCGCGGTTTTGTCGTTGGTTACTGGGCGCGCGACTCCAGACAACTCGCTTGCTGCATTCTTCGCCAAATTCGGTCCCTTGACCTACAAGTCACCAGTGCTAGCTGTCATACCTCCGAGATTCCGTTGTCTTATCCTATGACTCGAATCTTTTGTCGGCGTCCCGTTTGATGTGTTTTCCCCAATGATGTCCAACTTATTCGGCTTTATAACTGGGAACACCCCGAGAAAGCAAGCCGATGTCGCCCATGTAAACGGTGTTTCTGATGTGCGCGGTACCAAGCGAAAAGCCAGCGCCGATCCATACGACGAAATAATGGAGTCTGGTTAGCATCATACTGTCCCGTAAGATAAATGTCGTTGCTCAGACTGATTGCGACATGCAGATGAGACGCCTCAGCATACTCCGGCCTCCCAACGCGCCCGGTCCACGCGCCTTTCTACCGGTGCGCCGAGCTCTAACACCAAGGGACGAACTTCTGTCGGCAAGATTAGTATGTTCATATCAAACCTCTGGCCTTGTACAAGACATGCGACTAACGTCGGATAGAGCGTCGCGGCCGATCGTCAGTCGGTACCCAGGTCGATGATACACTTCCAGAGCCCCGAAACGATGCGCCGTCGAATTTAGTCCGAGCAAAGGCTCCCGGTGCTGCCAGACTGAAAAGCTCGCCAATTCGCAAGATCCAAGAGAAGAACAGCGAGCCTCTTGTCCCCGTCGCCGATATGGGCGACTCGGGTAGGTCGACACTTGCCCCTGTTTAGAGACTGTTGTCGTTCCTCCTTTCATCAGCTGACTGTTGCGCCCTCGTTGCCCAGATCTCCTCGGCGGTGGCCTCGCCGATGAAATCCCCAGCTCTTCTGTCGACACCGACCCCCCTTATCGCACTCCCACGCAGAGCGAAGAAAAGGCGAGCAAGGTGGTGCCCCAACCCGAACAGGACGTCGACGGACAGGACGAGGAGAACGAGGAGAATGAGGAGCACGAGATCGCGCAGCTGATCAAGCACCGCATGGCTAACGACGGTACTGGTGCTGTGGAGTTACTAGTCTGGTGGGCTGGCGAGAAGGAGGAAGATGCTACCTGGGAACCCGAGTATGAAATTCAAAGAGGCGCCGAGCAGTGCCTTTACGACTATTGGAAATCTCAAGGTGGCCGAATGAACGCTCTATTCATCAAGCCCAAGAATCCGCCGGCGGAAACCTATATTGTGTATCAAGTGTTGGGACACGAAAAGAAACCTCGAGGAGGTTTCCAGCTCGAGGTTCAATGGGTCGGACACCCTGCCATGCGTGGCGAAACTTCGATGGAAGCCGAGGTCAAACTCAAGAGGATCGCACCCGAGCTTTTGCAAGAATACTGGGAGAGTATTGGAGGCCGAGAACAGTATGTCGCGAAACGCGGTCGGACTAAGAAGCCTCGCGCAGATTAGCTTCAACATACATCCCTTTTCGATGATTCTTGCGCATACGCATCAGCGTGGATGGCGGTCTGTTGGTCAAAAATTGCATTTGCCAGGCGTTGTTGGTTGTGTTCTTGGTAAGGCTGTGGGCGGCTGGGATGGGGGCGGCAGGGGGAAAAGCTGTTGGTAGTACGGTGCATATATGCGCTGGGTCACTTCAAGCAGGCTGCGCGCATGCCAACGTACTCGTATCTGTCGCTCCTTACGGTACCTTCAGGCAATAGATGTTATCTCTGGGCTGGTGATCAAAATATACTGGCTCTGTCAACGAACGGCTCAGTCGTAGGTCTTTTCAGGATTTGTGTACGTTGGCTCTATTCACCGAGCTCGTTCTGTCTACCTCCGATCACCTTGATCACAGTATATGCAACCCAGTGCCTTACCTTATTTCTTCAAATACTGTATAGAGCCCTAAGGTACTTCAACCGGAGATTTCAATCGTAGCGATGATTGTTGTTTGACCCATGATTCATCACACCCAATGTTTGACAAGAACACCTCCCCATATCCTTCCACTGCATTTCAGCCACTTTGTCGCTGGGGCATGGCGTAGTACCCAGGTACTCAGTGCGACAGTAAGATTGCGTTGGGGTGCCTGCACCAACCAGCAGCGCGGCTGAACGACTTGGCAATTTCGACACACGCCTACCGCGGCGCGCCTGGAGCCCGAGCACACCGAGCCTTTGCACAACAATGAAGGTATCCAGCTTCTCGGATGCGGCTCTCAGCAAGATAAAATACGAAAAATGCTTTTTCCCGATCCACACATTCGGGAATTCGGTAGGCACGGCGAAGATACGCGACGCTCAAGATGTTGGCCTGAGCATCCCGGTCGCCGCGGACTACCGAGATATAGCGAGTCCCTGGCTGGGTTTGCTGACAGCTTACAAGGGACGAGACGTTCAGGGGATCATATAATAAATTCAGGCAACACTCTTCAAGCTGATCTTAAAAGTTCGTGAATGGTTGCAGCGGCGATGTATGCGTACACTTTGTAAATCCACGATATAGCTGATTAAGGCTTCAAAAGATTGGTGTCACAACTTAGTACACCGCTACATTCGCCAAAATGACTGCCTGTCTAAGATTGCCAACATCGCCAAGTAAGGCAAAGCCCAACATCATAAGAAAGCTTGGGGGACTGTCAGTTTTACTTCCTGCGTCGCGATTCACATGCTAATTGTAGACCTAGGGAGCAATATGAATCGGCTATACAGACGTTGCGCTTCTATGGCAATACCATGGTCGCCTGTCGCTATCTCATACCTAATGCGATAGCTTACCCAGCTTCGCACGCCGAGGTCGCCAAGTCGCTTGAAATCGCCATTGCGCAAACCGTGCTCGACCACGCGGAATTGCGCATCGGCATGATTCGCGAGACTTCGAGCAGTCCCGCTTGGGTGCATCTCGATCACGTAGACTTGGACTATCACATCGACTGGCGCGTAATCGACGCCTCGGCAGACCTGGAGCAGGTCCTCCAGGAAGTTATACATCAGCAAACCGACGTGTTCTACTCTGATTTCGCGAGCCGGCCAGGCTGGAAGGTCGTGGTGCTCCGGAAAGAAGGCAGCAATGCCCTCGACGTCCTCTTCGGCTTCAACCATGCCAACGCAGACGGGACAGGCGGCAAGATATTCCACGAGGACCTTCTGCAACACCTCGGCACTCCCCAATCCAAAGAGACCGATCTCCCTCTCGAAAACCACATCCTCCGCATTCCCGCCACGGCACCACCCCTAGCAAGCCCGATAGAAAAGCTCGCCAAACTTCCCATCAGTCCCAAGTTCGCCCTGTCCACCCTCTGGCACGAACTCAAGCCCGCCTTCCTCCAAGGCAAAGCAGAGTCACAGTACAAAGCCGCATGGGCCCCCATCTCCGCGCTGCCGTACCGATCGCAATTCCGCCATTTTCACGTCCCGCACCACCAGCTCCAGAAGATCCTCGCCGCCTGCCGCGCGCATCAGACCACCCTGACCGGCCTCTTCCACGCGCTCCTGATCGCCTCCCTCGCCAAGCGCCTCGACGCCACGCAGGCCCCGGCCCTCACCAGCACCACGGCCATGAACATGCGACGACACGTGGCTCCGTCATCGGCCTCGTCCGCCGACGACAACGTAGACATCCACCGCTGCATCGGGAACTACGTCTCCGTGCTTGAGCACGCCTTCGACCCGCCCGCCGTGTCCGCGTTCCGCACCGCCCTCGCCAAGGACGGCGGCGGCGGCGGCGTCGACGCCGATGCGTCGCCGGCGCTGCTCGATCTCATCTGGCGCAGCGCGACGCGGGTGCGCGCGGAGCTGCAGGCGAGGCTGGACATGGGGCTGCGCGACGACATGCTGGGGCTCATGCGCTTCGTGCCGGACTGGCGGCAGCAGTTCCGCGACTACGCCGGGAAGCCGCGCCGGCACGCGGTCTGCGTGACGAACCTCGGCGTCATAGACGGGCGGCCGCCGCCGACGACGATGACGATGACGTCGGATCCCGAGAAAGGGACCAGTTGGCGTATAGAGCGCGCGACGTTCCCTATGGCGGCGGAGGTCACGGCCTCGGCCATGACGCTGTGTGCGGTCGCTGTGAAGGGTGGGGAGTTGACGATGGGTTTGGTGTGGCAGGATTGTGTGCTGGATGTTGAGTTTTGTGAGGGGGTTATGGAGGACTTGGAACGGTGGATGCAGTATTTGGCGGTATAAGATATATTTGAAATGTAAGATATTTGGGTAGATACGATTAATCGAATCATAGACAGTCTCATGAGAAAGGCATTGTAACGTAACCTTTTGTGGAGGTAGGGGCAAGCCCACGACTATCTGAGTAGGTAGGTATATCGAGCCAGCACTTGTATCGCCCGAGCCTGGCTTCTTGACGGCATGAAGTTCGTTTGGGCAAGCAGCACTGGAGATCCTTTTTGGAGCTCTCTCAGGTCTCAATAACCTCACCATTTATTCGCCGTCATGAAACAAATCTCCGTTACCATGCACCTTGAGAACTTCGAACACGGAGGCAGCATATCTGTCAGCGTCCTCCATGATCTTCTGGCTCCAAGGACTGTCCACACGTGATAGCAGACCTTCGAGGTCCACGTCAGTCTCGAATTCATGGATAGCGAGCCAAGTGCAAGTGGCCATCATTGTTCTTGAGTTCTCCATGTCCTTTTCTGGTGGCTGAACCCCCATACGCTCCCTTGACGAGGCGTTGTTTCGGCTGAACTCCAGCTTGTACCTGGTTGATCGTAGGAACCCTCGCTCCTTAGCAATTAGATCTAGGTGCTGTCAAGTTCAAGTAAGCTATCAGGCACAGAACATGCGGTTATGAAGTGGCTGAATGGCCGTACCTCTTTCCTATACCATGTGTCAATCTCATCGGAAGAGCAGCCACTCTTGGCCTCAATCTGCGCCGATATCACGGTCTTGGTAAGGCCTGCACATCGTCAGCTCTGGAGAAATGTTGAGGACCTTGCAAAGAGTCCGACCTTTCCCTTTCTCCGTCGGATCAGAGACCTGCACCAAGCGGTAGTGACGGACATCAAACTCGCCTATGTCATAACATATGCTACCCTCAGGGAACAAGTCGCTCGTCGCACGGGCTTTTGCAAACTCAGAGCCGTAGAGGTAAGAGATGTCGCTCAACGGATATAGGACCAGATAAGGCAAGTCTACCTTTCTGGTAGGAGCGGCGACATCAGTACAGCGCAAGGCGGTCTTGATAACGCCGCTTTGCATCACATCGGGGATATGCTCGTCGTCATACCACTGGTAAAAGCTAGCCTCGTTGAGCTTATTCGGCAGGGTGAGTTTTGAGTTGACATAGAGGAGACCAGGCCCCGTCGGAATATCGCTCATTTTGATGTGTATCGGGTGTTGCCTAGTATGTGCTGAGTGTGGTCCGCGTGTGAAGGTCGTTCTCAATCGTTCGACGGTTCTCTCTCAACCTTCTTTATATAGACGAAGCAATACTCAAACTCTTATCTCTCGTATAGGATTATCAATGGTTTCGAGGCAAGGGTTGTGGAAGCAAACAAACCCGGGACAGGGGGGTTGGATGAGCCGTGAGCGAGTAGTTCATCACATCATGAGATCTGCTGTGATTCCAGGCGATAGAACTCGACCCAAGCCACGTATTGTTAGACTAGCTGAGTTTTTGCCGTCCTGGGGGGCGGTACCGCAGGCGTACACGGCAAACGTCCTCGGCAAAGGCAGCCACAACAAGGACCGCGAGGTCTTAGAAGGCATGCTTACTCAAGATTGAATCTGCTGCCTGTCCAAAACTTGCCCATAACACAAGTTGAGATAAAGGCCGCAAACGCAAGGAGGACTGTTGCGGTAGATGCAAGGGAGTACAACATTGAGACTATCAGGGTCAGTGCAAAAAATCCATATTGAATTAGCTTGAGGGGGAAAGTCACTGCGCTACGATCTAGCCCAACGCCACATATCTCAAGTAGCTGGCGATAAATACTCGCCGGACTTGCGGGGTAACGTAAGAGACAATTACCTGATGCATCAGTACCACGATGATGCCCATCCATAATCGCGAACATTCCCAGATCTGGATTGTCGTCGTCCCCACCCTGTCGTTTGATCGCGCGCGTTGCTCCAGAGTCGAACTGTACCCCGACTGTCATGTAATTATCCCACATGTCCCGAATGACATCGTAGTATCAGTGGTTTTTACCAGCAGCACGCGGCAGGGATAGGTCAGAAGCTCAAGTATTCCAGCTGGCTCATGGCCGAGTATCGAAGCAGCGTTGAAACTGTGAGCTGTACTCCGCTTTGCTATGGTACTTTCAGAGAAGTTGAACTCAGCACAAGAGGGGAGTGGCACCCGAGAGAGCCGCCACCGATTCCAGAAACTCATCTAGAATCACTCTCAAGCATACATGTGATCCTTCTCTTCGGGGGTTCAGAACTGTGAGGCACTGGCGTGCACTCAACCTCCTACATGGCACGTGATTACCGCCGTGACTTGCCTGCAAGTCCCACCTGCTGTGCTTGCGGGTTTCATTCCATTTACTTGCACATTCCTGCCTCGAATCTAGCATATTGATAACATCGAATCTTCCCTTTTGCCTGCTTCTGTCGACTGTCCGTTCACTTGAACGACCAGGATGGGAGATGTTATGTCCCAAGTTATGTAGGTGCGCGACACCCCCACATGTCCTCAGGACTTGAATTCCGGCCAAGACTATCCAGGTTCGAAAGGTCCCAAGCTGGTATTCGAGAGTATGCTATCAATTTCCAGCTCAAGCAACAAGCATGGAATATGGGCGAAGTGAGGTCACGCGCGAAACACTACGGCCAGTATGTCGCTGTTGGCTGGCCCGTAGGGCGTGTCAACGTGCCGACAAGAAGTATTCTGACAGCTCTCCTCTGACTGTGGACGAAGCCTTCGTGGACGTGCGAAAGATACACAGATCCTTTGACAACTAGGCGATCAGCGTTTGCTGGATTTGCCCTAGATCGTGAGTGAGAAGTCACCGTCAGCAAGAGGCCAGCGAATTTACCTCTTACATTTTATCGATTACAGACACCGAGTGTGCGCGGAATAGTAGTGACATCCCACCGGCTCGCCCAGAGGGGGTATAAGGACAGCTGCACAATAAATACCGTGGAAGTAAATTTGACTCAGTGGCTCACCCTTGGCATCCCGAATACTCGGGTCGGAACGACATGTCAGATCTGCCTTCTCTATACGCACAAGGGCGGTAATTCACAGTGTGGTCGCAACGGGCTTAGAAGCTTTTGCTTTTTCCTCACCGGAATGGCACAGATTTGCAGGGATTTCTAACGCCATGGCCCGCGCGAGCCCAGTGTAGAATATTAACACAATTTCACATTGTCGTTCCCAGCCAACGCGATACGGCTCCGTCTGTAATGGAAACCCGGTGTGACTGAGACGAGATCATCCAAGCAAGGGGCTGTTACAGGGTAACTTGGTCGCCTCTTCGTCGTTCCTCCTCTCTCTCTCTCCCCGTCACTACTTCCTCCCAGCTTCAATTTTCAACCTTTTTTGTTCTTTTCTGGCTCTGCCAGTCGAAAGGTCTCAAGACTGCCTCCAACTCTAATGAAATGACTCCAGCTGCTCCTCGTATTACCACTTTTAGCCCTGCCCGGGTTGAGGCGCTTATCCAGGATGAAGCCAACCGGCTCAAGGTGAAAGCAGCATTGAACGAGCACTTACGGGCGATTGAACCAATCGTGTCGAATATTCAGAAAGTCTTTGGGGACGCCCTGTTGATCATAGAGGAGGAGCTTAATGCCATCGACAGGGAAAGTTCACTGCTCCGAGACTACTTGGAGCACCTAGCCGACGACCATACCGAGCTTGTTGAAGCTGGTCTGTCAGCTAATACTGAGCTGCTAAGACAAACCGTCAATCGCTCGGCAGCGACTATTGAAGATGTCCTCGCCTCGTGTATCTCAGTCCGTTCAATCCAATTCCCATCCATCTCCGGGTGGGCTCCCTGAGGTGTGCTTATTCTCCCCTGTCAACAACTCTATCCGGTCTGACGTGCTAGCAGCATGATGCGTCAGCTGAGCTAACCCCGTCCAAAAGTCGTACTTGCTCAGCAGCACCAAAAGGACCTCCCCTGGTCCATCCACTCAATAGGCCCTTTCGAGCTCTTGTGGGCGAGGGTGACGGCTCTCCTGCTTCTCCTGCTTCTAAGTCCTCGAGAAAGGCCGGCAAGCGGGTAGCCGACAATGACGCTGGTTCTCCGGCACCTAAGAAGGTAGCCGTGAAACCGCCGGCTATCGTAAAGTCTCCGCAAGGTAAGACTGAACATCTCCTCAGTCAGACCGTAGTCCACCTGGCTCGAGATTCTCGGAAGCATGAGTTGGAAACGAGACGGAAGCTAGTGAAAATGCTCGCAGGCCGACCAACTGTCTCGAAGCAGGAAGTCGAAGGGATTGAGCACAGCTTCGAGTTTCCTCCAGGCACAGGAACCATCTGCGTTATTCGTTGCCCGTTGTGTCCCGAGAAGCGCTTTGGTCACAATTTAAACGGGTTCAACATTGTCAACCACTGGAAGCAGTCAAAATCACCTGGCCATGAGTCCATGTCTTGGAAAGGGGCGACACCTGAAGACATACGCTCCTGTTTCACGCGGAAAGGTATGACGATGCATTATGTTGGTAGCCATGAACTATGGAACTGATTGATGGTGCAGTTGAGGGCGCTGACCTGGAATGGTCCACACATAGCAATAACCTCCTTGGTACTGAACCCATCGTATCACGCACACGAGAACTTAACACAGTACTAATCTCATGCAGATCAACCTCGCAATTGACACTGACTGTCTAGATGTAGACGAAGAACCTTGCGGCCGTAGGGAACGATCTGCTGCCGGGCCTACTAGACGTTTGACACGAGGGAATGTCGCAATTGTCCCGCCGAATGGACGTGGAGGGACGCACACATCATGCACGCTCATGCCTATCGATGCGAATCAAGACCCCAAGGCCTCTCATACTAGAAAGGGCAAAACACCAAGCCGCGCCGTAACGGGTGAGTCTCGCCTATAAGTGTATTTTACTGCATCGCTATTGCGGAATGCTAACCAGCCGGGACTTTGATCAGGAAAAGGCAAGCGTCGCGCAGCATAGATATACGGATGCATACTGAGGGTGGATAAACGAGCGTACCATGGCATTTCGTAAGCTGTTTGAATCGAAACTACATTTAGAGGACGTCCTGAGACACACCAGGCTTCAACCAGCAGACCTTTTCCATCACACCAGCCTCCTTGAAAGTAGTCCTCAACACATCTCTATGCTCTTGAAAGTGGTCCCAGTCCTCAAAGTGCAGAGGGATCAAAACTCCAGCATCGATATCGTTGAGCAGCCTGACAGCTTGCTTACCATCCATCGTAACTTGCACCATCTCCTTCGAGCCAGGTGCTAGCACAGCAGCACAGCCCAGGTTGAACAATGCTACAGACACGTGCCACTTCTCCTTGATCTGCGCCAACTCCTCGATGTAGACAGTGTCTCCCGAGAGATAGACCGCGTTCGGCAGCCCATCCGTCGTCCCAAAGCTCGGCTCTGTCAGGATGAACCCCGTGCATTCGCCGTCGGGCAGGTGCTGGCACGGCGTGCCCGTGATCTCGAAGCGCTTTCCGTTGACCTCGAGCGTAGTCGTCTCCCACGGTTTGAGGCCCTTCACCCCAGGTCGCGGGCCGAGCTTCCTGGCACCGTCCGGGGTCGTCAGCACCCGGCGTCCATCGAGCAGGCGGCGGCCGAGCTCGTCGAGGTTGTCGGGGTGGTCCTCGTGGCTGAGGAGCACCGCGTCGATTGGAGGCAGGTCTTGCAGGCCTAGTGCTGGTGTGTAGTGGTTCGTGAGCACAGTGACGCCTACGTCCCATTGCGTGCCATCTGGGGAGAAGTAGGGATCGGTGATGAAGTTGACGCCGTCGATCTCGATGATCGCGGTGGCAGTCCCGATATACGTGACTTTGATCCTGCTTCCGAAACTAGTTTTGGCCATGTTTACTGCTTGACCTGGGCGTATGCTGGTTGCTGCTGGTTGTTGATGTGATGTCCTTGGGATATTCAGCGTTGAGGAATGAGCTGCTGAAGGTTAGATGCTAGATCGAGGCTTTTTCAGACGAGACGGAATCTACCAATATTTATACAGGATGTGTTGGCTTCTTACTCGATGATGATTCCTAAGACATCCGCCCCAGCAGCAAAGCCAACACGCCCTGCAGCCATGCTGACACCAGTCCTTGACGTCAATTGAACCTTCAACATTTTCGTTCTCCAATACTTGAACGTCCAGTGAGAAAAGAAGAAGAAAATTCCATTACTAAGCCCATGCATGAGGCTCATGCGTGGGCTCAAACGTTTGGAATCATTTTGGCGCGCTGAGAACGCAACTTCCGACGTGCCTCGGAGGGCGTGTTGTGACATGTAATACTCCCGGAGACATCCCACGTGATTTCTGGATCAAGTCAGAGTCGCAACTTACGTTATCACCAGGTCCAGGGTCTCCTTGCTTTACGACCGCCTTTTTCCTCTTTGCATGGGGCCATCATCGCACTGCCTTGATAGAGTTCAGGAACTCCCCGACTCTCGATGCAAGCCTCGAGGATAGTAACCCATCTACTTATATGACACCCTCTCATAGGATCACTGGGGCCCAAATCATAGTCATCTCCACTAAACATGTCCCCAGAGCGACTAGTTTCTATGTTGATTCGCAAGAGGGGTGAAACCCCTCTTCCTCGCTATAGTGGCTTCAGCTTAGTGATCAAGTCCGATCTTTACACCGACATTAATTCCACGCGAAGGTCTACTGGTATCAGCAGTAAATGGCATTGAATTAGCTACATACCTTGGAAACACCATCTCAGGTCTGCATAGTCACGTATTGGCCACGTACTTCCATAATACACACCTCATGATAAGAGCGCTCGACTGTCTAGGCCTTCCCTCATCAGACTGAGTACACCCGGACAACATGCAGTAGAGACGAGCATTTTATCTTTTTCTCATTTTCATCCAACTTGGATATTCTGGCCTTGTGAGTCCACAGGTTGTGGTTATTTCGGATACGTCAAGTAATAGTTTCTGCGTTCAATGTCCAGGATTGACCAAGCTTTTCACAGATCGAAGGCAGATCCAGTGCTACGAGTCGTACCCCAACGGAAAGCTGAGTCCATATATCCTGATGCGTGCAAACATCGCCACTACTGCCGTTCCGTCCCTTGTGGTACCTTGCGCCACGCGTCGTCTTCTACCATAAACGGCACATATGAGATCGCTGGTAGCCCAAAGACCCTTGGCAGTGCCACCCGGTACTACGCTCAATCAATATGATGAGCCGCACATGAGGTGTTCCGCGAGATCTTCCGGCGAGTCAATTGCTCTGGAGATTTTGCCCCAGGGGTACACACGCTCGGCTAAATCGCGCCAGTCTGGTCGCGATGGCCTACGTCCGGGAACCATGCCGGAGATCCGTGGTCGTCATCCTTGAAACGGCCAAGATATCCAATTTACACGAATGGATTCTTACATAACTCGATAGTGGTATATCTGCTAGAGTACGACCTCATCGGGGAGGCATGCAGGATCCCGATCTGCATATAAGGAGAGCTAAGATCCTCGCGATGGAGATCACTTGGAGGGCAAGCTGGTCCCGTCTCAACTACCGTGCACAAAACTTTCGTCGTCTAGGAACAAACGTCCCACATTAACGATGTTCAACCTCGCATCGACTTTTGCCTTCGCCCTCCTCGCCGCCACGGCCTGGTCTGCCCTCTCGCCCGACGGCAGCTGTGGTATGACCAAGGGTGGCGCCAACAAGGGCTACACATGTCCCAGTGATATCAAATGCTGCTCATCTAGCGGTTATTGTGGCTCTGGCAATGAGTTCTGCCTCAACTCCAGTAAGCTGGCCCCGAGCCTGTCTGTTGTCATGTTGAGAGGTCTTCGTGGCTTTTTCTCTATTCTTAGAGAGCTACTTTACCTTCTGGATCAGGTCTTCCAAGCTCTCAATACTCGTCATTACCTCTTTGCTACATAAAGTGGCTGACCATGTTGTCACTAGTGGGATGCCAGAAGACATACTCGAATGCGACGGCAGCATGCGTCGACCCAGTCAATGCCACAACTATCTCGCCCGATGGGACCTGCGGTTCAGTGGGCGCCGGCAAGTATGGCTACAAGTGCCCAGCTACTGGTGGAAACTGCTGTTCGGTTGCGTAAGTCCACTCTCAGGAACGGTAGTTGAAGTTGAGTCTGACGCATTTCTGCAGGGGCTATTGTGGGAACACGACAGCACACTGCCAGGCGGCGAATGGCTGCCAGGCGACGTATGGGAAATGCACATGAGGATATCATTATCAAGGATGGGTCTTTTCAATATTCTGCAAAAGGGTGGCGTGAAAAGAAATGTGAGATGGTAGCTGTGGTGTACGGTATCTTTGGCAATGGCACACGAATACGTAGACTTCATTCGATTGACTGCCTTCAGAGGCCTTCACAAGTAAACTAAGCGTCACTTCTTGTCCGTGATATCGAACACCTTCCTCCCCTTGAACCACGTCTCGACAACCTCCGCCTGCAGCAGCTTCTCCGCATCCCACTCCATATCCACGACCGCAAAATCCGCCGACCGGCCCGCCTCCAGCTTGCCGGCCCACGCGTCCGCGAAACAGCTGTACGCCGAGCCCTCCGTGCCCGCCGCCACCGCCGCAGCGAGACCCAGCGCAAAGTGCGCGTTCACCCGCTCCTCCGACTCCGGCTCCCGCGCCGAACGCCGCGTCGTCGCCGTGTACGCGTTCCGGAGCGGCGGGTGCGGCGCGCTGGGCGCGTCCGACCCCATCGCCAGCACTGCACCGCCCTCCGCGAATTCGCTGTACGCGAACGCGCGCTCGCACCGCGCTGCCCCCAGCAGCTTCGGCCAGGCGCGCAGGATGGCGGGGTCGGCGTGGACGGGCTGGATCGACGCGGTGATGCCCAGGGCGCCGAGGCGCGCGGCGTCGCGCGGCGACGCGAGCTCCAGGTGCTCGATGCGGTGGCGGCGGCCGGGCGTCGCGTTCTGCTCCAGGGCGTCGATGGCGACCTGGATCGTCTTGTCGCCGATGGCGTGGAGGGCGCACTGGAGGCCGGCCGCGTCCGCCTTCCTGACGACGGGCCCCAGCTCCCGGAGCGACCAGATGGGGTCGCAGGAGAGGGCGTTGGACGAGTAGGGCTCGGTGAGACCCGCGGTGCAGCCGTCGATGATGCCGTCGCCGATGACTTTGATGCCGACGACGCGACAGTCAGGGCTTGTGTCGGCGTTGAATTGGCGGTTTAGCTCAATGGCCCGGTCAATCTGTGCCAAGTTTTCTGCTTCTGTCTTGCGGGGTGTGATAAGCCAGTGCACCGCGAATCGCATGGGTACCGTGTCGGTTTGACGCAGGAGCTGTAAGGCTTCCCAGCCGTTCTCATCCATTGCCATTTCGACCAAACCTGTGTAGCCAGTTGCATTGTAGGCTGCCACCGCTTCCTTGAGCGCAGCGAGCTTCTCTCCCATGGGCGCGACCTTGGCAATGTGAGGCCAGACGATCGTGACGGCTGCAGCCTCTGAGAGAAGTCCAGATGCTTTCCCATTCTCGTCACGGTGAATCGTTCCTCCCTCTGGATCTGGCATGTCCTGCACCCCTATCTCGTTTAAGGCAGCTGTGTTGCACCAAGTTGAGTGAAGGTCTTTGGAATCAATGAATATGGGCCGAGGATCCAGGTCATCGATGGTGCTTGCGAGAGCATCGCCATCCGTCATGGAATGCATCCATTCCTTGCACATGATCCGAGCCACAGACGGATGCGATGCGGCAAACTCCTTGATTGTTCGCCGGATGTCTTCGAGATCCTTGCAGGCCCTTAGACTGCACTTCTGGAGAGATTGTCCGAACATGAGTAAGTGCATGTGGCCGTCGATGAACCCAGGAAGCGCTACACGTCCGAGCAGGTCCTGCCGAGAGACTCCGCCACGCTCGGCGGTCTTGACTTGCTCGTCATCCCGGAAACCGACGTGTACGATCTTGCCATCGGCATCCACTATCATACACTCAGCGAACGCATGATGACCGCCGTCGCGGTCTGACTGGAAGAATCGTCCATTTGTGAAGAGAGTAGCCATGCTTCACAATAGCCATTGGATCAATTGACCAAACATTCGAAAGTGACAGAGATGAGATTGATAAGATTCGGTCGCAGTCCAGGTTTGATGGAATCGTCCGAACCCCACCAGCGCCGATGACGGCCTGCCGAGAGCCAAGATCTCATTCTCCGCCAAAAGGGGCCTGCCACCGATGGAATCACGCCATTAGATAAGCCAGACACCTTACGGACTCTATCGAGTCTTGATACTATTTGCGGGCGTGGGAGCATGGAGACCTGCCAGATTTGGCGCTACCTACATTCATCATACCACTGCCAACCGAAACCGTGCTCAGCGATGTACCGGTAGCTCTCGCGCATAACTCATCGTCGAAGAAGAATTCGAGCAGGATTCCAAAGAGACAGCTTTGTGTGATCACGCGACTCATGTTCTCCTCAAACCCAAGGAAACGTTTGAGTTTGCCGAGAGCCCAGTGGCGGCACTGAGGGGAGTCGCCCAGCCGCTTCGGTCGTCTTGGCCGCGAGATTCAAGAAAATGTGAGGCTGGCGAAGCCACAAGGGCATCAACTTTATACTTTTTTAGCATTGTATTATCCAAAAACCATGGCCACGTATGGTGGATCCAGATAGCTTGTGTTTTGCGCTGGCGTGGCGTTGCGAACGTAGTGACTTATCATCATACTTTCCTCTAGAACCTCACAATGCCCGTCCACTTGGCACAGCATTGGCGCCGGGGCACATGATCGCATACTTACTTGGCGACGCCAACTATGCGACTTACGGTCAGGACCTGGGTATGCAAAGTTTCTATTTATTTCGCCCTTCCCCGCCCGCCTCCTTCGTGCTTCTGTGGTATCCAAACGCATCCATAGCTGCGCGCACGCCGTATTAAGCGCTACTTTCCACACGTGAATGGGTATTGAAGACCAGACCGCTGTCGAGGAGTCGACGGAATCTCCTATACGACCGCACACGCTTGCCGTCGCTGATCTCGAGCACCGCCTCGAGACGAGTATCCAACATGGCCTCACATCAACGGAGGCTGCTCGCCGGCTGGACGAGCATGGCAAGAACGTCGTTTCGGCAGCTCAAGGGCTATCCGTGTGGAAGATTCTCTTGAGGCAGGTCTCCAACAGTCTGACCATAGTTCTCATCCTTGTGATGGCCCTCTCCTTCATTCTCAATGAACACATCGATGGCAGTGTCATTGCTGCTGTCATCCTGCTGAACATCGTTGTTGGGTGGGTTTTCTCCTTTCCCCTCCCAGTAGCAAACGGCGCACTAAACCGCCATCAGGCTCGTACAAGACTATCGCGCCGAGCAGACTATCCAGTCTCTCTATGCTCTATCTGCTCCCACCTGCAAGGTCATCCGTGCTGGAGAAGTTGAGACCGTCAAGGCGGCCTTGCTTACTATTGGCGACGTGGTCATGTTGACCGTCGGCGACATCGTTCCCGCGGATCTACGACTAGCAAGCGCAATCAACCTGTCCACTGATGAGGCTCTTCTCACGGGAGAGTCATTGCCTATCAGCAAAGAAGCCGATGCTGTCCTGGAAGACGCCGGTGCCCCGCTAGGTGACCGACTAAACATGGTCTACTCCGCGAGTAAGATAACCCAAGGTCGGGGTGTCGGTATTGTGACGGCAACGGGAATGGATACGGAAGTCGGTAAAATCGCTGATATGCTACGCTCCAATCCGAAGTCAGGGAACGGTGAACGCTCCAGCCTCATGGTTTTCTATGATCGTGTGAAAGCGAATATCAAGAACATCCTTGGTCTCGTTGGTACTCCACTCCAAGTGAAGCTCAGCAAATTCGCCCTCCTGCTATTTGCATTTGCTATTTTACTCGCCATCATCGTCTTCGCGGCAAATAAGTTTGACATACGCAAAGAAGTGCTCATCTACGGAGTATGCGTAGGCGTGGCGGTTATCCCGGGTAAGCATAGTGGCCCATTTCCCTTTCTTTTCCCACTTATCTTGGGAAACACAGCTAGGCGCTTTCGCAAAGTTCCTCTTGTCTTGAGCTGCCCGACATCTTGACGTTTGATTCTGACTCCGTATTCGCTAACCATACATGATTCAGAGTCGCTTGTGGCGGTCTTGACGATCAGTATCGCAGTAGGCACGAAAGCTATGGCCAAGGGAAACGTCATCGTGCGGAAGCTGGCGGCTCTGGAAGCCGTAGGAGGCGTCACGAATATCTGTTCCGACAAGACAGGAACGTTGACACAGGGCCGAATGATCACAAAGAAGATCTGGTTCTGCGACGGGCACACAGCCGCTGTCGAAGCCTCCACGGACCCATTCGATCCATACAGTGGCACAGTGCAATGGGATGGCCAAAAGCCTGTAGCCCTGGATGACCTCAACCAGAGCCAGAAAAGGTTTCTGGAATGCCTCTGTTTGTGCAACAACGCCTCTCTCTCAGATGGGAAGGCGATGACGGCCGATGACACGGCCGAGACCTCGACTGTCTCGACCATGACGACCTCTACCTGGACTGCTGTCGGCGAACCAACAGAAATCGCTCTGTTGGTCTTTGCCATGAGATTCGGCGTGAACCAGGCAACGGTCGCTCGCAACAACAATGCGCAGCTCCTGACCGAGCATCCCTTTGACTCCACGTTCAAGCGCATGACTGTCGTCTACACTTCGCCTAACTCCGATTACGTCGATGTCTACACCAAAGGCGCCTTGGAAGCCATCCTACCACTGCTAGACGCCTCAGACGAAACCAAAGCAGAGCTCACGGCGCAAGCGGAAACGCTGGCTGCCGAGGGCCTTCGCGTGCTCTGTATCGCTCACAAGACAGCAGCAAGCAGCGTCACCGCATGTCAGGAGCGCGGGGCTGCCGAAAGCAATCTCACGTTCCTCGGACTTGCTGGCATATATGATCCTCCCCGTCTCGAGACCGCTGAGGCCGTCCGCAAGTGCAAGCTCGCCGGCATCTCCGTCCACATGCTCACGGGCGACCATATCAAGACCGCCACCGCCATCGCCCATGAAGTCGGGATCCTGAGCCCCGACCTGAGTCCAGAAAACGCGGCGCGCTGCACGATGCCGGCCGCCACCTTCGACAGCTACACCGACGCACAGCTCGACGCGCTCGACGCACTGCCCCTCGTCCTGGCACGATGCAGTCCCGCGACCAAGGTGCGCATGGTCGAGGCCCTGCACCGCCGAAAGGCGTTCTGCATCATGACGGGCGATGGCGTCAACGATTCGCCGGCGCTCAAGAAGGCCGACGTCGGCATCGCCATGGGCCTCAACGGCAGCGATGTCGCGAAGGAGGCCGCCGACATGGTCCTGACCGACGACAACTTCGCTTCGATCGTGACCGCGGTCGAGGAGGGTCGTCGGCTATTCGACAATATTCAAAAGGTAAGCAAAGCAAGAAAATCCTCGTGCTATTACATGTCGCAATGCTGACTGAGTCCCACCATCCCAGTTCCTCCTGCACCTCCTCGTCTCCAACATCGCCCAAGTCCTCCTCCTCCTCATCGGCCTCTCCTTCAAGGACGCCGACCGCGAGTCCGTCTTCCCCCTCTCCGCCCTCGAGATCCTCTGGGCCAACCTCGTCACCTCCTCCTTCCTGGCCCTGGGCCTCGGCCTCGAGGACGCCGCCCCCGACATCATGCTCCGGCCCCCGCACGACCTCCGCGTCGGCGTCTTCACCCGCGAGATCATCATCGACAAGATGGTCTACGGCTCCTTCATGGGCGCCCTCTGCATCGCCGCCTTCACCGTCGTCGTCTACGGGTACACGCCCAGCCCCGGCCCCGGCCTCGGCCGCCTCGGCACCCACTGCAACCAGGACTGGAGCCCCGGCTGCGACGTCGTCTTCCGCGCCCGCGCCACCACCTTCGCCACCCTGTCCTTCCTCCTCCTCGTCACCGCCTGGGAGGTCAAGCACTTTGAGCGCAGCCTCTTCAACATGTACCCCGAGGCGTCCGACGAGGCCCAGCAGAAGAATAAGAAGAAGCGCCGTCGCGGCCCCCTCCTCAGCGTCGCGCGCACCGTCTGGCGCAACAAGTTCCTCTTCTGGGCCGTCGTCGCCGGCTTCCTCATCACCTTCCCCGTGGTCTACCTCCCGACGGTCAATCGCGAGGTCTTCAAGCATTCAGCTATGCAGGGTCGGGAGTGGGGTGTTGTGGTTGTCTGCGTGGCGGTGTATCTACTGCTCGTTGAATCATGGAAGGCTTCTAAGAGACGTAGGACTAAGCGGTATGGGAAAGGGGGAAATGGGAATGGGATGATATCCCTTGAGCGTGAGGGTGACGGTGGGCGGGCGGGTGAACAAGCCTGAGGCACTTTAAGGCCCACAGCTGATCTGAAAGTCCTATTGCAGGCCTCGACTGCTACGGTCGGTAGTACATTTGCCATCTAGGGTGAGTTACCGACTACGTTCCTGGGCGACTCAATCTGTTCTTCAGATCAACTCGCGGTCCGGTGTTGATATGCCATGAAAACGTTCCTTACACTTCTTCATTGATGCAATACTATTCTATACGGGGGTTTTTTTTTTTAGTTGACATGAGCTGCTATGGGTATTGCTTAATACCAATAGCTAAGATTCCGGACATCGGCGTATTTGACATTAGCATGTACAAAGACCAGTCCGTACCTATATAGTATCATGCTGGTGCACTACGAAACTTTAGACAGTTGTGCCTATTACACCATTCGGAATTTCACTTGTGACTACAATAGGACTCAGACCCAGTAGAGCAGTGATTCAGTTTATCAAGTCTCTACTCGCATGACACAGGGGAGATATCTTGACCAAAGCACCGAGCAGTAGCGTGACTGGATATGACACTGCGTGAGCCTCTCGAGGGCATCCCTCTCCTTCATTTTCACAGGCGCATGGTAGACCAGATTCGTGCACATCATTTGGTTTCTCTGCAACACATATCAGAAGACTACCTTTTACCCCAGCTCTGGTCCCACGATCCTGAGAAGTGGTCGGCCTGGTTTCTCATCCTCCATATACTGATACATGACCTACAACATTACACATCCAGTCTTGTGGAGCTCTGAACAGCATCATACCGTTTGCTACTCCGTATCTTCATCCTTGATGGCCGGTTCGCTACCGCTGTCATCTTCAATCTTGATTGTGACCTTTCTAACACTGTCACTTTGGCCTTGGGCTGAATTGACTGTGGGCTCTGCATCAACAATGCCTTTCTCCTTCAGGTCATCTTGGACAGAATCGACGATTGGGGCGGAATCGGCTCCATTACAGCCCTCCGATCTATTGCTGACTGGCGATTCCTCTTCGACGTCAGGAGACTCTTCAGACTCTTGCTCAGCAACCCGACGACGGTGTTGCTTGAGCTCCTCCGTGACCGTGACTCCGGATTTCTCAGCCTGCTGAGACAGATACTCAAGATGACAATCGTCCAGGACGACAGGCATCTCTGCCAAACACTTTTCGGCAGCCTCGCGCAATCGGAGACTGCAGCCTTCATGAGTCTTATGAGGCTTCCAGTCCCGACCCTCGTACGCAAGCGTTTTGATGCTGTCCAGTAAGTTTTTGAGGTCCAAAATGCTCTTGTCGTACTTGTCTGCATCTGGGACCGGGTAGAGATCAGATCGCAGGAGCTGCGGCAGCGCCGAGCCGAACATCATCGCCTCACACTCTTTAGCGTCGTGCTTGACCTTGCAGTAATGTGTGTCGCCATTGCCGTTGGCTGTCAAATTTTTGACAGTAGAGTCAATAGTCCCGAGCAGTTTCGTGATGGTGTTGGTACGCACGTCGGTAATACGCTCTGGAAAATTCAACAATGAGCATAATTATCAATCCAAAAGCAGAAGTTATTCTTACCTAGCAGGCCATGAGGGAGAATCATTTGTCCCAGAAGTTCATTGGAGGTGTTGGTCAATCTACCATTGACGTCACGCTTGCAACTGATGATCAAGGCGTCAGTCATCTCCCGGAATAGATTGACCTCGCCGAACTCCCAGGCGATCCAAATGAG
The DNA here is from genome assembly GCA_022578815.1 of Xylariaceae sp. FL0016. Classification (NCBI taxonomy): domain Eukaryota; kingdom Fungi; phylum Ascomycota; class Sordariomycetes; order Xylariales; family Xylariaceae; species Xylariaceae sp. FL0016. Next base: position 944,353 of record MU388734.1, read on the forward strand.
TTTGTGGCACTGCATATGACACTGGACATCACCACTAAAGGCGGCGAAACGCGCAAGCCATTTGTTTGCCCACGGATGGGTTAGATGAACGGCCTTGTACTGCGCGGTCACGCAGCTCAGGTTGTACAGCTCATCCAAGCTAAGCTCGTCCGGAACCGAGCTGAACTTGTAGTGAATGATCCGACAGAGAATGCCAACGGCTTCAGCATCTCCGTCCAAAGGAATGACAATATCATTCTCGGGGATCTTAGCTACGCGATCGTACAAAAGGGATCGCCAGACAGGCGAAGCAGCAGCGAAGGTGGCTGCAATGACTGCGTAGATGGTACCACCAACAGATATACCCATGTCGTGATCGGCGTGGTAACTGATAGTGCCACCAGAAGACTTGATGCTAGCATCGTTGGAGGTTGAGGTGTGGTTGGCCTCCTCGATGGGCGTTAGGTGGCAGGGAGATTCGGCAGGTGTAGTAGCCATGACTGATGATCTGGTTTGGCTAGGTAGGTATATAGCAGAAAGGTCTGGCTGTATGCGTTCAATCAAGTCGTGAGAGGCAGTCGAGAATAATGTGAGATTTGCCGAAGATGTACTACCTGTATGGGGTGGTGGCAAAGCGACAGGCAGGAAGTGGAGTGTATTGTTGTGAGAAAGAACCCGGGAAGGCGCGTTCAGGATAAGGCAAGAGACAGATGTTGCTATTTGAAGAAAACAACAACGTATGCCGAATTGGGTGATAAATCGGGTGGTTGTTCACTTGTTTTGTGCTTCAAGCGAGCCGGACTACGTGGAGTCCAGGGTCAAATGCGACAAGGAGGACAGATGAGTTACAGTCTGCACAATGAAGCTGCTCAGGAGCCTGTCAGACGATCGTTGGAGTGCCTGTATGCAGCAGTTGTCCGTGTAGAATATGAGATTCTGGAGTGACGTCTGGGCAGGAAGGGTTATTTCCAGGTAACTTAGACGTAGAGGAAATTGGTACCGATGGTTGGGTTATGGGTTGACAGTGTACGCCAGCCAGCTTAGGCTGAAAGGAAACGGGCAGGACGACCTGTGGTTTGGAGTGTATCGGTAAGGACCATTTGCTTTGGACGGGTTATGAAAGATTAAAGAAGGCAGAAGTAATGCCTGTGTGTGTTTGTGTGGGTCGTGACATTTTTAAGAGGTAGGAGGAGACAGTCGGAAGAGACAGAGCCTCTGAAAGGCCAAGGAATTTCTGTAATAGAACCTGGGGAGGCAGGCACGCTTCACCCTTAGAGATGGAAGGAGCAGTACCTAGGTACTTGACCTAGCAACAGGTTTCTTTAGATTTCTGTTTAGTGGTAATCAGAAAGGCGGCCCGCATCTATCACTGTTTTGGAAGAAGGAGCGATAGGTAGATACCCATTCCAAGCCAACGATGGCAGCTGGGTTCCCGTGAGCTGTACTTGTAGGTACCTGGTTTGCTTGTTGGTCCAAAGACATACAGCACTCCATGCTATAAAGGCATTCTACCTAGTTTACGGGCTATTCTTACAGGATTCACGTTAATTGTTAAGCCGGTTCCAGTAGAAACAGACATATAGGGGACATGCAGGAGACTAGCTGAAGTTGTATCCAGCACACAATAAAGGATATATTACGATCGAGCAGCATACTGATGCTTATAACGACCCATGATCTCCCTTGGCTAAGACCTGCGAAGAGAATTGAAGCTGTCCAAGTGACTCTCCTGCCTCGGTTTTCCTAATCTCAGCCACTATGAGAGACCCCCGTATAGGACAATGTTTTGTCTTACTGGTCCCTCTCGACACTTCTTAGCAACCAGTCATACTACTACTGCGACGAGATATCTGGTGCAAGCTGAGCCTACCAACTTTTGCGTCATACGCAAGAAAACTTTGTGTTTAGACAGAGTTGCTTGGATGTCCTTGCAGAACCCATTTGACCATGGCGATTTCCTCATTTCATTTAATAGCAAAGGAATAGATTTGAGGACACACTTCACACAGATTACATTGGCGACAAAAGTCACAGCTAATTAAGAAGAACCCCTTGTTTTGTACCAGGAAATCCTTGCTCTTATTGTATCGAAAATTAGGTATTTAGTATGGTACAATAATCAATGAGGATACTTGGTGTGCTTGGCAACATCGTCTACATGTCTGCCTTATGAAAGGGAAAGACACAAGTCATCGCTACCGAAGAATCAAATCGTGTGACAAGCCAGAATTGGTACAACTTATACATGGGCGTTTGCGTCAGACTTTGACGAAGTCCTCCGATGCTCTGAACAGCTCACTTACTCCCTTGACTTCGTCCACTCAAGAAACTTGGCTGGACCCTTCGCCTTCGCCTAGCAGACGTGCTATCAAGACGTAGACAAAGATGACTCCCCCAAATACGAGCAGCTTATTGCGACCCAACCATCCCCGTTGCTGTACCACAGCATCAGCCACCATCTTCGTCGGTCCACCACTGCTACCTGCCGCCCCCAATTGCGGCCCGCACGACGTCGATGCCATAGGTCTCTCGCCTGTAGCTGAGTTGATGTGATTATCTGTCATCCACTTCCAATTCTCTTGGTCAACCTCGGGCCATTCTGCCCGGAACTTGGCGCCTCCATCGCCGGCTTTGACGTTACCCTTTTGCGCAGGCTTCGAGTGCGAGCCGCCACCTGTCGAATTCCACCAACGCGTTCGCGCTGCGTACATCTTGCGCTCGTGGGATGTAGCTGAAAGGGAACCGGTCGTCATCTCCTCTGACGTCATGAAGGACAAGAGGCCAATAAGAATGGTGGATACTTCCCAAGCAGGGTTGAAAGATCGTGGGTGGAAATCGGATATCGAGAGACAGAGCCGAGTCGATGGTTGGAAGCGGCCTGAGGGTGTGTGCATGCGGATTGCAGGAGGCGCGAAGGGGTAGTTGGAGGGGAACACCAGAGTTCCCCAGTATTGGCCACCATGATATGGCGTATCTTCAGGTCCGGTGATGATGTAGTGCCATTCAAGGATGTTCGACTCCGATGGATGCGCACTGATATAAGGAGGAGGGTTTTCTGAAATAGCTTTGTACTCGCGGGTGAGCCGCTTGCTCGCTTGCTTGCTCGCCATTGTGGGCGTTGTGGTTATGTCTGACGGATGTATGTAGTATATCGCGGTAGTGAGCGTATTACGTGTCGTCGAGGGCGCAGATCGATTTGAGTCGCGAGCGAAGATGGTATACCCAAGTCCAGTGTTTGCTACACGGTAATCCTCGGTGAAGCAGATATGGAAAGAACTCGACTTGAAAGAAGGATATGCGTGGTGGATAAAGAAGAGAAACCCGTGGGTTGTGATTGACGAGGCAGCGGAGGCTGAGGGAGATGTGAGGGATCTCCGTTTCGAGCTGGGGAACCGGGACTAAGGCAAGGTGGGATCCGTCATGACCCTTGATGACTCAGCCCGACACTTTTAAGGATGCATGTAGCATGTGCAGCCTACCTCACAGCCTCTGCAGAAGCTAAGCCGAGAGTCACGCTCATAAATTTGTCTTATCTTATCTCCGATCCAATGCTTTAGGAAGACTAACGGATTTGACCTCTGCATCAGCCCAAGGTCCCGCCTTTGGCCGCTGTGCAGATCCTTGAAACCATCCCAGCTCTACCGAATCTGCTCTTTTTCTAATATTTCCATCGCCTCTCATCCTCCAGAAGCAACATATCCTGGGGCAGAATTCGTCTAGGGAGAAGTATTACCGCCATTTCGCAAGCTGCCATGGCCCACAATGCCTCCATACGGGATGATGATGTTGGTATTCCCGAATCCTAGTCAATTGAAGCCTGTCTCTCATCACTTATCTTCATACACAGGTCTTCAAGGGCATGTTTAAGAAAGAGACGGCGTCCATAGAGCAACGTGCCAGCCCTGGACGGACGCATGCGCCCGAGACGCAATCACAAGAACGCATGCAAGACCTGGTCGGAGAAGCTCCGCCCACGACACGATCTTCTTGATGGCTGACTTCTCTAGCTTTCCCATAACCAAACGCTGCCGGTTACGCTCTCATCAATTGAAGTCCATGGTGCAAAGAATACCCGCAAATCATTTCTCAATCCTCTATTCAAGCCCCTTCTCGACGATAGCCTCCGGAGTGACTATACAATGGCCGACATGCTGAATCAAGCGGGCCAAGCTGTCGAGAAGATGCAAAAGTTTGGTAGGATGAATGGCTATCGATGGACTGGCGCCCGGAATCTGGACTGACGCGGTCGGTCAGATATTTTTCACCCACAGATTCTTGTTCACCTCTCTCGCCCGTCCCACGTCGACCCGTCATCGTCCCCTACAGATATCGATATTTCACTGCGCGTCCGCGAAAAGTCTCGTCTTATGTTAAAAACGGGCACCGACCTAGGTAATACAGAAGGATCGGCGTATGGCTCTATGCTTCTGCGAAATGTCTTCGGAGGAGCTGAATCGTTGGCTTTGAATGCTTCGGCTGGTACGAGAACGCGATCAGCTTACGGTGCAGAGTTCACTACACCCGTCAACAGCAATCCCAACCTCAGGCTCAGTATAGATGGTTTAGCAAGCAGCACATCCAAACCATGGGCTAGTCACGAAGAAGTTCTCAAAGGTGGAGGGGTGAAGTTGAACTGGGCAACTGACACTGGCGATATGTTTCAATTCGGCTATTCTAGCACGTGGAGGCAATTAACCGGGCTCGCGACGACGGCCAGCCCGTCCGTCCGAGGCGATGCTGGCGATTCTGTCAAGAGCGCTATCTCGTACATGTTCAAAAGGGAGAGAAGAGATAATCCCATGTTGCCACAAAGCGGATACATGATAAGAACGGCTACCGACCTTGCAGGGTGGGGACCACTGGGCGGAGATGTAAGCTTCTCCAAGAGCGAGGTTGAAATCGGCGGTGCAATTCCTGTCTCCTTACCCGGGGTCCGAGGCCTTTCTGGTGTTTCCATCGGCGCCGGCTTCAGGGCAGGCATCCTCTTTCCACTTCCACTGTCTTATGGCATAAGTGGCGCATTGCCAAGCCGGATCACTGATCGATTTACACTTGGTGGCCCAACAGATGTTCGAGGATTCACATTAGGGGGCCTTGGACCAAGAGATGGTGCCGATTCTTTGGGTGGTGATGTCTTCGCAGCTGGCAGTGTCAACATGTTGGTCCCACTGCCTAGAGCTGGACCAGAATCTCCATTTCGAATCCAATTTTTTGCCAATGGTGGCCGACTAGTAGCCATGAAGAATAACGCAAAAGGCGAGGATGCCCCTTCGAACCAGCGAATGAGCGCCGGCACGGTTTGGGATGGTATGATCTCTGCCACCAAAGAGGTTAGCAGCGGACTACCAAGCATTGCTGCTGGTGTTGGTCTCGTATACGCTCACCCGGTGGCGAGGTTTGAACTGAATTTCAGCCTGCCGCTGGTCATGAGACGAGGCGAAGAGGGTCGAAAGGGCCTACAAGTGGGTGTCGGGATCAACTTCTTGTAATCGACCCGCTCCGGTGCTGCAGCTGATCTGTATATATGTATATTATGTGCTTGTAGATACCAGTTCTATCCTGCTTGATCTAGATATGTACTTGGGTGGCTAACTTTGAAACCCCATTCATCCTCCACCTGACAAGCTTCGGCCAGGGTTTCTCGAGGATTCGGACCAAATTGCTGTCTGCAGGGTGTTGCAAATCATCTTGTCTCATTTCGCCAGGAGATTGTAGATCGATGAAATGCACGTGTTAGGTTCTTGGCATGCTGGTGCATCAATTCTACCGATTCATTCACGCTACCGTAGGTCCACGACTCGTATATTCGGTAGTTGAGGCTCCTCGGTCGACTAGTACCTGAGCTACGGTACGGTAGTTTGACACTTTAGGCTCGGCATATGAGACCCTCATGATACCTAAGCAGAGTTCGACGCGCATGCTGTTCCCTGGGCTGCGAGGTGATAAGTAGAGATAGGAAATTCAAGATCATACCCGGGGTAGTAGGATATCGTGAAGTACAGCCTTCAAATAAAGCTAAAATTTACTGCAGGCTTGGGCCATTGTGCGGTTGGGTTCCTGATCCGGCAAGCGGTTCGCGAACTTCATCACGTCGCCGCTATGTGTTTAGCGGTTCACGTGGGGTTTGTCATGTCGGTGGTGCATTGACGTGGGAACACAGGCCACATTGCCCGCCGCAGCCCACCAGCTAATGCCCAAGCATCTCCGCATCACCGTACCATTGGGGCCCCTTTGCAAAATAGGTAAGTATGCAATAGCAAGCCGACGCATATTCAGTCGAGCCAGCTTGTGTGTCTTTTGAAATCATCCCACATCGCAGCTGAACGAAGAGTGATTTGCCGGCTGTCGTCGGCGACGTTGCATCGGGGTAACTGTGACGGCAACGCGAACATGCGCGACATGCCATACGGGTGAGGAGCCGAGAGCTCCTGTCTACCTGCAGTCGGCTGCATCGAGTATGTGCCCGCAGTCCTGGACTCTTGGAATCTTACTAGTACCGCGAAACCGCGAAAACCCCCCTGACACTACGCCTAGAATAGCATCTCGTCGGAAGCATCTAGGTCCGGGTCTGGAATAGTCCTATCTAGCATGCAGCCTGCAAGCGTGGAAGTGGGAAGCGTGTCGGTAGTGAGGCCGAATGACGGGCGCGGTAAAGCAGCGCGAAGTGGACAGCCCGGACTATGTACCTGTCTAGCTCCTGACGTTGGTGAAGGACGCGTTCACGTGGTCTAACTATCGGTACCGTAGTACGATTCTACATCGTAAGGGAATTTCTGCGCTCCTATAGGTTTATTGCGATCCGCTCTCCAGAAACTGTTGAGTTTGTGAGCTTCGTCGTAAGCGGAATTCGTAGGTTCCAAGACGGAACTATGATGGCGCGATGTTCGCTTCGAGCCTATCTGACAGTTGCTCGATATTTCCACAAATCTCAAAGGTTTGGTTTGGATGTAACAGGGTGGGTGGTCCCGGGGAACACCTCCAAATTCGGAGATCCAGGCACGCCAAGCGATGAACATATGATACTACACCTGTACGGAACCGAGAACCGGTTCATCGGATCGAGTGACTGTCATGGTGATAGTGATGCAATTGTGTGATGCATGGCGATATCCTCCCTTGTTTCAGCATGGACGTCTATACTGATTTTGATGGAACGAGGAATACTACATAGAGGTCTAGCGTTGATAAGTTCGACAAGAACCAGTTTATTCTCTCATCCAACCTGTTCAACGATCGAGATAGCAATTGCAGCGCGCGAGTCGGGGGTTTTCAACTCGAAACAAGCGATCTAGATGCGGGTGAGACATACATGGCGGGGGTATCATGTCAGCTCCGATGTGACAGAAGACGGAGAGCTACCCGATATATCAGATGTCGACCTTGATCCTTGGTCACGGGCCTGACCGGCCTTACTTGCGGCTCGGCTATTATGAACTGCGTGTGCTTACGTGCGAAAATTTTCTCAATCGCCAAGTAGACTAGGTAGCTGTGCGGGTTGCAGAACGATGGAAGTCAAGAGCACGGTTCTGTGCTGTAATGTGGAAATTTTCTGAGGATGTTATCATCAAGAGCCAGGTGCTGAGGATCGTCGAATTGGATGCAACTTTATAAGGCCTTTTCTCGTAGCTTTCCCCGAGCGTGAAGATCATCGTTTGTCAGGTGTCAAGGTGTCAGGTACCCGAATGATACCACACGACCTAAAGAGACTTAAGTAGGTAGTACGGCACGTTGCTAAAGCCTAGCATCAATAATCATTATAGACTCCAGCTCACTGGTCATCGTTACTTCCCAACCTGTCGACTCATGAATTTCCCAACAACTGATAATACCAAAGTTCTGTTAGGCTGATGATCGTGTAACCGAAGGCCACGCTCAGACAAGGATGCGCAATGCTTCTCCACAGATTTAGCAGGAAGCGTAGCGTGCTACCTAGTATCGATCTAGAGAAAAACACATGGCAACGAGGTTTATGGGTATATCAAAGCGTTGGGCTAGTCATTAGCGAGACACCAGTCTTTTAGCGTCCACTACGACAATGCTCTGAATACAGGTAAGAAAAGCGGATAGTCTCAACTCATCGATCCCACGTCGTTGGCCATGGTAGAGCATGAAAATGGAGAACGACGGCGCAACTCTGGCTGCGGCAGAAAGCCCTCCCGGGACTCGGCGTGGACGGCCAAGTGGCCAGCTTTTCAGGGGTTCACACCATTCAGCGCACGTTGTTGTCGTGTATGGATCCCGGCAACACACCACAGCCACCTGGGAAGGGCCTCCATTCGCCAGCGTCTCTCGGGTGCCTTGGCGTGCCTGGGAAATATGCCCTACAATGCAACATCGCCGGGCCATATCCAGGCCAATACAGAGGGCCAATACAGAGGCCAACCCACAGATGCATGTATGGTGCCCGCAGTATCGCTTGCACCCAATGGGTCGAGGCTCCCGTTTTCGTCTAATATCTAGTATAACTGTACGCGAGGAGCCAGCCGCGCCGTGCTGCTCCCACCCCCTATCTATCTTCTCTCTGTCGTCACGCTGTCATCGTTCTACCTATTGCTGGGAGAGCCAGCTGACAAGCTCTCAATATGCGGTACCCTCCTCTAGATGTGATGCTCAGCTGGCCGGATCCCAATTACATCAATCCCGAGAACCGCGGCCCAGCTCTCCTGATCGTCGAGCTCACGATCCTACCTCTCGCCTTGATATGCCTCGCGCTCCGGTTATGGGTTCGGATACGGATGTTGCAAAGGTTCTGGTACGATGATGTGTTGATGATAGCGGCTGCGTTCTGCTGCTGCGGTGTGACGATCAGTGTGATACTAGGTAAGGGCTATTCCAAATACTTGACTGGTTCAGGGTAACTGACTGTCATTAGCAACGCAACGATACGGGTGGAATATACACATTTGGGATTTGACATCCAAGCAGATGGTCAAGGGGAGACAGGTGTCGATAGCTGGCCAGTCGATATTCTTGTTCGCTTCTGGGTTCAGCAAGTTGTCTATTCTCGTCAGCTACTTGCGAATTGCTGTTGTCGGCTCGTGGTTTCGACGCTTGACCTGGGTAACCATCGCCATTGTGACGGCTGCGATTCCTTCCTTCCTTTTACTGCTTTGGCTACAATGCCGGTACGTTGCTAGCAGCCCTGCCCTTACGTGATACGACGTGCGATACTGATGCTTGACCAGCCCGGCATCCAGTTATTGGAACTTACTCTTATTGACCCGAGACTGCATCCCCGAAGGTCCGCCATTGATGGGACAGACGACGACTACGGTGTTGACAGATTTTATGGTCTATGTCCTGCCGATGCCAACGCTCTGGAACCTCAAGCTTCCCCTTCCGCAACGCGTCAGTCTTATGGTCCTATTCGGCTTCGGCAGCGTGGTGGTCATCGCGGGATGCATGAGGACGTATTACATCCACTACGTCGAGTACCAAACCTACGACGTGACCTGGGAGGGTTTCTATTTATGGATCTGGGCGGCCGTCGAAGCGAATCTGGGCGTCATCTGTGGTTGTGCCCCGGTCCTCAAGCCACTACTATGGCCATCCAAGTCTGGGGTGGTCCGTAGTGGATATGGATACACGGGCCAGGCATCAAATACGACAGGGTCGCGCCAGTGGACTAAGAAAAAGGTTGCGAGCAGGTCTTCTCTAGATTTCGAGAGCGACGAAGACCTAGTTCGCCTGAACGATATTGAGGCTGGGAACCGCCAGACTGGAAAACGTAACGATATTCAGATGCTTCGGCCGTTGTCTCCCGACAGTAGCGACATCTCTTTGGGGCTACCCATAGAGAAACTTCCTCGATCTCCTCAGTCCACATACCAGCAAGAGGGGAGATCACGAAGCCTGTTCACGATCCAGAGTGAGGAGGCAAGGACAGGGCTTTCAGCACCGCCGTATAAGAGCACTTAATGGACCTATTACAATTTTATTGTCTCATCAGAAAAGAATAAAAACCAAGAAAGATTTATTGAAACCAACGCGCTTCAAAGATGGCCAGATGTTTGCAATAACTCGAGGGTAAGCAGTGTAGTCTAAGGTCCCCATCACATGTATGAGCCTTCTATAGGCAGTATTTAACAGCCAAGCCTGCAAAGCTAAGTTTATAGTCCTGATCCTGCTGCAGAGACCCGCGATCGGACACTCTAGCCTTACCCATCTTAACCATTGCTTTCAGTCTTACCGGAGACCACGCATCAAGGTTCTAGGACACCGTAGAAATCCGCCCTCGGGCTTCCTCACACTCAAGTCGGACCCTCTCAACCCCGTGCAGCGGATCAAGCGCAAACAACCGGCTGCGCGCCGGACTCGGACTACCCCAACGGCGACCAACAGCCTACAAACCGGCGTTTCTGTTGAGGCATTGTTGGGATATGTATATCAGACAACGCCATTCACGTCTAGAGAAATCCCATAGGTTTCAGATTCCACGCAAGTACCACGCATCTCGCCTGTTCCATGGTGTCAGGTACGGAAAAGATCGCAGCCTCGCCGATCCCTTCGCCGCTCTACCTACCTAGGACTCGAGAACGTTAGAAACACCTCCCTTCTTCGGCACAGCCACCCATTCACTATGCCTGGCTTTATCACCCTGTACTTGGGCGCTGTTCTGCCTCTCGCTTTTGCTGTCCGAGTCTGGAATCCGCCCCCTCACGAGGGTCTGGGGTGACCGGTCGAGTGCGGCACGACGGGACCGACGCGGATGCCGGTTGGCGAGTCATTTGAGATCTGAGTCTGAGCCGCACGCGGGGTTTCTAGCGATACCATAGGCTACATTTCCTTTCATGGGGATGAAGGCGGGATCCCGACGGCTGCTCCGAGACCCATCGCGGCACTGTAGCACAGCTCATTCTCATCATTGTCGCCTACTCGGCAGTATGGTACATGGTGTGCAGCCAGTGCCGTAGTTTGAGGAAACCGTGGAAAGTGCTGAGCAGCGGATAGCATTAAAGAGCGCACCGTGAGCCGTGGCGGGCCGGCAATAAAGATTCACTACTTGGGGAAACGTCAATGCAATCTCGCAAGGAATTCACTACTCGGAGTGAATAATTGGAATTTATAGGTATTGATGGGGAAAAACCGGTTCCTATGACATTCTCTCCGATGGCATGTTTGCTACATACATTGCAATTCATGCTCCCTTCCAGCAAATGAACGATCTCAGAGAGCAAGTCACTGCTGCTCGAATAGTACATTCCACATTCTCCGAGCTCGGGGTGCTACCTACTATGCCTTGCTGTAAGTTCGCCTTTTCTGTTCCGGGGACTGACCAAACTCGTCGAGTAGTTGGGCTCATCGAGCGCATGATTCATGTTGACACCAGGCTACCAGGTGACCCAGGCCGAGGCCCAGGGTCGGGTCGTCCCGCTCAGTGACCGGCCAAGCGTCATTGAAGCCTGCCTCCGTGACGCCACGGCGGCTTCGATGTGTTATAATCTACTGAAGGATCGCAAGGCGCAAGATTGCGCATGCGTGCACCTCATAACTGCATCGACAACAGGCAAAAACCACACCAATAAAGAGCCGCACGCAGATCCCACAATCGCTATCACCAGCACTAACGGGCCGGCTGACAGAGCGACGGCGGCTAATCCTGCCACGCTATCCACCGCGAAGGGTCCCAAGGGAGGGGCTCGTCCTCCATACCCCGGCCACGGATTCTCATTGGTCAATAGGCACGAGTCCCGTTCCAATGAGGCAATCAAGCGACGGGGAGCTTTCTACCAATAACGGCGCCGCCTCCGCAAAAACCACCTTGCCTCGACCTTTCAGATCTTGCTCCTTCGAGTAGTGAGGCCCATTGGCGGGTTCAGTTGGTAGCGCCAGTTACAGTCAGACGCGGGGCTGGGGCTGGGGGTTAGCTGAGGGCGAGCATGGCCATTGGAGCCCGCCGCTGATGCCTTCACAATTGGATATAGCCAGTGGGATCCCACGGACTGCTGTTTGTCTGGTCCTCCTCGGTAATTTTCGCCGTCTGTCTGGGTGGATGAAGAGTGGGCTGGGGTGACTGAGCATACGACAGCCTCTCGTCGTTCCACCAGATCTTCCTCTTAAAACCCCCGCAGGGCCCGTGTCCGCACATCGTCGCTTCGTCCTACCTGCGCCTGACTTCTTTCCACGTGTCTTGAACTTCCATATGTAGTCCTATCGAGGATGCATCCGGGCTATACTCTCGCCTGCTCGATGTGGGCGCTGACGGCCATCGCGCTCGCCCTCGTCGTCCTCCGCCTGTACACGCGCATCTACATCGTCAAGTTCGTCGGCGTCGAAGACCATCTGTACGCCTGGACCGGCCTGCTCTTCCTGCTCTTCACGATCTTCATACAGGTCTCGGTGCACTATGGACTGGGCGTCAGCTTCTGGACGCTGACGATCGCTGAGTCCTCCGACGCTATATTCTGGACGTACGTGGCCAACAGCTTCGCCATCACGGGCAATGCGATGGCCAAGCTCTCGATGGGCCTTTTCTTGCTGAGGGTCGTGCAGCTGCGATGGCACAAGATTGCGCTCTGGGCTGCTGTCGTCGTCACCTCGGCTACGTCGATCGCATTGACGATCATGTTATGGAATCAGACAACGCCCGTCAAGGCGAGCTGGGACCCGCTGAGGACGCCGGGGAAATGGAACATCAAGATACAGCCGTTGAGTGTAGGACTTGGAGGTACGAAACAGTCGAATGTGGACTATGGCTAGTTGGCTAACGACAGCGTTAGTTTGGTCCAGCATCTGCGATTTCTTTTTTGCGATATTCCCCTGGCTATTCATCGTAAGTAGCATTCAAACTATTTTCTACCCGTTTTACAGGGTCCCGCAACCTTCTGGCCGGATTCGTGTCTGTTTTGAGGAGACGGAATCCTTGATCGGCTCTGATGCCCCCCTCCACAAATACTCATCTATTTTCTTCCTTCTTCCAAGGAAAACTGCTAACATTTGGGATTTCAGTGGACACTTCGCATGCCGCAACGTGATAAGGTCATGCTTGCTGGCGGCATGAGTCTGGGTGTAATGTAAGTTATCCCCCCCAAAGACTATTCTTTCGGTATCTTGTATGCTGAGACCATCAGCGCTGGAGCCTGTGGCATCACCCGAACGGTTGTCCTCTCAGAACTAAACGTCTACAATTACACATGTAAGCAGGAATTGAATCATATCTGCGTCCGCTGCTAACTATACCAGTGAACTTTGTACCTTATTTCGCCTGGGCGGGTGCCGAGATAGCTGTCGGTATGGTCTGCATGGGCATTCCGACCCTGAGGCCTTTATATCTGAAAGTTCGGGGTTTGACGCCCACGAACAGTGACCAAACGCGAAGTAATGCTAGCGAGCTTCCGCGATTCACTATGCTTGAGCCGAAGACGATTTCACCATTATCGGGGCGCGACTCGGGTCTCTCGCATGTGCGGTTAGAATCTGGCACGACGAAGCCACCGAGCACGTATCAAAGAGGTCGTCGTGATAGCGTTGACGATATCATATCGGGGTACTCGTCTCATCATTGTGACGCTCCCTGGTCAAAGAATGGAGATCGCTTGAATCGTGACATCGAGAATTGGCCACTCAGGAGTTGAGCCCACAATACCTACCTTAATGACATAATGATAGATACCTGTAGACAGATTTAATTTGCCGGCGCAAGCCAGGTAATCAACTATTCTCCGAAACGCAATACATACCATTTAGTTCAGCAGAGTCCTGTGCAAACTTTACTCAAGCCCAGACACAGGAGTTGATCGGTGCTGCTTGATAATACTAGGCACTTTCATGCGAATAGACCTTTCGAGCATTCCCAATGCACGCATTCTTGTATTGTGGTGCTCGGAGATTATTTGAATGAAAGAGCTGTTTCGCAACGTGGAACTAGTGTCTTGGATGAGAGCAACATCTTTGAGACTCTGTCCTTTTCTCAAATGTAAGTGAAAACTGCTGATGTCTGGGAACTGCACAGGGTACATGTAACCAAACTTCCAGATCATCTCGAGCTGATACACACACACACATATATATATATCAAAGTGCAATGGTTCTAGAGAAAAAAAGCCATTTGGAAATGGCCAGGATGCGTAGAATGACCGTGTGCTTTGGTTAGTACGCATACAAAAATAGCAGTACATAAACCGTCAATAAACGGACTTCAAGAGGTACCTCCGACCGAGGCGATCTAAATAGTAGTACACAGAAAGGAGAGTTTGGATAAGACTAATCACGGTCTATTGATCAAAAAAAGGGTTTGTTTCATATTTGAACACGGAAAGGCCTGAGAGATCCGAGCGCTCTTGGAGAAGTGCATGACCGACCATTTTGACAGCCTGACAGTCCGACAGCGGAGATGAAGTTCGGGTGGTGACATTGAACGCTTTCTTATGAAGGTGCGTGAGCGTGCTATAGAAATAGCCAACTTCAGGAGTACATGTAAAGACTCTTCGGCCTGTTTGCCTCTTGAAACATACAGGAACCAAGCTGGAAGGGCCTGTCATCGTTCTAGGTACATATGCCCACTAGGGCTAGGCTGCACATGTGCAGCGGTGTAAGGCAAGGTACCTGGAGGCTAGACACAAGACATTCTGCAATGACCTGCCCGAGATTGTGAGGCGTTAGGAGCTTCAACTGTGGTTTGCTAGAGTGAGATAGCTGCAGCCACTCATTAGATATCGCATACTGCCGTACGTGAACTCAGTCTAAATGTCGCTCTACACTTCCTGAGGTGGACATTACCTACCTTCTGTCAGATACCGTACTGGGCATAGTTGGGTGCGATCACTGTACACGATAGAGCTGCTCCAGCTTGTAACCACTACGTCACAGTTCACAATTCAGGTCCACCAGCTGAGCTTTGTCTGGAGCTGTGCCCAACAGTGAGCACCTGCAGGGCTAAGAGGGACCCTCTCCCGAATAAGTCTCCCCACGATTTGTGTGGGGCTTGCACCCGATCGCAGCTGGGATCCTGTCACGGCATGCAGCAGATACAGCTGGTGGCCCTCGATAGCAGCAGATTTTTTTTTTCCTTCTGCTTCTTTGGAGGTTTGCAATCTGCCAAGCCCACCACCACTTTTCGTGACTGGACCTCCGGCTCATCAGTCCCCTTTGGCCCTTGACGACGAGGTCCATCTCAAAAAAAAAATATCATCATTCGGCAACTCCACCCCTACCTCTCCTCCCACTCTCTTCGCACCGCCTTGTGAGCTCGTTGTCGTCCTCCTTCCCCAGCCCGACCCATTGTCGAACGCCGGGTCCCTTACCTCGGATTTGTTCGGCCATGACTCCATCGAGCTCTGGTTGATTCGCAGCTTCGGATCCTGAATTACGGTATACGGTTGACGGTTGACGGTCGAATGCCTAACCTTCGCAAAACAGTTCCGCCGCACACCGGGTCTTGATCCGACTCAACAACTCTTTCCCTCTGCCTTTCCTCTCCTACCTGCCCACTCCTTCCTCTGCCTTCCTCTTCCAACCTGACTCCTCCTCAATATCCCTCCTTCCACCTCTGCTCTGTACCCTGCCTGCAGCTTTTGGCATTAGACTTGTCGCCGATTGCTGCAGACCAGTGCGTCAGTGTTCCTTCGCAATCATGGCGCCCCCCAAGGGTCAGCCCAAGGCTGCAAAGGCCGCTTCCGGCAATGGGAGAAAACAGTCTCACCCTCAGCCCACTCCCGCCCCAGCACCTCCTGCTGCTTCACGTCCCGCCATTGTGCCAGTTATTCCTCTTCCCCTGATGCAGCGACAATCCAGAAAGAACATTGGCCATACTCTCAAGTCACCCAGCCATCGACCTGTCTCCTCTTCTAACCGTCTACCTGTCTCTTCTCTCGAGGCTGCACTGGTCGACCAGGTTCCTGCTCAGTCAGCCAAGGCCTCTGGGAATGAGGTCAACGGTACTGCTGTGGAGAAGCCCGGTCCTGTCTCTGCCGCATCTGTCAATCAAGATACACCAGGTGCACCAGATGCGACAACTACCACACAAGCTGTGCAAATTCTTCAACATGACCATTCTCATACCAACGGATTCAGTCATCATCCCTATCATCACCGTCTGACACCCTCTGAAGGATCGCACCAACCCGCGGGAGCAAAGTTCGAACTCGATGCCACTGTCGGTTCTGCTGCTTCCAATGACAGCACTTCAGGTAATTTGAGCCTGCACATTACTTCAATTTTGCCAACCATGACTGACATAGTGTTCTTACTACCCATAGGTGCTCACGATGCCCATTCAGTTCACCTCTCCCAACCCCAGTCTGCCACTGCGACTACTTTTCCTAACCCGCCCGCGTCGTACCGTCCCTCGAACCGCCCATTACAGAACCAGCGCCCCGCCGAACAGCGACCTGACCGTCGTATGAATTTCCCTGCTCCGCCCTCCATGCATCACCACCCTCAAGCCCAGCTCCATGTGAGCAATGGCGGTGGTATTACATTTGGCGGCTTTGACTCGCATACTCCGTCGCCAGGTCCTCGCCACCCTGCGTTTATGCCACCGCCTGTCAACGGTGATACTCATATGCACACTGCTGCAAACGGCCATCACCACACCCATTCCAACAGCAATGGCTTCCCGGGCCCCCTTAACACACACTTTCCTCCGGACATGATGCCTATATCGACTATGGACATGTACCCTCCCGTGCAGCCGGCGCATGTGCCTCCTCCATTCGACGCATTCCATCCTAACGGTGTTCCGAACGGCAACCGATATGGACCTCAGACGCCGCACAGCTTCCACGGTTCGCACACTTCTGGAGAGCCTAACGGCATGGACAATGGAATGTTGCATTTTCCCTCTAACGGACATCCTTACCATGGTCCTCCTGCCCACGGTCGTCCACTTGGCCCTCCTCCACCGGCTGGCCCATATCCTCCGTTCATGCATCACGAGGCCTTCACCCGTCGTCCCAGTATTGCTAACGAGGAGGCAGCCGAGAGTATCTACTATCTGCAAAATCAGTTCAACAATGGGGAGTTGGCAGATTGCCGTCTAGAGTTGGCCTCTTCTGCTCGCCGTGGCCAGCCTCATTCTACCATCACTGGACATAAACTTATCTTTGCTCGCAGCCCTGCTCTCAAGCATCATATCTTGGCAGCTAGAGCAACGGACATGGGGTCACATACCATTCATATCGAGACAGAAGATGCGTACATACGGCCTGATGCCTGGGGATTAGCTGTGCGACGCCTTTACATGCATCCATTGCTAGATCATGATTTCCTAAACAACAAGACCAGCGACGACATGGACAGCATAAGCACGACGAACGAGCAATTTGCCTTCTCTCTGGGCTACGCTTCCGCTGGTCACATACTTGGCACAGCAGATGTCCTTGTGCGAGGGTTGCAGATGGCTGCTGGGTGTATCTACTGGAACACCATCGAGGAGTCCTTAGCGTTTGTCTTTGCTGGTACCACGCCACGACACTTCAACTACGGAACAGAAGTTGATAATATTGAATCATCAGCTGTGTCTCTGGAATTTGGATATGGACCAGAGACTAAGATTCTTATGGGTGCCATTATTGGTTTCCTTATCGATCAATTTCCCGTCAACTTTGAGCTTGACACGTCAGTGGCTGATCCTCCCAAGTTTGCACGCATTCCAGATTTTGGCTCTGCTACCCTAACCAAACCCATTCATGAGGCTCCAGCTATTGCCCAGGGCACGATAAAGCAAGGCACAGCAAAGCAGGCCTCGCGCAACAAGAATAAACCGGATCGCCCAGCCAGTGCCCAAAATCGACTATCCAGCATTCAGTTCGGTGATCTGCCTGCTGCATACCCTGATGTTGAAGAGGAGGCAGCTCCTCGGCGCGAACCAGACAAATGCCTGCCTGTTCTTTCACGAGTCTTGCTGAACCTCCCGTTCGACGAGCTTTGTCAGGTTCTGACTTCTGTAAGCAATGGTATCTTGGGTTGGAATTCAGCCCAGGGTCGGTATTATGCGATTACCGATGTTGTTGCTGAAAGGGAAGCTAGACGCTCTCGTGCAGTTGAGATGGTTCGTCTTGGTTCAGTTCATGGGTCCAATGAAATTCAAGCACGGTTGTCTTCTCAGCGTCCTCATGCTATTATTGAGCCATGGGACGTACTGAACTGGAAAGAGCAAGTTGTAACCCCACAGGGTGCTGAAGTTCCCCGCATCATACGGACTTGGGTTCCTCAGTTTGACACCGTATCCAACTCCTAGGAGTAGAGGATCGGAATATTACAAGCTGGATATACTTGACGATGTCGGAAGCAATGGCTTTTTGGCAGACAAGACAAGCGAACCTTTCATGGACTCACGAGGAATGACAAGCGTCAATTGGCAAAGCAAAATAAAAGCACACAAGGTCTTTTTCTACATTACTCTGCATGGCATCATGGGTCTTGGACCTTTGACTTTGAGGTTGGGTTTCGTTCGGCATCGCGTTCGGTGTTGGTGTGTCAATTTCCTTTTTTTTTTTTTAACCCGGGCTGCATGGGCTTTGAAGGTGGGGGGAGCTGCAATCAAGTAGCTTATCCCTACTACCCACGCAACCATCAGTCTCCGGGATTGGGCCGCATTGGCTCGTAGCATCTGAAAGGATATCCCTTTCATTCTGCTTTGACCACGTGGTTTTGTGGTTTTGCGATACAGGGCACGAAAAAGGCTTTAGACAGTACAGGATCGCGGTGACGAAAGTCGGGCATGGTCGTTCCGCAACATAATACCCCTCGATGTGTTTGTCCTTCCGCGGATGAGGAGAAACAATGAACTTGCGACCAGCTCGATGTCATGTGCTGGAGTTTGGTGTATGGTAGGGAATGGACGTCAGGGTAATGGATTCAGCGGTGGAATCTGGTCAGTGTTCCAAGGCTAGTGTCTTCGAGGCGTGATTGCGAGTGAGACCTAGGCTACCAGCTGAAGACTTGGACGAATATCCAGAGAATTGAGGGCGACATGGCACATTCACGAATTAGCACACAGTACTGGCTCCATAGCTCATTTGGCTCTGCGCCCTGTACGCAGGGTGTGAGAAAGTGCTTCCAGAAAGAATGCCTTCTGATTGGATTGTGTAGTGATTTGTGTAGTGATTGTGTCTTCCCCAACGTGACATGGTCATATAATATCACTGGCATAGAATATACCGGGACAGGTGATGTACAGCACCCTAAGTTACCAGTGAACAATGCAATTCGCATGAGCATGTAATTTCAAATGTGGATGAACTCGATGCTGTCCAAGCTGTGGGGAGTTTCGACTATCAAACTTCTCTGACCTTGCAGCCCAGTACCACCTCACCTGCACATGAATCTAGCTCAAGGCGAGAAGGGCCACTTCCCTCATTGATGTCCCTCACATATATGATTGTCTGTGCCAGCAAGATCACGCTCTTGGTATTAAGCATTTTAGAGTATCGGGACTGATGCTGCCTTTCCTTGTCTCTTTAAGCCACTACTGGCGTCGAGGCGCTGCTGTTGTGCTTGGCAGTAGATGTTGTGGAGGAGGGGATGAGAAGTTGGAATTCAGGTCCGTGTGTTATTTGTCTCTGGTATACATCTATCCAGGTGAAGTATCCAGATTGAGGAATCCAATGGTTTGATGTATAGGTAGGGTTGAAGAGAATCGTTTATCCACAGGCAAGGGGCGAAAGGGACGTAGTGGTAATTCACATTCTGGGCGGACTTGTATACAAGTAGTTCTATTTATAGGCAGATCCGACTTGCATTCTGACAGCGGGCGCCTCAAAAATTCAAGCATATCCAATTTATGTTCAAGTTCCGCGGGCTTTCTTCAAATGCTGAGAAGTGGAGGGCTACGTAGGTATAGTCTTGAGCATAGCGCGTAGGTGTTGGATTGCCCGGTTGGTGGTTCTAGCTTGATTCCGGTAGCTCAATGAATTACAAAACCCCTCGCTGACTGTGCATCTTCTTGGAGAGAATGAGTCGGGCCGTGGGAGCCCTGAAGCTCCACCATATGAATGTGTTCACCGTCCTCCAGATCATGCGGTCGTGTGCTGTCGAGATACGTGAGCAGGAGCGTTGGTCTTCGTCGAGGCGGAGGTAGGGGCTGGGCTAGTAGGAGAGTTTATTAATACGTATGTCTGTGTGCCCCATCACTACAATATTCGGGTTGCAGGTCGAACGTGGATGGCGAACATGAATGCATGCGGATAATAGGAGCATCTGGACTTACCTCGGTCATGGTACATGTCATGCCTTGCTCTCCCGTACCGGACAGTCAAGACCATGCCACATACTACGAGGAGTGAGGCGGTGATCCCGAAGACTATGTTGACGATGACATCGAGGGAGAAATGACTGGCGCTTTTCATGATGGCTACAAGTAAGGCTGAGAGAAGGGGGATATGAGGTGAGGTAGCGTGGAGTGGGTAGGTGCCTATGTACGAAGGGGATGTGACAGAAAATGGTAAGCGGTTGAGTTTCGGAGACACACCCATTCAGACATTTAGGTTAAAGACCCGGGATATTTACATTGGTTGGCAAAACTACTTTTTGATATTCATGGTGGTGTTGATATCTATGGTGCGCATGTCATTGATGGTGATGTTCATGGTGCTGTCTGTTGATGTTCATGGTGCTTGGCTGCAGAGCAGACATTCTCAATAACTATCGGGCGTCGGGGTCAGCCATGAATTGGTGTGTCTGCTGGATTCCGTGCAGTCATTGGTCACCATGAACATCTCACCATGAACATCAAGGGAAATACCCCACTTGCCCATGACGGTGAGGCTGAGCCTTTGGATCTACGACTCTTTACAAACTTTCCTGCCATTTACTACTTCGCATCTCATGAGCCGCTACCGATAGTCCATAGATTGTATCTGCTTTATCCTCAGCTCTGATGCTCCAGTTTTGCACCTGACACTACTCCAGATTGATGCTCAAGAAACTCAGGCAGCGATCATTCAAATACCTATGGAGAACAGCGATAGTCACATGGAGGTTGACGAACCAATGAGTCTCGCAATGGATTGTTTATTCGACGATGAGACCACTCTGGATGCCTTTTGGGAAATTGGCGTTCCCAACACGCCCTTTGGCGCTCCTCTGGGCCGAAATCCAGCCCTCGTTAACTCAACTCAAGCTCCACTGGCCTCTTCAAGCTATTCGTACCCAGACGTGCAGCAAGAGGAACATTCTTCCACATCACCGACCCATCTAGATCTCTTAGGTCTCGAGCAGTTCACCTCCATAGATTGGATGAACGTCGACAGTGCTCCTGGAAACTCGCTATCACTCTCCCACTGTCCTGGAGAAACTAGTACTATGACAGCAAATGATAATACAGTCTCCCAAACGCAAGCCATTCAAGGAAAACCTAAAGGGCATCGAACAAAAATCAGCAACCACCAGCGAATCGCTCTCGAGAGTTGGATCTCTCATCACACGGAGCCATATCCAACCAAAGACGAGAAGCTGGAGCTCTCCAGACGCACAGGGCTCACAGAAGGACAGATCAGTTCATGGTTTTCAAGGACACGACAAAGAAGACTGGAACGGGTAAAGCCTATAGTGTCAGGAAATGAGATGATAGCAGGATTGAAAGGGCCGATGTCCTGTTACAGAAATGTTTTACCAGCCCCAGCGGGAACAACAGAAACAGAGCTTCAGAACAGCCACTTCAACATACACCAAGCCAGACCTAATGCACAGTCGTATCCACAACCATATAATGACACAGGAGAGCCCCCATACCTCGAGATAATGCCCCGAAAGCCTGAGGTCAAGGAGTGCTCCAGAAGCGTTAGTCTTCCTTTGAGGGTTGGCGAAACTCAAAGCCAAGAAACGATACGGGCTCAATCTCAGCCCCCGGTCTTCAACCTAGGGCATATGTACCGCTCAATGCATGCGCCCAGACTCGGACTCACAGAGCGATTGTCGTTAGATGTGATTGACTCGCGTCACAACGGAAGCGAGAATAGTGGTAGCCATACCAGCAAGAAAAGCGTTACGAGAGCTTCTCACCCAATGTCCAACCTGGCTCAGTCACAAAGACAGGATGATAGATTATCGCGTACTGCCGCATGGATTCAAGAGGTTTCGGAGTACATGCAACGATCAGAAGAGCCTTCGGCCCTATCCTCCCTAGCGCATGCTCAGAATCTTCCGTTTTTGCCAGAAGACAGTCAGGGCTCAAATCATAATAAAAGTTCCTCAGCAGGGCTACCAGGTGAGTTTTTGTTTCAGTGTAACATTTATTGTTCGCCTTTCCACTTGCTCGGCATCTGACTTACCTTCATCAATAGGCGCTTTTGATGGGAAAGCTGGAGTTGACCGAGCACCTTCGCCTAGCCCGGAGGCACCGCAATGCCCAAAGACATGGGATAGCCAACTTGACAGTGCTATGTCTGACTTACTCTCAAGAAGCATTGAGAACACACCTGAATACCGATCCCTTCCTCCTCCGCTATCTCCTCCACAAAATTTGCCAGGCGGCGAGTCGAGAGCTTCGGAATACTCATTTGATGCGACCTCGGATCATCGCTCTAGTATGAGCAGTGCTGCTTCCGCATCAAGCTTTCTCTCTTTCGGGTCCCGCAAAGGAAGACGTGTTGCTTTCTGTCACAGCACTCCGGGGCCACCATCCGAGCAAATACATTCGGTCTCGGCATATGATCAGGGCATGGACCAAGAGGCGCATAACTCCAGCCGCAAACGCACGGCATCTGAAATCTCTACCGGCAACGGAATTGTAAGCTTCTTCTCGCTCCTATTATTAAGTAGTCAAATCTCACACACAGAAGGGGAACTATTATTGCCCATTCTGTAAACGTTGCTTCAAAACTAAATACGCATGGAAGCGACATGAAGAATCTACACATGCTCCGCAGAAAATATGGATATGCGCATCTTCTGCGACTGAAATAGAATCGTGTCTCTTGAGCACGTGCCCTTCGAATGGACCAGAAACTCTCGGCCTAAATCCAGTTAGGTGCACTCATGGGTTTCAAGAATGTTGGCAGAAACCCGAGCTAAAACGGACATTCTACGGAGGGATGCCTTCAAGCAGCACTTGGTCCAGGTTCATTGTAAAGGCCAGCTTTCTCTCGTGATTAGTCTGCCTACTGATCTTGACAAGTGGAGTGAGACCGTCAAAAATCAGCAATACGACATGAGATGCCATTTTTGTGGTTTCATCGCCTCCAACTGGACCGATCGAGTTGAGCACATAGCTGCTCATTTTGAAAAGGGCTTCACAATGGATGACTGGCGGCCACGCGGGCCGTACTGTTGCGGATCCTGCTTTTGCATTGCATACGAAGAAGAGACCGAAAACCATTCCTGTCCACCCTCTCAGCGTGGCTTGGCCTGTCCCTTTTACAGAAAAGACCCCGCAATATATCGCTGTGGCCGATTCGAAGCTTCCTTTATTAAAGAACTTACAGAACATTTTTACAAGACCCATCTTTTCAGCTCACCTTCTAGACAGTGCCAATCATGCCTGAAGTGGTTCAAAACTCGAGATGATTTCGACGAGCACCTATTCATAGAGGACTGCTGTAAAGGGGGCTTGACTCCTTTCCCTGTTTTCAGAGTCATTTTCGAAGTCTGTGAGAGCAAAGTATCCGTGGAAGATAAGTGGTATCAAATATGGAAAATTATCGCTCCTGGCGAACAAGTGCCCTGGTCTCTGTTTGTTTGTAGTTGAGATGTAGTACCTTCCTAGTTTTGACGGGCCACTCTGCTCACAGTCGAATGCGTACTCCGTGGTGTTCCGATGAGTGCAATGATCATAAGGTAGCTTGAGCAGCAGTGAACCAGGCCTTTTCTAATTGTGCGCGTATGCATGATGCAAGTGCAGTCAATTGCAAATTGAACATAGTACAATAGGAGCTGTTGCACTTCGTTCACATCGAATTCTAGCCAGCTCCAGGCTCACGATCGCGTCCCCGCCGACGCGGTTGCACTGTTCGTCGCGCCGGAGACATTCTTGGGCAATCCTAACGGAGCGGGGCCACCTTTTTGGTCGCATCGAAAAAGGCGCTGGAGGGGGCCAGATCGTGGGACTGCTCACGAGAACCGGAGCCCCGGAATCGTGAGCAAAGGATTTGGTAACAGAATCACAGGACAAGGCATCGTCTGACCCTTAGTAGTACCGAACCCCATGGAGTGTCGTCTGGAGTAGTCAATGCTTTTTCTCTGCTGGATCATGGGGTGAAGTAATTCCTGATGGCATCAAGGGGCCTTTTGGACGTCGGCAACAATTGACGGCGAGTCGGCCTTTGTGTTGAGCGCGATCAAAGATGAGGCCAAGGAGATAGGTAAGGACAAGAATTACGACGGCATTGCAGCGCGACATTTGTTGATAGGGCCCATATTCCCACCCACTGTTGTACCTATCTTGCTGCGAACAACGAGATGAATAGCACACGGGAGATATCCGCCAGCCTTTCATCAGCTCGCAAAACCTCGAATTACTGAACTAGCAATTATCTCGGATGGACCATCCTTATTTGGAATGGGCAGGCGTTTCATTGTGATGGAGGCTCAAGTGACAAGCTTTTCGGGTATTTGAGGAGGCGTCCTGGGCAAGTCTGGGCATTCGGAGAGCAGGGCCCAAAGGGTAACTACCATTACTATGTGGGCACGCGCATACCTTTGAGAGTGCTAAGATACCAGAGTCGATTGCTATTATCATGATCAGAATCGATTAGACAAGAGATCTACGAGCCCACAACTTTCAGGTCAGCTTGCAGTGCTACTGGTGGCTTTGGCGTTACCTTTCCCATTACCTGAGTCGTTGAGATAATGAAGCTGATAGCAATGGTGCTAGCGCGACCCTTTCGAGACCGGCTTTCCCGTTGGTGCAGGGAATATCTCACTGGACGCAACAGCGGCATGACGTTCGTGGGCAGGCAAGGCAGGGCTTGTAGGAGTCTGATGTGAGGCCTAGGGCCCAAGACGGAGCCGTGACGGACAGGGTGCGCGAATCTCTCTGCTCATTCCCGAGTCCACCCACCCAATTCGGGCCATTTTCGACGAACGGACGACGACGCCAGCAGGCAGCTCCCACCATTCAGCGGTGTTCTGCCTGTCAGGGACCATGTACTCGTCCCCGTGCTCCCCGTCGACCCATCGTCACGGCTTGTGGGGAGCTGGCCGTATTGGACAATGGAACAATCGAACCCACTGCTCCTTCGTGTAGATCCTGTGCCATAATCAAAATTTATAAACCATTACTCGCGTCCGATTGCTTTGTTCCAGCTTGCTCACTTGCTTTTTTTGGTTTCTGTATTCCTCCCCGCCATCCATCAGTTGTACGAGCGGGAGCTCTACCCTACCGCCAGAACCCTTCCGAGCAAACCCTTGCGACAGTTGACGACGAGTGGCAGAAGGACAATTGGCGCCGCCACCGATTGTTCCGCCTGGCCAAGCCATAAGGTACTGCACCGATACTCGTGGCGCAACGTCGAGAAACATGGAGGACTCCCAGCCCAGAGCCCGGAACGGCCACCGCCAGAGCGTCGTTGCCGACGATGCCGCTGCCTTGGAAAACCTGGGACACAAGCAAGAGCTGAAGAGGAACTTCTCCCGGATATCCATGCTGGGCCTCGCCTTCGCCATCCTCAACACCTGGACCGCCCTCGCCGCATCCATCTCGCTCGCGCTCCCGTCCGGCGGTCCCAGCGCCGTCATCTGGGGCCTCATCGTAGCCGGTATCTGCAACCTGTGCCTCGCCGCCTCGCTCGCCGAGTTCCTGTCCGCGTATCCAACCGCCGGCGGTCAGTACCACTGGGCGGCCATCATCTCGTGGAAGGGCTGGAGCCGTGGCATCTCGTACGTGACCGGTTGGATCAACGTCTCGGGCTGGGTGGCGCTCACCGCGACTGGCGGGCTGCTGGGCTCGACCTTCATTCTCAACATCATCTCGTTGCTGCACCCGAACTACGAGTCTGAGTCCTGGCACCAGTTCCTCATCTACATCGCCTTCACGCTGCTCGCGCTGCTCATCAACGCCTTCTCGACGCGTCTGCTGCCCTACTTCACCAAGGCCGCGTTCTTCTGGTCGCTCGCCGGCTTCGTTATCATCAGCATCACCGTGCTGGCCTGCGCGGCGCCCAACTACGAGTCGGGCGAGTTCGTCTACGGCCGCTTCATCAACGAGGTCGGGTGGCCCGACGGCCTGGCCTGGCTGCTCGGCCTGCTCCAGGGCGCCTTCGCCCTCACCGGCTTCGACGCCGTCGCGCACATGATCGAAGAGATCCCCAACCCGCAGGTCGAGGGCCCCCGCATCATGCTGGCCTGCATCGTCATCGGCATGTTCTCCGGCTTCGTCTTCCTCAGCTGCATGCTGTTCTGCGTCACCAGCATCGACGACGTGATCAGCGGCGCCGCCGGCCCCTTGCTCACCATCTTCATGCAGGCGACGCAGAGCCCCGCCGGCAGCGTCTGCCTGCTCATGTTCCCGCTGCTGTGCATGCTGTTCACGTCGACGGCGCTCATGACGACCAGCAGCCGCATGAGCTACGCGTTCGCGCGCGACCGGGGCCTCCCCTTCAGCCACGTCTTCGCCCGGGTCCACCCCACGCTCGACGTGCCGCTCAACGCCCTGCTCTGGACCGCCGCGTGGGTCGTCATCTTCGGCCTGATCTTCCTGGGCTCCGACAGCACCTTCAACGCCATCACCGCCGCCTCCGTCGTCGCGCTCGGCATCACCTACGCCATCCCGCCGACCATCAACGTGCTCCGGGGCCGCAAGATGTTGCCGCCCACGCGCGCCTTCAAGCTTCCCGAGCCGATTGGCTGGATCTTCAACTTGGTAAGTCCCTTCTTATATAGAAATTGGGGGGGGGGGGGGGGGGGGGGGGGGGGGGGGGGGGGGGGGGGGGGGGGGGGGGGGGGGGGGGGGGGGGGGGGGGGGGGGGCGGGGGCGGGGGGGGGGGGGGCCGGGGGGGTGGGG
>MU388735.1:0-310958 GCA_022578815.1 Xylariaceae sp. FL0016
CCCTAACCCTAACCCTAACCCTAACCCTAACCCTAACCCTAACCCTAACCCTAACCCTAACCCTAACCCTAACCCTAACCCTAACCCTAACCCTAGGCTAATTTTAACGAAGGGAGACTAAGTTTACTTCTTACGACGAAACATTAAAACCAAAAAATTAAGCGAAAAACTCGACTTCAAAAAATTAGGACCATTCGAAATAAAGCAAGTTATTTCCGACACTAACTACCGACTATTACTACCGCTAGGAATGCAAATACACCCAGTATTTTATATTTTACTATTAGAACCAGCACCACGAAACACCCCGCTAAAAACACAAGTCGAAACCTAAAAAAACCCAAAAAAATACGAGGTCGAATAAATCCTAAATACCTAATTAAAAAAAAACTAAATTAAGTACTTAATTAAGTAAAAAAACTACCTACCAAAAAATAACACGTAGGAACTTATTAAGCACTTTACGAACTGCCTTAAGCAAGTTCGACAGTTCCACCAGCGAAACCCAGATCGACCATTAGTAAAGGATCTCAGGATACTTCCAGATATACGGCGTCCCACTTAATTTCGAAATCATTAAATAAAAAACGATTAACCAAAAAAAAAAGGCGGTTAACGACATAACGAACCTTCTCGGCTTTAGCTTCCTTACGCTTAATACGCTTTAACTCCTTAATACTGTTAATACTATAACGCACCGCGCGCATTATTTTTTTAAACTACAATTTTTTTTGTTTTCGAAAACGCTTTACCCAAGCGTTGGCCCTGCAACGCTTTTCTTTGGCGGCTTCTAACTCGGACTTTAACTTTTAGTGCTGCGCGGCAACAGCACGAAAGTCCTTAGGCAAAGGTCCTAAAACGTTGCAGCAAAAACGGCTAAAGCGAACACACTTAGCGCAACGAGATAAGTTTAAGGAAGAAGCTTAATATAAAGCAATACCCTGGCTTTCGCAAAAGGAGCAAAAAGGCATCTTTACGGCCGAGTGAAAAAGGGTAGCAAAAAGCGCGTTTTTTTGCTTTGTTTTTGGCGCGCGACGAGATTTCGCGATACGACTTAATATAACGACGTTAGCAAAAGAAATAAAAGGAAGCAATAAAAGGGATAGGAGCCTAAAGAAGGAACTTAGGCACACGCTTACTATTTATAGCTTTGCAGACAAAAGCTTTAAAAAGAAGGGAATAATATTACGAACTAACGAAGGCAACCCAATATAGCGGCCTGGGACAAAGGAATTGTCCTAAAACAGGAACTTAGTCCTAGGACAAGTTAACTAGTCCTAGAACAAGTGGGTCAGTCCCAAGACAACAAACGAGTCCTAAAACAAGGGACGGAACTAATACGGACCAAAGGTCACGTAACTGGATAGCTTGGATAGCGAAGCTATCTAATATATCCAGATAGCTGGGATAGTAAGGCTATCCGAGCGGCCCAAGCTAACGGCTAAGGGTAATCAGTGAAGGAATAAAGGATATATAAGACGGAGGATTTCCTATGTAACTAGTTATTTATTACTTTAGTAATTAATTTAAGCTTTAGTCTACTTTTTAGAAACTGGAGAGAGCAATACCTTCTAACGATCGATATTAAGTGAACCTCTAGCAGCAGAAGACTCTATACACTACTAGCCTAATACTTGTACGGCTATCGTGCTTTACCTTAGGAACATAAACCCTATACCTTATTTCCTTTCGCCGGCACGCAAAGGGACGTATCGTCACATAAAGGTCCTTCGTAAATCTGTTTAAGGCTTTTTCGTAGTTTCTTTAAGGACGTAATTCCTTCCTAGTGTATTCCACTGGAGTTAGCTTGTTTTCCAGTTAACTTTGGGATTACTTACCCGCAACTAGGGTATCCCTAATATCATTTCGTGCTCGAAGATGTCCGTAATATCGAGCGTGAGCTGTTTTCGGTGTTTTTAAATGTTAAGCGGGAGGTATACAGTCTTTCGCGCGATTTTTTTATTCTCGTATATTATTAGGCTTCCATCGACGGTCCTAAGTCGGTAGGGGGCGTCTTTCTTTTTCTATAGTATTTTCCGCTTATTAACGACTTATAATGAAATATAGTTTCCTTAAGCTCTTGTATTTATTATAGCCCGGATCGTGTATCCTTCGTACCATACTTCGACAATAAAGTGTTCGTAATTTCCGCTATATAGTTCGTTTAGGGTTCTGTTGGGTCGCTAGGCCTAGTGCTGCCTATTCAGCATCAGCTTTAGTCTTTTTTTAGTAGTTCTGCGTGGTCGAGGCGTTATTGCTTTTTTTTGGCTCTTCGCTTCTTATTCTGTTGCGTGGCTTTTTTGTTTTGCTGCCAGTCTTTAGCTTTATCTAAGGCGTGGATTAAATACGCGCTAATTAGGCAGTAGTACCAGTTACGCTAGTGCGTTTCGCATTTTTTAAGGTACTTTAGGTTTAGCCGTAATATAGCGTAATTTCTTTTTGGTTTTATTATAACTAACCCTATTTTATGTTTTTAATATAGCACCTTTATAAAAGTGCTTGCCTGTTGTTAAAGGAACTACCTTTAATGTAGTTTTTTTTCGAGGTAGTATCCGCAGCTATTAATTACGCATAATATCTATAATAAGGCGTAATATTTTACGTAGCTAGGGCGTAGGATCTCGTTAAATCCTTCGCTTTTATTTAAAGGCTCGTTAACTACTGCAATTGTTTTTTCGGGGTCCAATAGTGCCGTCCCTTGAACTGCTATTTATCTGTTTCGATGGAGGTCTTGTTTTTATGCTATCTTTCGGGCTTGTCGGTCGCTTCCTAAGCTCTGGAAGTGCTGGAGCTTAAAGCCGCGAAAGTGGTCGCTCCTATATACGTCGGTATCTTTTTCGCCATCGCTTATATCAGGTTCAAGGTATTACGTACAAGTTACTAGTATATAACACATGCATCCCTTTTCCCTAGCTTACTGGCTATATAGCGCCTTAGGGTGCCATACACAGGCTTAGTTAAAGTACTTTTAACACCTGTTACACTGCTCGGTAGTGCTATCCTTGTTGTGCCTTAAGAGGTCCGACGGTTTTTCGGTTGGCTCCTTAGTAGCTGCGCCAAGTTATCTAGCTCGTATAATAGCTAAAGTCTGTCGTATAAGTTTAAGGACCTTTCGCCACTTATCTCGAGAACTTCTGCAGTTTCGGGCGAAGTGCCCTTTCTTGCCGCAGTTATAGCATTCCTTATTTCCGCGCCTTCCGTCGCGCTAGGTCGCGTCAAGGTCTATTAGTCCTACGTAAGTTCCAGTAGCGGTAAACTAGTATCGTTAATATAAGCGCCTTTAGCGTCGTTTCCCGGTATTAGCCTAAGGTCGTTTTCCGCCGCCCTAAAAGCTTTTCCCTTGCCGCTTTATACGTCGCTTATACAGTCGGTTGTCGATTTTCACGGTTATCGTAATATAGTCATCCAATTTATCTAATCGCTTTTCCTTAGCTACTTCGTCCTTAACGTCGTTTTTAAGTCCTGCGTAATATTACGCTATAAAAGCGTCGTCGTCGGTCTATTCGGTCCTAAAAGCAATCTGCTTAAATTCCGCTGCGTACTTAAAAGCTAAGCCTTTCTGCTTAAGCTATAATAGTCGTCGTTCCGCGGTTCTTGCCTCGTCTGGATTTCCGAATGTATTCTAAAGCTTTTCCTCGAACCTAGCGTACTTTTTAAATAGCTTTTTAGTGTCGTCGCCCTAGTCTTCCTCGTTGTTATCCAAGTAGTTTCTTATAATAAGCTCGAACCATTTTAAAGCGTCGCCCTTTAATAGTCCTGCGGCCATAAGAATCTTATCGGGCTCCGTAGTAATCATGCGGGCATAAAATCATAAGTATACCCGAACTTAAGTAAAGAATCCTCGTATATTACCTTCCACTTTATCGTACTAAGGTAAAGTTACTAGCTTATAACTTCCGGAAGTTTTTTTATTTAGGATTGCTGTAACCTAGGCTTTTAGCTGCTTATTGTTTTCCTTTACGGCGGTAAGTTATTATTTTAGCGACAAAATGCAATTTAGCATGTCTTGTGCCGTTTATGCTAGCGTGTTTGCCGTGCTTGGGGTAAAGGTCTAAAGTACTATAACTGTAGCAATGTTATTGCTTAATAGTTATATAGTAACGTACTAAACAAAAGTAATTAAAATGTAACGATACGTCCTTTTGCGTGCTAGCAAAAAAAAATAAAGTATAAAGTTTATGTTCCTAAAGTAGGGCACGATAGCCGTATAAGTATTAAGCTAGTAGTATATAAAGTCTTCTGTCGCTAGGGGTTTACTTAATATCGATCGTTAGGAAGTATTACTTCCTTTAGTTTCCAAGAAATAAACTAAAGCTTAAATTAATCATTAAAGTAATAAATAACTAGTTACATAAGAAATCCTTTACCTTATATGTCCCTTATTCTTTTACTGATCGTCCTAGGACCGCTAGGACCGGTAACTATCTTCTACGGTCCTGTCGGTTCTTGCCTTAGGACCGCTAGGACCGGTAACTATCTTTTGCGGTCCTATTAGTCCTCGTCTTATTATGTAACCTGCATCGGTCATAGGTTCCTCCGTATCCGTCTGGTCGTTTGGCTCGTAACGGTCTTCTGGGTCGCGGTTCGGGCCGCCTGTGTGTTGGTTCGTAACACCTGTAGCTTATTTGCTGTAACAATACACCACTAGCCTAATTCTTGTATGGCTATCGTGCCTTACTTTAAAAACATAAAGTTTATACTTTACTTTCCTTAGCTAAGCGCGCGAAGGAACGTATCGTCACACTTAATAAACACAGTGTCATAGTAAGGCTCTGTCCCAGCCTCGTGGCCGGACCAGGCCCCACCCAAGCCAGGTACGCCCATATATAGCAGAGGCATCGTCCTCCCCTTAGGGGACAGGAGGTCCCCTAAGTATCCGTCAACCACTACGGCACCCCATAGGCAATACACTAACTGTACCTAACTACACCTATTACCGTGACACACAGTTAAGCGGGCGGGCGTGTGTTAAGATGGAGTTTATTTATTCTGTAATCATGCTATATGATCAGACGTTTGCATTTAACCCGAAACTCCTTTCCTGCTAAGCCCGTAATTGTTACGTTAATGACGTATTAAGACAGTGATGCCACTATCGCGCCTAGCCCTAGCTTTAAATGACCTAAATAGCCCTAGATAGCGACCCTTATTCTTTGAAACACCCCAGTCCTAGGCCCTCGAGCCTACCCACAGTATGAACTTGTCCCACATAAAGATTAAACCAAAAGAAACTGCAGACAGGTGGTCGGACAGGTAGAGAATTGACGACAATAGCAAGATAAGCACTCGCGTGTATCCACCCGATGGGTATAAGCTGCAAGGCTGGCAGATATTATGACAGCAAGAAAAACATGGTGTGGTCCTGTTAGACCTCGTCACAAAACACTAATCTTGAACCTAAAGGCATGCTCCTTTGGGTCCTCCCAGATTTGAAGATTAACCTCGTTCCCCGCCTTCCTAGGCTGTTCATTTCCATTCGTGATGCTTGGGCCCGTTCCCTGACGCCGGCAGAATTATTTAAATGGATAATAACGAAGGAAAGACGACGAGGATCTCTGCCGCTATGTCTCTCCCTCCGATTTTTGAGCCTTTTGGTCTTGCCCATAAAACGCCTTGAATTTCCTCGTGCCCATTTTCGTACACCATTCAACCCATCTTCGGATCCTCCTCTAGGATCAGGGGAACATGGGGAAGGCCGAGAAGGTCTTCCCGTTGTTCCCTTCTCTTCCTGCCCAGTCGCTCGCACCATTCCTCGGCACTGACGATGGTGCCATCCAGAATGCCCGAAACCTGGGCCATCATGTCGAGACCCTCCTTGGCAAGCAGGATTACTCTCTGCGCGTTCTCGCGCGTCTCCTTTTCGTGAGCCTCCAGGCCTTCCTCCGCGCTGCCCTCGGCACGGCGTTCACCTTGCTGACTATCACTCTCAGCCATACTTGCGACTCGGAATCGTTGAGGTAGGCTGGTCAGATGACGTCGAACCAGGTCTCGTGCGTTCTCTGGCAGCGCCCCTCCGGCGTACCTGCTGACGGTGTTGATGACATCGTGTAACGTCTTCAGGACTTCGCCCTTGAGCATGCCAATCTTTTGAGCAAGTTGCCTTCTGTCGAGCGGCTCTGAATGCGATGAACTCCCTTGCATGGGATGATCGCCGTCGGGCGAATCGGTTTTCTCGTACTTATCCATCGTCGTCTTCAACGAGTTGATGACGTTGCCGATGCGCACGTTGGCCCATCGAAGCCAGCCGAGACAATACTTCAGACTCCGCAAGCTCTCTTCGCTCATGGCAATACTCAAGCCTGACGTCGACATGATTAGGCGGGATTGCCAGGCCGCACTACCCGGGCGGCCCTCGGTGCCATGGTGTTCGGCATATGGTGGCGCTCGAAGCTCATCATATGCGGGTAGGGTATCTATGGTGCTGGCCACAGATAACCGACGGCTATGCGAGTTGTCCATGGATGCTCTGGGTGTCTGCGCACCCGACTCGAGTTCTGGTGATGGATTCCGATAATGACTACCACTGCTATCGACCTTCCGACGTTTGTTGGAGCCCTGTTCGCCAGCTTCGAGGTCGGCGCCATGGGATTGACGCCTTGTCAAAAACCACCGGACGCCTCCTTCCACGCCCGTCACTCTCCCCACCGACCCGACCGTGTTTGCGATAGGGATGACATAGCCCTCCACGTATTCAGCGCTAGTCTTGAATCTGGGCGAATAATTCTTGGAGCTGTTGTAGGCGGAAGTGGCTCCTTCAATCGTCGTCGCGAGTAGTGGATGTGAGGTGGTGAGTAGCGAGAACAAAGGCTCCGGATGCGGGCCATGACCTTGCGAATGAGGCGAGCCCGGCAGGGGTGTATGCCTGTTAGGCGGAGAGGAAACGAAGTCTGCAGTGACTGAATGTCAGTAAACTGTATGATCCAGCGCTTCGCATCAGTAAAGGATGTGATGGGTTGGTGGGGATTATCCAGTCTTCCTTTTCACGGAAGGGGTCTATGGCGGCCAGATAAAAATGCGATCGAGCGCCCATTGGTTCAATGAGATAATCACATGGCGACAGCCATAGTTACGAAACGCAGAAGCTATTGCAACTCACCTGCTCTTAGATCTCCCAGAGCTTCCGCGGCCATGCGCACATCTGGATCATCTAGGCTGACACTGCTCGCTCGACCGTCCTGCAAACGATCTGGCGACGCAGCGCTCGCGCCACTGTTGCTCGTAGCGTCCACGTCCATTCGTAGGGGCGGGTCGGCGCTCTGCACATGACTCGGATTATAATAAGCAGTCAAGGGATTAAGGCTCGGCCAATGGGTTGGTTGCGGCGGGGCGGGAGGAGGATACGATGGCTCTGGCGGTCGTTGTGATTGTTGTTGATACAAGGGAGCGGATGAGGTAGCCGTCACCGAAGACAACGAAGGGAGGCTGTCGACGTTCTTCTTGCTGTCGTCCTTGCGCAAGGCGCCGACGAGCTTGAGGGGAGGCAATTCGGTCTTGTGGTCAGGGAAGGTATCGCGTGCCTGAGTATACGAAGGTGGAGGATAAAGTGGAAGCTTAAACGGTCGGTCGAGTCGGTCAAACATTCCGATCGTAGGGTCAGAGGGCGTCAGCGTCTGTCGAGGCTCAGCGGTGGCAGTAGGCGGTTCAAGTAGACTCGGGGCGTGCTTATGATCGTGGGTCCGCGACGGGAGCGGCATGTGATTGTGCTGCTCCATGGCGTGTCCCGAGAGGAGAGCTGAAGCCGGAAAGCGCCTCTGCAGACGAAGGCACCTTGGCTAGAGGGAGTTCACGATCTGATTGCGTGCGATCATTTGCGCGTGCTGTATCTGGAATTATATTACAAGCCTCGACTGGAGATATGTGTTCTGCTGAAAGCGGCGCGACACAGGCAACTCGGGCGAGCAGGCCAACAAGTTGATGGTCCTCGGATGTAGAGCGGATACGGGTATATAATAAAGTGGACGTCGGACGGCTCCAGCAGGAATACTCTGACTCGTCGCTGAGCTCAGCTGGCTGGCCGGGATACAGTGATTCCTGCACTAGAGGCCGGGACAATTCGCCGGGCAGAAAATCGACTTTACGAGGTCAGCTGTACTAGCTAGTGTTGGTGGTGCTGAAGCGGCGAGATGATTCGGTCCCCGATTAGACTTTCACGGGCGTGGACGTACGGTAGGTGTAGCCGTTGCTAGATGGGGAGGGAGGATACGAGGGAAGGGAAGAGGTGTGAATGTGTGAGACGCGAGAGTTCGAAATGAAGGTGATGCTACACTCTCAATACTGCAGCTTACAGCATTTGACAAAAGGCATGGGCATCCCCGAGTTCCGAGTCCCAAAGATGCAGAGGAACGCTCAGGGTTCCAGATAACATGAACACATGAATGGACGGTGCAGCAAAAGCGGGCTACGCACGCATGTACGAATACGCAAGCGCCTCTTGAAAAGGTGGTCGGAAAGTGGGAATCAATTGTTCACGATGGGGGCGCCCAGGCGAAGGGGCGACGGGCGACGAGGGATCAGAGAACCCAGAACGTGGGAGGGATGGATGCTGCAGGACTGGACGCGGGTCACAGGTGTGTAGCGCAGGGCGGGTGCGGTTACTGCTGAGTGTTGGCAATTGCTGACAAAACGACCGTCGGAGTATTCCCGACGCTGCTTAGGTAGTTTGCATAAGGGTGCGCCGGATTTCCACCTTCCCGCCAGCGTCATCAGCCTAGCAGGACCAACTAGTAGCGCCATTCTGTTGGATCACATAGTTATCCGAGGTGAGACAACTCTTCTTACTACCACAAACAATCAACTGCCCCCGAGGAATAGATTTCCACGCAGCCGTATGCAAAGCAGCAAAGTGGAGGATCATGTACGCATTGTGGTTTTTGCAGGGTCTTTAGAGACAAGTCCATAGCCAGAGACATGCCAACAGGGGCAAGTAGCATATCGTTGCCTCTCAACTTGGCATGTGAGTGATCTAAGTTGGGTATAGCGCCTCCGCAAGTGCCCTACAATGACGGGGTGTTGGTACCGAAACTTCGGCTTGTGAATGCCTTACCGTCGCAATAGTAAAAATTGCATGTGCCATACCTATCGTCAATGCTTCATGTGCTCACCCGGTCACACTCTTCGGCAATATGCAACCCTCAAAGCTCATGCAATCTCTCAATTACCGTCGAGTTGACTTGTGATGAGATGAGACGGCGGCTTACCAACGATGAGCTTGACTATAAACGATCGTGCGTATTCATCAAGGCATCATTGCCGTCATGACAATCAATCTGAGAAGTGAGCGCGGGGCATCAGGCCAGCAGGAGATCGACCTGACCGCCTGACAGATGCATAACTCCAGAATCGAAAAGCTTGACGAGACAACAATAGTCAAGGTAGGTAGATAGGGAGGCGTGCCGGACAGGAGGGAGGATGAAACGGGAAGCACTGCAATGGTCAATCACACGCCAGCGTTGATGACGATGAAATCTGAAAAGGCCGCAAGATCAGCGGTTCTTTTACTGTAGAGCCCAGGCAAGCAGCCAGCTTGTACGACGCCGTTCTGTCGCCCACCGTACCTCCCTGTAGTAGTAGTGAAGCAGAGGTACAAGCACGTGTCAGACAGGCTTAAAAAAACGTGTCAGACAGGCTTAAAAAAGGATCATGTCCAGCTGATCACATGTGACTAGCGTTGATTCGTGCTGGTGAGCAAGCAGCATCAGAAACGACCCGGTCCCGACCACTAGGATAGCCCGATGGCTTCGCTTCGGGCACTGGACAGGGAAAGTCAGGGGCTGCATCGTAATCTTGGGGAGAAGGGCAGGCGCTCCAACAGTTTTGGGTAGAGCCAAGGGAAGCGCTCTGCATATCCACGAGTATGTTGATGGTACCAGAGACAGGAAGTTGAGGCGGCGGCCACGACGTTCCATAGAAACACATTTTGAAGTCGACATTCCACTTGGGCAAGAGATTCGTCGAAAGCACATGAAGAGAAATTCCTCATCTAGACTCACATCTGCCGATGACCGCCGTATTGCAAAGCGCATATACACGAGGTGCACGCCTGAGGTGACACTTGCTATCCGACCGCCACAGAATGGGTCTACGATCAGCAGCGCAGGCAGTGAGGTGAGGGAAGGTGAGGTGATAAGGAGAGGGAGTAGCTCTTCTGCTGTACTTTGCGTTGTACGTATCTGCATCTGCGGAACGCTTCGTTGGGTGCTCTGGCATCGTCGCCAGAAGCTTCCTCTTTCATCGATACAGTAACTGCATGCCAAGAGTTGAGAGCGTGCAGTACATTCGAACTTCGCTGGCTTGAAGCGTTCCGACCCTGGATGTGAACGTCGCCAAGTCTGTGTCAACCTCTCAGTGATGTCAAAAGTTGTCCTCGTGACAGTGCCAGACTGGCGACTAAAATGATTTGACTTTAAGCTACGGCCTGCAACGTGGTCTGGCCTGGCTTGCCTGAAGCTGTTGTTGCGCACGAATCCTGCAATTGATCGCGAGTGCCAGCCTGATTAAAGACTGGTACGCCTACTTGGAAGCGGTATTCAGTCGCATTACTTATGGTATATTTTCCACCATGATGCGAGGCATGTTCCGCAACAAGTCACGTTCGATGTGCGAGGCGCTGCGCAATACAGGCGAACAGCGATATGGACAGTTGTAGCAGAGCCATGACAGGACGACAGCTCAACAACAACGAATCGGATCATCTGAACCGGTGAGCACACAAAGTAATCAACAAAGTGTCAGGGAGTAGAGTGTATCACGCGAATGTACGCATCAAAGGCAGAAATGTTTGGTCCCTCTGACGCCGCCAAAGCAATAGTAAAAATACTCGGGCAGCTCTTATGGTACCATATCCAAATTGAATCCTTCTCCGCGTCTCGAAATCGCAAATTCATCAAAGATAACACGATCGGAAGACCAGCAGAATGCTGACACCAGTTGTGCATTTCAAAAAGAACGATGAGTTGCACTGTCTAATGGACGCGTTGAAGAAGGAAGAGAAACTTCCACCATCAGAAAATTCCATCGTGAAGAAAATGTCCGTGGGGGAGCTTGTGCTGACTGGTCCAAGCGCCAGGGGTCTTGTGGCTGAGACAGCAGCCACACACTACAGCATCAGCCTCAGCAACCACCCAGGCCAACCAAGCCTTTTGGCGCGGATGTGGCCGTGCAGTATGACCGCCTTCAAGCGACGTGGGGTGTCTTTGGCAGGCATTCCAGAGACCTAATGAAGTTGCGTGTACTTGCCATTTAGCATCGTGAACAGCCACGGCATCTACAATAGCTTCCTTTCCAGTCATTTATGCGCATTCTTTCTTCTGAAGTCAGCCCGCGTTGCATGCGTTTCTGAAGTGCAGTCATCATCGTCTGGCCTGAGTGCCAATTGACACATCTGTCTACCTGTCCCCTGAGTTAATCCCCGAAGCAGACACCATGGCTTCAGCTGTCTTTTTCCTCGATTTGAAGGGCAAGGTGCGAACTCACGACTGTCTCGACGCGCTCTCCTGCCTCGTATACTGACTATGTGCTACAAAGACTCTCCTCGCCCGGAATTACCGTGGTGACATACCCATGTCCGCTGTCGAAAAGTTCCCTATACTCCTCAGCGAAGCCGAAGAAGAGTCGTCTGCCGTGCCACCCTGCTTCTCCCACGAAGGCATCAACGTATGTGCGCCCGACGCATGTGCACCATCTTGCTCCATGACTGACAGCGCCCATAGTACCTCTACATTCGACACAACAACCTCTACCTCCTCGCCCTCACGAAACGAAATACCAATGCCGCCGAGATCCTCCTCTTTTTACACAAGGTTGTCGAAGTGTTCACGGAGTACTTCAAGGCACTGGAGGAAGAGTCTATACGCGACAATTTTGTCATTATATACGAGTTGCTGGACGAGATGATGGACTTTGGCTATCCTCAGACGACCGAGTCGAAAATTTTACAAGAATACATCACACAGGAATCGCACAAGCTCGAAGTACAAGCGCGTCCACCTATTGCAGTTACGAACGCTGTCTCGTGGCGATCCGAGGGTATCAGGTACAGGAAGAATGAGGTGTTCCTGGACGTCGTCGAGAGTCTGAATCTGCTAGTGTCAGCTAACGGCAACGTATTGAGGTCCGAAATCCTGGGTGCTATCAAGATGAAGTGCTATTTGTCTGGAATGCCTGAACTGCGGCTGGGATTGAACGACAAGGTCATGTTTGAAACGACGGGCAGGACAACAAGAGGCAAGGCGATCGAGATGGAGGACGTCAAATTCCACCAGTGTGTGCGGTTGTCGCGTTTCGAGAACGACCGGACCATCTCCTTCATTCCTCCCGACGGCGAGTTTGAGCTCATGAGCTACCGACTAAACACCCAAGTCAAGCCTCTGATATGGGTCGAGTGCGTAGTTGAGAGCCATTCCGGCTCCCGCATCGAGTACATGCTAAAAGCGAAAGCACAATTTAAGCGGAGGAGCACGGCGAACAACGTCGAGATCATCGTGCCTGTGCCAGATGACGCTGACTCGCCGCGATTCCGGACCAACATCGGCAGCGTCCACTATGCGCCCGAGCAGAGCGCCATCGTATGGAAGATCAAGCAATTTGGAGGCAGTAAGGAGTTCCTTATGCGAGCTGAGTTGGGTCTGCCAAGTGTGAGGGGAGACGACGAGCACGGAGGAGGCATGACGGGTGGCTTTGGTGGCAGCATGGGTGGCGTCAATTCCAAGGGCGCCAAGAGGCCGATCCAAGTCAAATTCGAAATCCCCTATTTTACGACGAGTGGTATTCAGGTGCGATACCTTAAGATCACAGAGCCCAAGGTATGTTGTATTATCCAGATGTGGCATTCTGATTGCTGACTGGTCTTCTAGCTTCAATATCCATCATTGCCGTGGGTGAGATATATCACACAATCAGGCGACATTGCCGTTCGGTTGCCAGACGCGGTGTGAGCAATCAGATAGGTGACGATGATATAATGTTACAGGATGATGATGAACGATGCAGGGCAGTAGGCTTAGAGAAAAGTTTCGGCTGCTCGTAATGTATCACTTGATCGGTAAAGGATGGTCCTTCAATTAGAATTTACTGAGGCAGGGCAACAAGACGAACATATCTCCTTTACACTTTTGGGTTATGCTCGTCTCATGCTATCGTGAAATTCATGTGGTAGCCCCATCTGCACCTCGTCCTCGATCTTACATCAACCTTGCCGTGCACGCCGAAGCTTCTCTCGATAATTAACAGCCATGCTGATGCGTTCATCAGACTTCATAGTTCTCTTTTTTTTTCTTGGTGCCGGTGCGTATTTCACTCATCGAAACAGTCTGAGCACATTTCGTCGTCCCCTTTGAAACAAGTTCATGCCAGCACACTATATGGTGTTATTTCAGTACCTACAATGGACGTTGCAATGGTCAAGATTTATTGTTACATCCGAAACTCCTCTTATTCACGATCCCATTGCTTACGCAGGGCTTCATCATGGGAAATACTCTACTAACAAGCAGCATTATTCCACTCAGTCCGTTACTTTAGCTTCGCTTGTTCGCCATCTATGATTCCTCAGCGGACTGACTAACATCGCGTAGAGGGCCTATGGAGTCCACATGTTCTCAACGCGGATTTTGTTAACTGGATCTTCCTGTGTGGTGTTCATTCAACTATCTCTGTCTATGCGGTCAGCTGCTTGTAGTTACTACAGCCCCGAACACTTACTTAATCAGAAGGCCGGGATTTTTTTTTTCTGGAGAATATTCGGACATCGAGGTGGTATCTTAGTATTTCTTGAGCTGATTTAAATTGGCAACTCTAAGGCTTTGTTGTGAATTAACTACTTGGGATTATCTTTTACATCCGCATTAGCACTAATATATAACACACGGCGATTTTAATACGTGTTTTTCGAGGTACATTATAATATTATAGTTAGCTGGCAAGTTCTCGCAGAACTTCAACATATAATCCCCCCAGCAGGCAACAAATTTAGATACCCAACTGATACTTTTCCACCAGAGGGTTACAGAACACCCAGCCAGCTATTCGAACTTCAGAGGAGCAAAGCCGAAGACCATTGCTATCACAGAGACCGGCATGGGACAAGATCGTCTTGAAAATACAAGCCTAGCCACTCGAGTCATTTTTCGCGAACCATCCAAATGAATGTCGCACAAATGTGTGTTGTTGGGAACTTTGCATGGTTTCTGAAAGATTAAATTCGAACTGCATGTTTTTATTTTGGTTTTTTATTAAGATATACTCCTGATTAAACGCAAAAGGGCAAATGAGATTTCCATCCCGCTTAATCCAAATAGTTCGTGCTATTTTTGCTAGTTAGTAACCTTTTATTTTGCTTTCCCCTAACGAGGACGAACAGGTAGATAAGCCTACCTGCGTGTTAATAGTCGTCACCCCCACGTGTTCCCCGGACCCAGTAGCGGGCTGAGCCCCCACGCTATGCCCCACATGGAAAACCCCCCGCGTTGCTGAGATGGTAGCGTCTTCGGCTAGAGCTGGAGTTGCTGAAGGAATCTCGTCTTCCATCTTCCGCCTTGAAACCTGCCTCTATCACCAATCATTCATGCATCATTATGAGACTTGTGTATTCCTGCTCGTCTCACTGTTCTTAGCGCCCACAACGAAACCCGTGCTGCCAAGCTTTATCTGCATGGCGATGCCGATGCTCATGCTCAGGACCCGATGTCGTGCACCCAGGTAAATGGCGTCCGAGCAACCATCCCAAGGCGCTGGCGCTGGAGTCAGTGGCCCAGCCTATAAGCGTGCCAGCCGCAAAGGAGCACCAAAGAAGTACGCATGTCAGTGGCCACGATGCGACAAGGTCTATTCGCGTGCAGAGCACCTCAAACGACATGAGTTGAACCGTGAGGCTGACCCCCTTTTGACGATCCCCCATCGTTGTGGGGCCTCAACGCTGACCTGAACATCCAGACAGGCCCCAAGAGATCTATCGATGTGACGTGCCTGATTGTACGCAGATGTTTGTCCGGCCGGATCTGCTGGCCAGGCACAAGAAGCGTCATTCGTCTTCGTACATCCCGAGGAACCGGGCGAGCAGCTTCAGCATGCCCGAAACGCCGATGTCTCCAAAGAGCAATGGGCTCCCAACCCCAGTTTCTGCGGTTGCTCGTGCGCTGCCTAGGCCTGTACCGCCTGTGCCTTTGGCGACGACGCATACTCAGCAGCCAGCGAACGCTCCTCGCAATGCATCAGTGCTTCTGACTTCGGATTCGCCTGTGCTGTCTCATGCGCCTCCATTGCCTCTCTCTCAAACAAGCCCCATAGCGACCAACGCAAACTGGACAGCTCGCACGCAGACCAATGCAATCGACTATACGAAGCCCAGCAACTACTACATGCGAGAGCAAGCCGCGCCCTTGCATAATCGTGCTGCACCTACGTTCGCGCCCTTCCAGACAAGTGGTCAGGTGCCTGAGGCTAGCGATATGGACGTTTTCGGATGGCTGTTTGAACCCCATGGCGATTTCAGCATAGCCAATCTCCCATTCGCCGAGCCAGGTCTCGAATCGGCATTGAACAACAACATCCACTACGATCGCGAGTCACTTACCAGCAGGTCGCAGGTTGCCATGACCCCTCCCAGGCATCCTGATATATCCGAAGATCACATCAACGAATATCGACGGCGAGAAATACTGCATTGGTTATCGGCATCGACTTATCGCGCAAGGAACAGCAAGTATGACTCCAAGTTCGAAACACTTATGCGAGAGTCTGGCGGCGACAATCCAGGCTTGAGTCTCGAGTTCTTTCGCGATTGCATTCGACACTACTGGGATTTCGTTTCGCCTCGTATTCCCATCATCCATCAGCCCACCTTCTCCTACTCGCGATGCAATATATCACTCTTGCTCGTGATGATCGCCATGGGGGCAGCGCAGATTCACAGCCAATCTGGTACGAGTGAGCTTGAGGCATACAAGACACTCGCAGATCTTATCATCCGCCTGATCCGTTTCGATATTCTGCCCTCTGAGGATGCCTCACCTCCAGTCGCGCTATGGGTGGCGCAAGCGCTCCTTCTGATCGAGTTCTATGAGAAGATGTACTCGTCGCGGTCGTTGCACGAGCGGGCACATATCTATCATTCAATGACGTTGACTCTGCTAAGGAGAGGCAACCCGCTCATTGGCCGTGCTGGTTCTGAATCGCCTCCGGAAATGCAGAATGGCGCCGAGCACTCGGCCGGATCAGATGCAAACCTTTGGTGGGTTCGCTGGGCTGAAACCGAATCTATGCACCGGGTCGTATTTGCGGCGTTCATGATGGATATCGTACACGCTGCTATGTTTGGTCACGCCGCTGACATGGCACCACACGAGATCCGATTGCCCCTTCCATGCGACGAAGCCCTGTGGTGCGGCGCAACTCCCGAGACAGTGCGCAGCATCGAATCAAATCTCAGGATGTATGGAGTCAAGCCTGTCTCTTTTCTCGACGGTCTGAAGCGTGCCATTCACGGAAAAGAGGTCAAAACGCACTCGTTCGGTCGCATGATCATCATGTGCGGGCTGCTCAGCGTAGGGTGGCACCTGCGACACCGCGAGACACACCTCAAGTGGCTGGAGCTCGGCGCGAGCACGTCTGAGACTCGAGATAAATGGTGCAGGATGCTTCTCAAGGCATTTGATGACTGGAAGGTAAGCTTCGATGGTGCCACGCGGCCGTCAGACACGGGTCTCGACGGACATGGCCAGCAGTCGAGCTCGAACGGCATGATCCAGAGCGCTGCCCTGCTATATCATCTGGCCCACATCAGTCTCTATATTGATATCGTCGACTGTCAAGTGTACGCCAAGGCGAAGAACCTGCTCGGTCGGAAGGTCTCGACAAGAGACTACAGCAACGTGGTGGCCAGGATGGATCTGTGGGCAGTCCAAGCCACCACACGGCGCGCCGTTCTTCACGCATTTAAGGTACTGCATCGCATCCTCGTGGAACGACGCCCGAGGAGGTCATCTGGCTACCAGACAATCCATAATAGCTTACACGGCATTCATTATTCTACCCGCAATGAGACAGACCCACACCGGCCATGGATCATGTATTATGCAACGCTGAGCATATGGTCTTTTGTGATGGCGCTAAACCATAGCCAGCACAAAGGACGGCCTCCATTGTCACCGAACATGAGACGAGGCTCCAACAACGTCTCAGATTATCTTTCGCGAGTTGCGGTCCTGAATGAGCTTGATCTTCCCCACTCTTCGAGCCTCTACGATGGCCTGCCCGAGTTATTGGACGTCGTAAGCGCTATCGCGTCCGAGTCCCACTCCGAGCTGTTGAAAGAGGCCTGCACGCGACTTGACACGTGTAAGAATATGGTATATGGTGGCGTTTCTTGAATGCATAGCAAAGGGGATTGATCAATGCCGGGTCTTCTGGACTTTTGACTGAAACATTAGAACATTGGGCGCGGTCCAAAGGGACCTGACTGCTTCTGGATGCGGCGCTGTAAGCGAAAAAATACCACTACGTTCCTGTGATCCAGATAAAAGCAACTAGGCCCGCTGGAGTTGATAGCCGAGCAATCTCATAATATTTGGTGAGTTTTGGTGTCATTCTCAAGCTTATATAACTATGTAATGGGTTCATAGCGAGGACGACAGGTTATGGGTGGCTAAATCTGTACTCATTATACCAAAACGTTTCTCGGGTGTTCGATCTCGTAATAGTATGTATATATCGAGGGATCTCCGCATATTGTTCGCGGGGTTTCAAGTTGGCACACAACACTGGGCCTGGATCGTTTTCATATACCCTCGAATTTACTGAGCTCTCAGCTGCATAACAGACGCTGCTTTCGCCATGTCCATGGTAGACTCGTGCCTCATCGAGTTTTCCAGTCCTGCTGCCCAAGAATTGTGCTGCAAGGCCGTGGCTGATCGTGTTCCAGTAGGCTGATCTCTAGACTCGTGGAGAGTATCGGATAGCCAAAGCAGTGTATGCAAATTGTTTATCCAGTACTAGATTCTTTATGAAGACACCCCTTCCTCGGGTGTCGCTTTGGCGTGCTTTGTATTCGCATTGTCTGCCAAC
The DNA here is from genome assembly GCA_022578815.1 of Xylariaceae sp. FL0016. Taxonomy (NCBI): domain Eukaryota; kingdom Fungi; phylum Ascomycota; class Sordariomycetes; order Xylariales; family Xylariaceae; species Xylariaceae sp. FL0016. Next base: position 18,058 of record MU388735.1, read on the forward strand.
ATTGGCACAACCAGATGACAAAGCCAGAGCATATTTCAAGGTCTGGCGGCCACCTCCACAACGCGAACAATCCATTTGTGCTACGAAAAGGCTTCATAACCTATGTCCTCTAGTTAGAAAAATACCAGCCACGTGTATTTAATATCAAGTCGAACAACCTGATCATGCAAACAAACTCTCGTCTCCCTAATCTTATACATCTAGTTACAGGGCCTATACCCAGATAGAGATGCCTACCTTCGCTACCTTCGAGTGCTTTGCATGCGGGCATGCGCACGTAACCCACAAGACCGTGGTAAGCGCTGAGGCGACGATAAGGGAGGAGATACCTATCCCGGCGCCATGTCTTTCATGTGTCTGCCGATCTATATTGGCCGCGTCCCGAGGACCGCTCCATCTCGTCTCGCAGAGCCGACTCGCGTGCCTGAACGCGCACCTCCAAGTCCGCACTCGTGGTGCAGAGTGTGCCAGTCGAGAGACTCGGATGCTGCAGGCAATGTTGCGCGCAAGGCAGATTGACAGTTCAGGTGAGTTCCAGCGCTGTGTAGCTGCTTTGATGGCGTCCGAAGAGGTGAGTAGATTGGATTTTGCTTTGATGTCTGTCAACTAATACTTATGTTTGTTTCTATATTTACAGTATATGATGCGTTTTGTCTTAGTTCAGGTCAATGTGTTTCAAAAATGAGTGAGAGTGAATACCGGATCACGTGACACGTGTTTGAAGGTATAGCTGGATGAGCTTGCCCCCTGAATGAGATTTGCTGATTGGTAAGGAGCTATCCAGCGACTCTACGATCCCATGCACAATATCACAATCTTGAATTGTGTGCATATCAAGACTGTAAACTGCCTGGCGAGATCCGGAGCTGATATATGTTACTGCATATGTCACAAACGCATTCAAGCATAATGGGAACTAATTGGTTTGTAGGTATTATGGTGTGCGAAGCGCTTAGCACACACTGTACCAAGAGACATTCTAGACAGTATCTTGAGCTTGATGACGATTCATTCGCATGCTCGAGGACTTCCAAGCTGACGTAGTGCCTTGTATGCAGAGCTCCATTCATCTGACCGTAGTCGAATCAGTATCGTCCGAGGCTTCCTCCTCTTCATCGACGACATCATTGGGCCTGCATTCGCTGGCCTCGGGCAAGAACCGCGTCGCACACGTGAAGCCCACCGTGAGGGCTGTAAATATAATCCACACAAAGTAGCCAAGCACCCACTGGTTCCTCGCGCCAATCGCGAACAGACTCGCGAACAGCGCTGGAGAGAATGATCGCAGCGCGCTCGTGATTGTCAGCGCGAGTGCATTTAACATGCCAAGCGTCTCAGGGGACGGCGAGACATCGTTCAGTGCCAGCTGTACGGCCGTGAAGGCCATGCTTACACCGGGTCCCAAGACCAACAGCAACGGCGCCAAGATCCAGAACGCGATCACAGCGCCATGGGTCCGTTGGCGCAATATGAGATTCAAGAACGGCATGGCAGCTATGAAGAACGGATATGCATTGCCACAGGCACGCATCACACCATTTGTGCCAATGCGACGCTGTAAGGGGGGGAAGACGGCAAGCAACCAGATGGCCTGCGATAAGCCCGTGAGTCCCATGAAGAGGGAGATCTGCAAGGGGCTGAACTCAAGACCACCGAGGTCGACCTTGGTGAACCAAAAGACAGGCACGATGGCCGTGTAGGCGAAGCCCAGAGTCATGGCGTGGCCGTAGTTGTAAAGCACGACGCCAACGCCGGGCGACTTGACGAGCTGCCGTGTCGACATTCCTCGCGGCTTCGGAGGAGCATCGTCTTCAGCCGCGGTCTTGCGGCGTCTGTGCAACGTCTCCTCGACGAAGAATGCGCTCGTGAAAACAGCCGTCAGACCAACGCAGCCGATAACGATCGAAGGCAAGGCGTACGGATATGACTCAAAGAACTGGACGCCGCCGAACGTCCGCGGATACTGGCCTGCCGGATCCGCAAGTGCGCCTCCGACCAAAGGCCCGACGAAGATGCCTAGGTTTCCGGAGAAGGCGAACCAACTGAAACTTCGGGCCTGTGTCTTTGCCGTGCTATGCTCGCTAATCATGGCCCGGATTGTCACGATCGTACCTGCAAAGAAACCCGCCAGACATCGGAACAGAATCATCTGCCAAATCGTCTTTGCAAACCCAAACAGTGCGGTCGCGATGGCGACGCCGACAAGGGAGGACACCAGCACGGGTTTACGACCAACGCGATCGGCGGCCTGGCCCCAGAGCACCATGACCAGCATCTGAGTGAGCGAGAACAGCGACTCGATGAGGCCGGAGTAGAAGCCGACGTCAGCATCCGCTAATTGCCCATTTTCCTGCACCATCTGGTTGATATAAGGGAAGATGGAGAAGAAGGCGATGGGCTCGATAAGGCGGGCATAGCAGAGCCAGAAGATTTGTGTCTTAGGGAGCGGCTTGTCCTTCGGCTTGGGCGCGTCAGCTAAAGCGCTGGCGACTTGGGTGTCGCCCGCCGGAGCAACCGGTGACGAGGCGAGGAGGGGCGTGTTCTCAGTTGCGGTCACGGAGCAGGCCGGCTCGGGTGACTGGCTCTTGTTCGGATCGTCTGATGCCATTGTAAGCAAATACTCGTGGATCTGGCGTTCCTTGGATGAATTTGATTCTGGTGAGGATAGGTTGGGATTCCTCAATCTCAGCGGCGAGCATTACGCGATGCGACCAAACTCGGCCCCACTAATCCTTCGGGTTGAGCAGCCTTTGCAAATGCGCCTTATTAATGAAATGACGGACCAGACAGGGTGCTGGGAGCAGATGCGTGTTTCGTATACCGGGGGTTTGTAATCTGTAGGACTGAGATTTCTCCAATATGAGTCCAAATAAAATGAGCAACAGGTGACGCATCGCCTTGCAACCTTGTCGCCCGGATCTGTAGATATGTCTCTCAATGAGTCGAGACGTGCTACCAATCTAGAAACACATGCAACTTCCCCTCCAACGGGTTGGCTATCCGGAGTATCGACGCAGTACACCTATAAGTGCTTCGTTTGTCACAACAGTTCATCTTCATTTGCAGGATGGCGACCATAACAAAATCTTGATAATCCCAATATTGATGGGAATGTAAGTACTGCTTCATTTGCATTCATAGCCCATGACCCATCGTATCATCACATTATCTATTTTGTCCCAGACGCAGACATATGCAATAACGCCAGCCATGCAGTGTGTGAATCCATTCAGTCCCTATTGCGGTTGCTCACCCATCTTCTCACAATGAACTCACGAACATGATATCGCGTCAAGGCTGTTGCCGGATCCAACATCGCCTCACTAGGCGGTGGGATATCTACATATACAAGCACAAGGGTCTTCAACGCGTTCGCCTGCACGCGATTGATCATGTGCAGCCAATGCCACGACTTTTGAGGTGGCTGACGCCCTTCTGCTTTCCAGTAAGAGTGTGTGTAGGCGGGCAAGACGAGTATGGCGAACTCGGCGTGGGCGAAAACCGGCCCTCGATTATACAGCAACCAGTCTACGCCAAACTTGACACCAGGTCGAACCACCCAGCCCAGTGATCGAAAATGATGGTATACGGCATAGTGAAGGAGGAAGGGGTCATCTGGTTGCAGCGAAACTGTGGGTGAAAAGAAATGCGATGCCTGTCGGAAGAGGGTGAAGAGGTCTTGGGAGGTCATGTCCTTCCCACTGTCAGGATCATTCACCCTCAAAACTCCGAGACCGAAGACCAGATAGAAGGCCTCCTCCGGTGTCAGCTGAAGGTGCTCTCGATCAATAATGGCCGCAGTGGCTAGATCAAAACTATCCCTGGATGATGTGTTGGCCGTTTCAGGGGGCCCTACTGTGAACAAGTCTACAGTCTGGTCTCGAGACAATGGCGAATTCCCATTCATCAATGGAGAAAAAGCAGGTTCGGGCAATTTCCCATTCACCTGCGCCTTGTGACTGGGACTTGGAGGGTCAGATAGCTCGAATGTGGTTGATTCTACCGTGGGCGAGAATCGCACACTCTTCCGCCTCTTGGGACGCTCTAGTATTCCATTCAGTGGAGGAGCAATTTTGCCATTCGTGTGGATATCGCGATGCTCGAGAGACTCCTTCTCGTTGGCGACAATCGTACCATTCAGACCAAGATCCAAAGACAAGTCTGTATGAGAGTTGGGTAGAGCCAACAGTTCCTTGGGCCCAACTGGAGCTACCCAAGCCTCAAGACGTCGGGTTTTCAGGATGGCTTCTTGCTCTTTGCGTGCACGTTCCCATTTCATCATCTTGCGCTCATCGCGCCGCTGATCAGTGTAGGCTTCTGCAACATGTGCATTGTGTTTGCCTTGGCGGGCTTGCTCCCGTTTAAGCCAGTTTGGTTCACTTCGACTGTAGATACCCTTACCGAAGAAGCCCTGTTCCCAGAGCGCTCGGATGGCTTTCGAGTCCCTCACATGAACCGAACGCGTCTCTTTGGACCAGGTACCTTGATGGATGACACAAGGCTCTCTTGGAGGAGATAAAAGCTGGCTCACCCATACATACGCGAGATGGACAAGAGACAGTGGGTTGCCGGGGTAGAAGCTTGGCAGAGGAAAGACACGGATGGGAGCAGGCAAGGCATAGATCTGGTGCGCTGGTAATCCCTTGGGCTTAGATGCAGGTCGGGGAAGATCTTGTTGCACCGCAGAGTCAACTGGCGGAACGTCTGCCGAGAAGGGCGACGGCGATGATGAGTTAATAGTGGCCACCGGGACCATGGGGTTAACTGCAGCTGCCATGGTCGCTATAACTCATTTCGAATCCTTGAGAGCGACCGTTAGCCAAGCATACCTGACGCGGCGCGCATACAAGATCTGATGAAAACAATTTCGAGAAAATCGCTCAGATACCGTTGTAGTCTATAATTTGGCAGTCATCGAGAGTATTGCATCTCTAAGCACTGGGTAAAGTCTCTCATCACTGCGATTGAAGGGAGGGCAACTGTGCCGACAAGATATTGCACCAGCTCGATGCTATGGGGGTAAAGATAGAAATGGACGCGTTGCTTACAGAGCCGAATTAATCACCTGACAAGGCAAGATGCAATGAGAAATACGTTGCTATGCAAAAACTTGTGTGTATTCCTTGGCCTGGGAAAGTCAGGCATCAGATAAGTGTTCACATGTTTTCCAATATGGTGGTTGAAAATTGAGTCGAGCGGTGTTGTGTTCTGATGGAAGAAAATTTATCGGCTAGAGAGCTTGGAGGAATGCAGAGCTTTGAAGGAAATTTATCGGCTTCGGAGAGGCGGAGCTTTCTAGCTGATATGTACCTAAAGTATGTACTATGGCGGGGCAGGCGGGGCAAGCGCCTCACTTCAGGAGCTCTCTGCTTCGGGCAATGACTGTGCCACAAGTGGGAACTCCTCTGGAAGGCTTGCACACGACACTGTACCTACTTCCTTATGTATCTACATACCTCCCTAGCTTTGTTACCATGAGGCGGATTCCTGTCACTACCTAGGTAGGTTTCGTTATCTTGAGTATGTAACTCACTCATTCTGCACAATGTCGTAACCCCTCGGAAACTAGTACACGAGGTACCTTCAGCCGTCTGGCGCAACCAGAGTTTGCAGTGAACTTCAGTACAAACAACCCCGATGAATTGATGACTCCCAATTTGATGGACTGTGCACTGGCATTCGATGTATGTACTGCACTCCTTTTTCTTCTCATCACAAACAAAACCGAGTGGGGCGTAAGAGCCAGGCCATTCAATCGGTGAGTTTGACCGTTGTATCCGTGGCCGGCGGACCTGACAAGTGTCGCCCTCGCAGTCGGCAGCAAGCGGCGGTGGGCGCAAAAGCGAATTTGGAACTTTGGGTAGCTTCGAAATGACGATGCGCACAACGGGCTCGCCTCTACACTTCGTGCCATCCTTGTTTTATTTCTTGTCTTCGCCTTCTCTGCATCGTGAAGACACATAGACTCTTTTCATTCTGTCGTTCTCTTAGCCCCAGGTCCCTTGTCCGCCCACAGTGCGCTCCCATCGTTACCGCGATTGTGTGACCTGCTTCAAATCATGTACCTATGCCTTCTCTCGTCCTCATCCTAGCCACTCTGGGCCTCTTCTGGGGTCTCCTCATACTTGTCGTCCAGAGCATTGGCACTATCCAAATGTGAGTCGCGTCCATGATGGCTGAGCGAATATCAATGACTGACCGCTGCCACTCGCAGATTCCGCAACTACGCATCCATACCACCGAAGCCTGTCTCCCACACGTTACCGAAAGACCAGATACCCCATGTCACCGTCATCCGACCAGCCAAGGGCTTGGAGCCAGGGCTGTACGAATGCCTTGCCTCCATCTTTCACCAATCCTATCCGAGAGACAAGCTAACGGTATACTTCTGCGTCGAATCGAAACAAGATGCCGCGTACCCTATCCTCTGTCGTCTGCTCAAAGACTTCCCCGACTTTGACGCCAAGGTCTTCGTCGAGACCGAAGACCCTTTCCTCTATGGCGATCATGGCAATCCAAACAACATCGGACCGAATCCTAAGATCCGAAATCTGAGCAGAGCATATCGCGAGGCGAAAGGGGATGTCATATGGCCCTTGGACTGCAATGTTTGGATCGCGAGAGACGTCGCTGGGCGCATGGTCGACAAGCTGTTCGGGTTCCTGCCTGGTGGGAAACGAGGCAAACCGTACAAATTCGTTCACCAGCTCCCCCTCGTCGTCGATACCGTAACCTCCATGAGCCGTATCAATTCGCAGGGACAGTCTTCCCTCTCCGGCGCCTCCGTCACTGGCGGCTCCAACACAGACAAGAATCTTGCTGTACCCAGTTCTATCTGGGAGCGATCCTGGACGCACGGCGGCGGCCGCTTGGAAGAGATGTTCATGGCGACCACGCACGCCAAGTTCTACGGTGCCATCAATTTCGTTGGCGTCGCGCCCTGCATCGTGGGCAAAAGCAACATGTTCCGCAAATCCCATCTAGACCAAGCCACCAACTCGACCTTGAATCCGCTCCTCACCGGGACGGCCGCGACGCTCCCCAAAGGCCTCGACCACTTCTCCTCCTACATGTGCGAAGATCACGTCATCGGCGACCTGCTCTGGCGCACGCACCTCCCGGGCTACAAGAACCACGGCCTCGTCTGGGGCAACCTAGCCACGCAACCCATGGCCGGCATGTCGGTGCGCGCGTACGCGGCAAGGCGGGTGAGATGGCTGCGCGCACGCAAGTGGACGGTGCTATCCGCGACGCTCGTTGAGCACGGCGTTGAGAGCCTTGTGTGCATGTTCTACCTATCCTTCGGTCTCACCACTGTGCCCTGGGTACACTCGACGTTTGGGCTACCGCAGACCTGGACCGCGCTGGCGTACTGCTGGATATTGGGGGTCACGGCCTGGATGGTTGTCGATCGTGCTGTGTTCAAGAAGTTGCACGCGGGGCACAGCATCGCCATAGACGAGGACACGCCTGCCTTTGCCAAAGGATTCAGTCGTGGCGGTGCCGAGAAGCGTCGGCTTGACGAATGGTTCTTGGCATGGCTGGGTCGTGAGACCCTGGCGCTTCCGATATGGACTTGGGCGGTGCTTTTGGGAACCACAGTCAAGTGGCGAGGGAGGCGGTTCCGAGTAAGGGCTGATATGACGGTCGTAGCAATCGATGACGGGAAGGATAACCGCGGGATGCCGCGAAGTGGAGATGCGAGGGCAGCAGGTGCGAAGAAAGACTGACAGCGATACCCCAAAGGAAAAGAATACATAAATTTATGATGATCGAATCATGACAATTTTCTTGGTGAACCGTGGCCTCCTGTATAATCCCGCGTCGGTCAAGGAAGCCCCCAAGTTCATGCGAATTCAACCGTAAAGGTATACGCGAACCGGCGCGGTCGTGTTATCATCTACGGTCCCTACTTACATTGGCTGCCACGAGGACGTAAATACTTCAATACAGGGCTGTAGCGGTTGTAGCAGAAGCATATAAAGTAAGCTAATAGATGAAAGCAGGTTATAAATGAGTATAGAAAGATGTGACGACGACTCATCGGAGATGTATCAGTATGTCGCATCCCAGCATTAAACGTATCAGCATGTGTCCTCAGAAGCTTTGTTCGTCTTTCTATTATACCCCAAGTCCTCCCGTAGGAAGCAGCATGTTAACGATAACGAGGCATGTTAAATGAGCCAAATGTGTAAATATGTATAAGTCAAAAGGGGTATCCAATTCAACGCAACAGAAAGCATAACATGGGAGAGAAAAAAACATCTTCCCTCTGAAATCCTGTATCCTGTAGCCTGCCCGTCGTATCCAGACAATCCCTCTTCGTTCCTGCCCCCTAATCTATACCCAATCACGTTTAACGTGATGGACTTATGCCCTCGACACCTTATACATACAACATGAACGTAGTGATCACTAGACAATGAGCTAGCCCGAGCCCATGATCTCATTATCCTGCCGAAGGAAATGTGCCGCCACCTCGTCTTTACCATTTCGGGCGGCCTCCATCCAATGCCATGCGACACACATCAACGCCGGGTCGCTCCTCACATCTGCGGGGTGCGAGTGCGTGGTAGAGGCTCCGCGCGGATTTGAAGAGCCTCCGTGGGTTGAAGCCCTGCCCCCAATGGCTGAAGACCCAGGGCCCCCGTGCGCCATCATGCCGGCTCCGTCTCTACTGTTGCGGTCCGAGTGAGCAAATCTACTTGCTCCACCACCGAAACTGCTACCAGGGCGCGGCCCAAACTTTTCCATGACGCTCTGCTTGAAAACATCACGAGGCTTGGACAGAGGCAGAGTGGTGCGAGCAACGAGCTCCGGGTTGCTGAGATGGAGGAGTCCCAGTTCACGTTGCGCGGTCGCATCGCCTTCTTTGGCAGCAATGGTCAACATGCGCGCGGCGTCATGAAGGGAGTGCGACGACATGGGAATCTGCGATTGCGAGGAGCCACTCTTGGAGCGAGCCTGGGACACTTTGACTGCCTCGTCGGCAATCTCAACCATCATGGCAATGGTATCTTGCTTAAGTCCTAAAGCCGCAAGCCCTACACGTAAATATGGGCTGTTGTATTTGTCACCGTCGAGGATAGGCGAGGGCACGAATGCATTGATGAATTGCAGATCGCGGAATAATGTCCTTGGTCGGACTGTCTCGTCCCGGAAGAGTGACTCCAGCACCTTTTGAATGGCATATGTGTTATTGGTAGGTGCCATGGATACGATCGACCGAGTCTCGGGGTTACCAGTTGATCGAGAATACAAGGACGCCGTAAGACTCGACTGGTGCCCTGCAGCTCGTCGTTCACGAGGTCCCTGTTCAGGTCCTTCCGCTTTCCCGGAATCCCACGACTCCTCGCTCGGGACTGGGTTGCTTCTAATCTTCCGAGATCGGCGACCGCCACAAGCGAGTGATGCAATGATGAGCTGCTCGAGCTCGCAGATTGCGTTAAGCTTGTGATATGGATTCGGATGGACGGAAAAAGTTTTGAGCAGCCGCTGGTACGCCTTCTTGTAAGGGAATTCGGCTGTCTCATCCTTCTTCGATGATTGAGCTCGACCTTGGATAGTGTCATTTGTTGCGGTGCTCGTGTTACTGGCCCCAGAAGGGATATCACGCCAGTCGAGATTGAGGCCAGCTCTCTTCCCGTCTCCAGCTTCACGCAAGTTGCCCAAACTCTTCTTCTTCTCAAGTACGCGCTGTTTTGAACCCTTCGCTGTGGCGTTCTCTACTCTCGTTGAAACCTGGCGCGCCGCATTTTCCTCGTCTTGCCGCTCGATGCACATCTGTCCCAAATCATTAAACCAAGTATCTGTCTCTGATCCGCGGGCAAACACGAGATTGCCAAGATCTGATAGTAGAAGACTGAGCAGAGTTTGACGAAGGTCAGCCAAAAATTGCTGCTTCTCTTCTGTAACGAGCTGAGCTTGGATAGTTTCGTGTGAGGAAGCGGAAGTCCCTGGTCGTGCCAGTGACTGGGCAGAGGGCAGGTTCTGGCGGTATGGGAGAGAGAAGGGGCCTGACATGTCCCTCGCGCTCGGCGTGGGAGACTGCGCTCGCGACGTTGCCGAGCTGGCCGTTGACATGGTGGATTGGAAAGGAGACCAGAATGTCGAAGCTGAATCGATCGTGTGGACAGGTGAAGACATGCCGAAAGAGTCTCGCGGGTCATAGTCAGACAAAACAGTGCTCGCCCTCGAGAAGCTGTGTCGCCCTGAATCTATCGAAATGTGGCTCATGTTGTGTGACGACATATTCCGCAGGCTCACAATAGATGGTTGCCGAGCTGATGAAGAGGTGTACCTTCGCTCATGGTCGCCGCTGACAATACTGGCGGCATCATCGCTAAAGACACTCTGCCGATCCCCTGCTCGACCTCTTCGAGGAGTCTCGCACATCTTCCTTTCTCGCGCATAGAGGACGCTCGACCAAAGCACCGGGTTTGCAGTCAAGCTATCACCAACCAATCGAGCCAAGCAATTGTCAATCTCGCAGCAGAAGCGATGAATGCGCTCTTCTCCTCTACACCACCCGTCGATGTTGGTCTGCGCTAGCCATCGGGTGGTCTTCTCAGCCTGATCGTCACTGAGCTTGTTCGGTCCTCCATGCTCTTCACTGGCAGCCAAGAGGCCCAACATCTCTGACTCTGCTTGGTATAAGTAATTGAGAGCCGAGTTCTTATACATCTCAGCTTGGGAGGCTTTCAGAGTGCCCCATTTCCTTGGTAGGCCCATAGTCTTTAGAGCCTTGCAAACATTTCGAGCATGCTCAAGGACATCCGAGTTCCGCACGTCGGAGACGTACCACATCTTGTCCCGGAAAGCCTTCAGGCGTTTCATCATGGTCTCGATGAGCCCCTCGTGCCGTTCTTGGCTCTGCTTCAACCATACAAGCCAGGCATCGTACTCTTCGATCGCAGATGCGGAACGGCGGATGGAATCCCTTGGACCACGTGAAAAGATATGGAGGAGGGTCGCGAATCCGTCCTTGCGCAAGGTGAGAGAAGTCAGACCATTAAGATACTGGACTGTCTTCCAATAGAGATGGGCGGAGACGAAATCTGACTGGACCCGACATTGTGAAGAGGCTGCGGTGAGCATCGATACCAGTACTGGTTGTTTACGATAGGGGTTCTTACTACCCATCGTTTTTTCAGAAGTGATGATCTTGTTCTTGGACCGATACCTCTTCTGTCCTGAAGCGCGATTGCTGAACGTGAGCCCTCCCTTGGGGTCCTCGAGACCTTTTGGTATCTCGAAATCCTCGACCAGCTTCAGGATCGAGTCTCGCATCTGGTGGTAATCCTTGTCCAGTTCCGGCTTGGCACTGGGCTCGTCGTCTTCCGTGTCACTAGTCATGGACGAATTGTCATCATCAAGATCATCGTCTGGATCGTAAGTCATTTGCAGGGAAAGACTATCTCCATCTGGTCCAACGAAAATAACAGCCCAGCGTTCCGCACATGGATGTCGTAAGCCGGAAACAACATCGGAACCGAGGACCTGGGCCATTTCTTGCATCGCCCACCGGAGTTGATGGCCATTGCCTTCTTGCAACTGGCGCCTCGGGCTATCTGGTTCACTCAACGGCGGTGAATAGCGCCGGGGGCTGCCCATGGGTTGATTCTCGAGCAATGGCTCGTGTGACGTGGTAGTATCGCTAATCACTGAGGAAGCACTCATGCTGAGGACCGAAGCAGTATCGAAATTGCTTCTGGGTGTGCCTACGGAGATGGGCTGAGAAACAGCCGAAAAACCGGAGACAGATGGCGCGCCAGAGCGGAAGCTGCTCGAGTGAGCCGATGGAGGCCGACGCTCAGGAAATAGTGCGTTTACCATTGTCAGCAGGTCCGCGGGACTAATAACCAAATAAGGGTGGACTTCAACAGTTTCTCGCAAAGAGGCAACCGAACGAGCTGCGATGAGCTTAGGATTCCTCGGACTGCCCGACGGCCTGAAGCGATTCACAATATTCTCAATATGTCCCTTGATCTTCAGTGGAGTGGACGCAGGCCGTGGTTCGTGGGGCCAAAGCCTTGCGTGCACATATCCATAAGCACGCTGGACGACTTCCTTGAAGATCTTCTGGCGCCCGTATTCGGTAATATTGTACTCGGCCATCATGCCGTGGCTCTCCGGGTGAATGACGACGGCTTGCAGCCAACTGGAAAAGAGCCACTTGTATACAAACCATGGGCGATACTCGTCGGCAAGTCTGGGGTTCTTGTCTCCAAGTTCACGCAGGATCTCATTACCTAACTCGATGACACCTTCTGGGATCCCGGTTGCATCCTCATCGTCAATGATCTCGAATAGCTCGGTGACGGCCTGATCATAAAACTCTTCCGCGGCGATGTTGTCCTTGGATGTCCACGTGGAGATATTAAAACGCGTGCCTTGGGGGTCCTCAGCTCGGTCGAGCAGGAAAGCGCCATCTTCCAGGATCTTCATGAGGAAAAACTCCAAGTTGGATCGCCCGGACCAGTCACGCATCACAGACCAAACATTGAGAACAGAGATGAGGATGTGCTCATGGGGGGAGTTGGAGGATATAAGACGAGCACAGGCAGTGGCCCATATCTTGGTCCTCTTCCTATCCTCGGCACTGTCTGGTCCAGCAGAATTGGCGAAGCAAGTGTAGATGAGAGCAGAAAGGGGATCATGACGCTGGAAGGAGAGGAGACGCTCGACAGGAGTAGCCACGAGACCCGAGTGTCTGTGGGCGCCGCTAGCACTGCCACGACCACTGGCGTACTGGTTATAGGATGGCTGTGAGTGGAATGGCAAAACGGACTCAATCGGCTCCAATCCTTGGTGGAAGACAGCGAGGGCTTGCAACTCGGAGTGGTTCAAAGAGCAAAGCCGTTTGGCCAAGAAGTTCTCATCCGTGCGGAGAACGGTCAGGAATGTCAGAATGTGCTCTCTGGCAGAGGCACTGAGCTCATTGAGGAAAGGCGTACTTGCACTGCTGATCGAAGTCACGCTGGCGCTGGCGGGTGTGTCCAAATTCTCGGATGATTGTAGTCCAGAGGACTGGAGGGGATCCAACTCGGGCTCGAGGAACGCATAGCGGCGCGTGGCATCGCAGCTATTCCGGACATCTTGAATGGCACTGTAAATGTTAGCGAACGCCTGCGACTCTCCATTCCGGAAGGCTTCGGCGAGATTTCGCTGGGTGATTTCTCCACAGCGAGTTAGGCGAGCAGAGAGCGCTGTGGATATGAGGCTTCTCTGCAGCCGTATGCGGGTGCTTGCGCGCTTGCGCTCCTGGTACTTGGACAGGCGAACCAGGTGAGCGAGCTCTTCGAGGGTGGTCCCTTCATCTTGGCTGGTTATATGAGAGAATTCGTATTGAGAGACATCAGTGAGTAGAGGTGGCTGGTGGCGCAATAGGGTGATTGGCTCCTCTTTCAAAGCCGGTCGGGTAGGAATGGTAGGAATAGTTGTGTTGGTCGAGTCGTGCGAAGGCGCAGGGCTGGGCTGGGCAGGAGTCTGAGGCTGACTTTGGGAATGTGCCTGGGCAATGATGGGCTTTCTCGAGGCACTCGCGCTCCCTTGGCGAGGTTGCGAAGTTCCATCGCGGGGTATATCCTCGCTGCGGCGCAAGGGGAGAGTGGAAGTAGATTCCGGGGGCGGCGCAGAGCTAACTGGGCTTCGCGACCGATGCTGGCGACGCTGGCCAGGGTCCAGTCGCGATTCCCGCGAGGGGTTCGGAGACCTGGTCGGAGACCTGGACGGGGGACGGGTGGTGGTGGTGGGAGACACGGCTATAGCACAGAACATGCATGTGTTAGCAGAGCACGACAGCATCCCAATCCAAGACTCACGCGGAGAAGTGCGAACGCAGACGGGCGAGGAAAGGGAGCGCTGCATGGATATCATTCTGGGCCCATGTGAGTTCGTCGCTGTTGCCCAGCGCTACCAGTAGCACCCAGGAGAGAGAGCTACCTGCAAGCTACCGTAGCTGGACGTGACGATCCTTCGAGAGAAGCTACCAAATCAGCACCATGGGAGACTGTGAGGGTGAGTCTGTCTACTTGTCGCGCTGTCGAAGCTGTGGTGTGATCGGAGAGCTGTGCACAGCGAGAGAGACTGGTGTGTATGGCGAGAGAAAGAAAGAGATAGGTAAGGATCGCAAGCAGGTCGCGCGGGTCGGAATCACTCAGCGCATTTCAGCGGTTTAACATGGCTTGGCACTTGGGACGGTCGCGATAGGCAGTAAGAGCGTAATATCAGCGCGGACAAAGGTCACGAAACTGGTGGATGGGTATATATCCGGAATCAAGAAAGAAGTCACAATAAACAGGCCTCCAGACGTACTCGTCGACGCAAACACAGATGCTCCTTCGCGCAGAGAAAAGGGGTTGGTCGGAGGAGGAAAAGCAGGAGGCAGAGGAGATGAGATACTGAAGCAAGACCGGAGAGGGTGTGAAGTGTTCAAGAGTCTAAACTGCGATGACCCATGTCGCGCCGTAGTGAAACCCCTGCAAACCACCAGCTCTTCCTGTAGGCATGTAGATAGGGTACGTACCTCGCTAATGTAACCTGCCAGCGCTCTGCCCGTGCTGCTAACCTGCCTAGTCGACCTGCTGCTAGTGAGCACCTAGGTAAGTATGTACCTCCCTCTTCAGCGTGGTTGTACAGTAGTACAGCTGGTAGAGCCACAACAGCAGCTGTTGGTGGCGGCCAAGAGTACCTCACAGCAGGTACAAGCCCATCACTACTTACTTACCTACCTCTTACCCAGTACTTGCCACTTTTTCAGTCAATGCGCTCGTCCAACTGAGGAACGTACCTAGCAAGCGACGCATGTGCTTGTCGTACTATCATTGGTCGGATGTATTGTAGAAGTCAGAGTCATCTTTGGGCGCGTAGACCGCGTAGACTGCCCTAACCTTTAGTATCGTCAAGGATGAATACCTCCTATAAGGCACCCTAGCCTACTGGTGTGGGGTAGTTCGACCACCTCAGTAAAGTAAGTATTAACTCTTCTCATCAATCCCAGCCAGTGCTCCGTCCCCGCCTCTCGTATCCGTGACCAGCACAACAAAGCCCTATGCTCTCATATCACACTGCAAATAGGTGACACTGTTCAAAGCTACTTATCTATCTGCGTAGATTCGTGAAACATTATACCGCCCACGCATCATATCTCTAGCCCCACGTTCCCAGGTCATTAAGAAACATAACTCAATGTATATGCCTCTATCCGCACAAAAAAAGAGGGAAAGAGTAATGGAATATGATGAGGCAGCCGCAGTTTATTGAAGGCAGACCGGCGAGAAAGAAAGAGCAGCACGCATTTGCAGACTTTCCTGACGCCCCGAGTTGATGCCTACTCTTCTTAAGGTAGACACACCGACAGAGGGAGCGCGTCTAGTTATTAGCCACCACACATGGCTACAATCTGAGGCGGGTAGCAATCGATTCCCACCAACACAATCACGTCTATCATCTCTCACGACAAATATAGCTTGGCAATTCCGACGGCCCTATTCTTTGCTTTCTTTCAAGTACGGGGACCGATTCATTTCCAACACGAAAGCACCTTGTGAACCTGACCTATTGTCTGTCAGGGAGCTGGAAATTGTCCTGCTGGCCAAACGACCAACCCTTCGTCAGGAATTACCAAACAGCATCTACTTCAAGCTTCAGCTGAATGTATCATGAACCAACGAAGTTACCTTCCAGCCACGGCTTGCCTGCTTACTTGAAGACGGGTACTCGTAGCGCAGTGAACATTCCTATCTTCTCGCCATCGCCAACTTCATCCCGACCGGTATGTCCATATGCCATTCTCGTGCCGCCAAGTGGTCGTGCTGAGGCGACGTGCACCGCCTTGGTGAGCTGGCCTTGCAGTTTGCCCATCGCATCTACCCATCCAGGCACTTGCGCATCTCCGCCTACATCTTCTTACCCTGTCTGCCGCCTTCTTGCCTTTGCCCGCTGCAGTTTCAGCCGCCAGACCATGCATACGTGCCAGAGACTCTGGTGAAGATGCGTCGGCCCAGACAGCGGTCAGTCGGTCAGCAGTCTACTGTACACACATCGTGTTTCTATGCCTGTTTGGGCCATTAACGGCTGCCTCTTTCGCGCTGGCTGTCGCTGGAGGGGAGAAGAAGGCAGGATGGTCGAAAACGACATGGAGCCCGGAAAAGTGAGACCTGCAGCTCATCCAATCCACATCGTCCACGCCAGACATCCGATCCGCCATTCGCGAACATGTGCCAACGCATCCAATGCCATGGCCACCCGTGAAATAACGCTGCAAGTCTAGCTCTTCCCGACCTATCGAACACCCCGAGAACACACCTTCCAGCCCACCGACGACTGATCGCACAGATTCAGTGTTTACGGTTGGTCGACATGTCGGATGCATCCTGTAGCCGAATCTTCTACACCCTCTGCTCCATTGGCTGATCACGATGTTTGAATGCATCCGTGACTGAGTGGAAATGCTGGCGACTGACACGAAGTGCGGCGGTGCAGGCTTGGGTAAGGTGAGAGCACAGCCGACCGATGAAACAGCATGGTTGAGTCACTTCCTCTGTATTCCAGAACCACGCACGAAGCCGATCTTCCCAGCACCTGTTCGAAACCTCTGTAATGCTTCCATTTCCCCTTTCAGCCTTGTACAGGACCCGAGCATGCACGTCAGCTGCACGCCTCCTCCCACAATAGCGGACCGCCATCAGCAGTAGACACTCGTTCGTCTGATCAAGTGCTAGGCAGAGAAAACGAGACACTTTGAACAGTACTGGCCCACCTGTGGTTCTCATGAGACACGTAGTCATGTAGCAAACGACTGTTTACTCGAATGCAATCATAACTTCACTTAACTAATGAGGCATCATAATCAGGTAATGTTTCCCACGAATAGGGAATACCATGGGCAATGTATTCAGTGCGTGTCATCCACTCTGCCCCGAGTTGAAGATGTTCTCGCATTGGATGTGGCATCTGCGTAACGCACGTGTCTGGTTTGTCTGGGTGCGCCAACACACTCACTACCTACACAGCAAATCGGTCTCTCATCTTCCGTCGGGAATCTGCTTACTTTTAATTTGCTGCGACGGAGTGCTACGACCTGTCAGAATGCCGCCCGTCGTATAGAAAGATGCCAGAGTGTCAAGACCAGACAGCCAGAGTCATTGTGTTCAATGTCGCCATCGATCTCTCAACTCAGCCCAGTATCACTATGCCGCTGCAGCCACGGTCGCATTCGGTTCGCGTGTCGACCCATGTGCCGGGAGTTGAGTTGACAGGCCCTGGAGACAAGGATCGGCCCGCCCCTCAAGCTGACAGCATACTCGCCGGGCCTAATAAAATGGTGGCTTGTGGGCGGTGACGAGCGGGGCTAAACTTGGAGTGTTTAGATCATGTGAATCTACACACCTGGCGACGGCATACTTAGTACAGGTTCTTACACGACACGTGTGTCTTAGTATAAATCAATAGAACTCGCTTGAAATATGCAAAGTTCGTAAGAAATGCATGCAGAAGTATCTTACCGAGCTGTCTTCCAGGACTCCCAGCTGGCGTCACAAGATATGCAGTGTTGCTTAGTAGGTTACTTACCTAGGAACGGAGTGGCTGCAAGCCTAAATAAAACAACTTCTACGTTTGAAAGCTGTATGTGTGT
Source organism: Xylariaceae sp. FL0016 (assembly GCA_022578815.1). Classification (NCBI taxonomy): domain Eukaryota; kingdom Fungi; phylum Ascomycota; class Sordariomycetes; order Xylariales; family Xylariaceae; species Xylariaceae sp. FL0016. The sequence goes on from MU388735.1 coordinate 35,696, forward strand.
GTGTAATTCGAAAGTTCCTTGATCAAACACTGGTGGTATGACTATGTAACTATCCTCACGCTTTTCATTGCTAATCTGAGTAATCCGGGGTCCTGGGCTGCATATGGGAATCCTCTCGCACATGGAAACCTAGAGTTAACCATTCTTGGTATGATCTCGGTCCGAGATATTGTCCACAATCTCTTTTTCTCTTGTGAGTTTCTTGGGTTTTAACTAGGCAAAAGGCCTCTAAAAGTCTCCGTCCTCAAGTGAATTCCCAACCAGGGAATTCAACTGACCAAGATGGCCCACTCGATGCAGGAATGCCAAGGGGAAGAAGTCAGCCGCAGTCATCTGTATTATATACTCATAAGGACTTGTGAAGAGGGAATAAACTACGAGGTAGAAGCTGGTAACTATCCAGACAGGATTTATGAGAGGACTATCAATTATGTTCTGCAGTCACATCTCCATCCCGGGATATTACTTGCTCATCAAGACAGTGAGCTATGTCCTCAGACCATGATACAAATGAGAGACATATAATGGAATACACCGCAGAAATCATAATATATGTGCCATCAACACTGTTGATCTCATCCGATCAATTCTTGTGTGGAAACCATGGTAAAATTAAACCGTCGACAATCAGTGGTCATAAAATCGCTAAAGCTCACCGTGAAAAGTGCCGCGTATTACTTCTCCAAACTCATCCGCCTCTTGGGCTATCGTAATATTATGTCGTTCAAGCATTACCTGTCAATCGTAAACGCTGACATCAATCACTGCGTGAAGGACAGAAATACAAATACATCAGTTCGTCTTCGAAAGCCTATATTTTCAGATCGCATCTAGCGTGACTACCAGCGATATTACACAGCTTATTTCGTCTTTCCAGTGGGGATGCAGAATAAGACAACCTTCTTATCTTCGCCATCACTGTACGCTTTGTCTACTCTGTAGTATCCGCGTCTCTCCAACTGAATGATGTCATCCTTCTTCAGATTCGCGACACCCTCGTCACAGTATGCTTCCTCCATACTCGACGTACGGGGGTTCAAGAACTTCTCCAGATCATCCTCTTCCTCGAGCTTGTCTTTTGTTATAAGATAGTCGAAGTCCCATAGCTCGGCATCGATGAGCTTCTGACCTTGCGTCGATAGCCATGTGATCTTCTTGTCCGTCGATCGCACATCTCCCTTGAGGTTTAGCTCGAGGGTAAGGTTCGTGATGGGCTCCGAGCCCGCGACATCTCTAACGAAGGCGTTGCCCCACTGCATAACCGTCACCTCCTCGCCATCCTTGAACGACTTGGCGTCGGCTTGATCAATGATCAGCTCTTTGCTGAAAGCCACCTTCTTCGTACCAATGGATGGGTTCTTGGGGTGCAAAGGTTTGTCCTCGTGCCGTGCCTCGGCTGGTGCATCATCACCCTTGACAGTGACCTTGACGTGATCCTTCTTGGAGATAGCCGTGTGTCTAGGGGCGACAGGGTCGACCTCTTTTTTGTTTGCGGCCCAGAAGCTAGTCCAGTCCATAGTGACAACGTTGCGGGACGGACCCTGCTTCAGGATGAAGTCTCGCAGCGCAGGAATGGTCATTCCTCGTCTTCGCACACCGCGGATCGTCGGCATTCGGGGATCGTCCCAGCCCCAGACTCTGCCAGTGTCTACTAGCTTGGCAAGCTTGCGCTTCGAGAGGAAAGTTCGGATGAAGTTCATGCGGGCAAAGTCCCACATGTAGACCTGACGAAGCTTGAGAGTGTCCAAGAACCATTGGAACTGCGGGTTTCGATCGGTGTACTCAGTCGATCGAAGAGCGTGAGTGACGCCCTCCAGACTGTCAACGACAGGGCAGGCAAGATCATAGGTCGGGTAGATCTTCCACTTGGTGCCAGTACGGTGATGGGTGTCATTGGGATTGCACCGGTAGATGACGGGGTCTCGCATGGCCTTGTTCGGGTTGTCGACTGAAATCTTGGCCCTGATGCAGTTCTTGAGGCCTTCCTCGCTGCCGCTCTTCATCTCGTCGAAGATACGTAGGTTCTCCTCGACCGTTCTGTCCCGTCTCTTGGAAGCAATGCCCTTGCCTCGCTCATCACGCATAGTCTCTACATCAGTATCATCGGCGTAAGCGTTGCCACCCTTGATCAGGGTCAGGCAGGTGTCGTATAGATGGTCAAAGTAGTCGGAGGTATATGTGAGCGTGTCTGGTTTGACGCCCATCAGGGCAAGGTCCTCGATGATGGCATCCTGAAACTCTTCTTTCTCCTTGCTCGGGTTTGTGTCGTCGAGTCGGAGGCGAAGCTGGCCCTTGTAAGCTTGATGAGCGAAGTAGTCGCTGAGAAGGGCCGCCTTCGCGTGTCCAATGTGGAGGTAGCCGCTGCAGAGGAATCATATTAGTAAGGACGCAGACGGGTGCAGAGCAGGCATCACTGGGACATACGAGGGCTCGGGAAGGAATCGACACACGACACCCTTATCAGCATCCTGAAGGGCCAAGTTGTAGCTTGCTCCAGCTCGACTGGCAGCTTGCACCTTGGCCTTCCTTGCCGTATCAGCAGCCTTGACGTCAGCTTGGATCTCGGGGTGAGTTTGCTCGATGTAGAGGAACCATCTCTGCAGGTTGGCATAGGAGCCTTTGCGAACAAAAGAGACGGCGACTCGGTTACTCTTGATGGCGACCCATATCTTGGCGTCAATATCGCTCAATGTGTATCCAGCAAGGTATGTTCGCAGGATCAGGTGCTTCTCGAGTCGGATGAGGTGGGGTTCGATAGACTTGAAATCGCCGCCCAGCGACTGAGAAATCGCGACAAGCTCGTCCGCTTTCATCTTTGGGTATTCGGCAGTGTCTTCGTCTCACAGTCGTAGCGGGATGGGATGGGTATGGTCAAATTTCCAAAGTAGAGAGACTTGAGTCAATGACCCGAATATTTGTTTTGAGTCAGCGTTGGCTCTCTTGCTGGTGAATTTGTGGCGGGGTCCAACTCCCAAAAGCTGCTGGCGGGCTAAACGTTGGCGGGGTCTAAAGATGGGACTCGATCGATAAGATAAAGCTCTCCGATAAGATAAGAGAGAGAGCCAAGACAATTTCAGCCTCGAATCTAAGGCCTTAACAATTTTCGAGAGTCCACCCGGCTGAGTTCTGTGTTGATTCTGTTGCAGTGTAGTGCGAAGCTCTATCTACTATACAGCATCATATTCAACGGCCATCATGGCGTCGACAACTCAATGCATCGCCTCACTGGCGAAGCTGAGCATTTCATCGACATCGAGGCCAACCATTTCGGCGATTCCCAACTATCTAGCTCCATCCGTAATCCAGACGCGATGGAAGAGCAGCGGCAGTGGCGGCGGCGGCATGGCTGCGCAAGCGCGTGCTCGTGAGAGAGAGAAGTTGAAGAAGAAGCGGAAAATGCAGCGGCACAAGGAGTACAAATTTGCGACACCTAGCAAGCCGGAGCAGTTTTCACTCTGCGATGCCATGCGGTAAGTGTCATTATCCATGGGCGTCCTCGCCCACGAAACCCCTGAAACTGACATCAGCTTCATTCGATAGATACTTGCGTGCTGCCGAAGTTGGTCGACCACCGGACTCTGTCACCTATGAGCTCTCCCTCAAGATCCGCACCATCAAAAACGGCCCCGTTATCCGCGACCGCATACGGCTCCCCTTTCCCGTAAAGAACGACACCCGCATAGCCGTCATCTGCAAGGAGACCGGCGGTGCCGCGGCCGAGGCCCGTATCGCTGGTGCTGTTGCTGTCGGCGAGGATTCCCTGTTTGAGATGATCAAGAACAGCCAGGCCAAGCTCCCCTTTAACCGTTTGATCTGCCACAACGAGTCCGAACAGGCTCTCAAGAAGGCTGGCTTGGGTAGAATTCTGGGTCCCAGGGGACTCATGCCCAGCTTGAAGACCAACACCATCACCAAAAGTGTTGGAAATCTAATGCGTGAGATGGTTGGTGCGGAGACCTACAGAGAGAAAATTGGTGCTATCCGCATGCCCATCGGCAACATTCAGTTCACCCCCAAGCAACTGACCGAGAATGTCAAGACAATGGTGACCTCGGTCAAGGAGAACATCATGAGGCTGGAGGACAGGTGCAAGAAGGATCTAATTGAGGTCGTCCTGACCTCGACCAACGGCCCGGGATTCCCCTTGAACGGAGGATTTGCCTCTAAGGACGAGAAGATCACACCAGCTCACTTGAGCACTGCCATGTAAATCTGTATCATATCATGACAATAATCTAGAGGAGCACATGTACAAGACTGTACAATATCATCATCACGCCTGTTTTTTTGTCTAACTCATGGGGTATCTTGTTATCGTCAAGTCGTATCTGCCACGTACAGCCGGTTCGCGAGCCGACTGCCTACTTGTTTTTCAATGTGCTTACAGCTTCAGACTGGGCGTCCATAGTGGTGTATATGGCCATGAGCTTCAACAGCTTAGCCTGCCCTTGCACGCCTGTCTTTTTGGCCTCTTTCAATGCCGTGTTGAGGTCCAATAGAATAGTATGGCGACACCTGATCATCCGTTCTTCCATTTTTCGCACGAATGGCAGATCCGGTCCGATATTGTCGGCCAGTTCATCTATAACCACATACTCGTTTGCCAGCTGTGATAATTTCGCAGCGCTGCTGCCCACGAGACCATCCGGCGCATCGCCATCGTCGTCCTCTTCATCTTCGCTATTGTCGCTATCCAGACCGTCGCTCCCAATGGCTAATCTCCCTTCCAGCGCCGCTATTCGCTCGTCCAGTTCCAGCATCTTCCTGCCGATCTCAATATCGCTGCGCACGTTTCCCAAGTCTTTGTTCAAACCCGCGACCTCGGATCCCCTCTCTCGTACACGGCCCTTGATCTCTTCCACTGCCCTCCGAAAGCCTAGGAGCGCAACACGCACATCCTCGACGCGATCCTGCCCACCCTGCAGCTCATCGCCCAGACTCAGGAAGCTGGTGTAGTTCGCATTGACGAGCTCGAGCAGCTCAGTACTAATGGCAGCGCTACGTTCGCGCAAATCCGCGCGCAGATCCTCAAGCGTTTGGTGGCGATTTGACAATGACGAGAGATATGTTACGGCATCGAAATCAGGCTGGAGAAAGTCGGACCGTGGGAGAGCGGTCGGAAAGGGAAGGGGTGCGTCGTCGTCGTCCCCGGAGGAGGATGAGGAAGAGGGGAGCGCGAAGTTGGAGCGCGAGCTGACGGGACGGCGATTGGGCGAAAAAGCTGATAGACCCTGCATTGTGGTGTGTCTAGATGGAGAAGGGGAGATGTGCAAAGAGACAATGTGGGGTGGTTGCAGCTATTTGCCCACACATTTGAGGCTGTATAACAGCACATGCAACGGGCTTCAAAGATGGCCCGTTAGTGCAGTAGAAGACAGTGATGGGGAATTTCGGCTGACAAGAGTGAACGACAGCTTGCGATGGTATTGCAATGAAGCATATGGCTAATCGTGAATATTGATTACCTGAAGGAAAAGAGCTGGTTGATTTTGTTGCGTGGACCTAGAAGCTCGCCTCGCAGCCTTGCTCTGCAAACCACATGTTGCAGCATCTGGAATGCGGCTCATTGTGGAAGCCACGATGTAAAGCCTGTGGCTGAGGTGGCTTTTCCACCACCTCCACAATGTGAAATCCGTTATCGGCCCTTCGCGGAGATACGGATGCATGTGGATTGAGCTGGCCGAGGTTTAGTCTCCGGACTCGCCCGAGTCCTGAGCTCACTCAGACAAGCTAGATACACCTTTTTCAGGATCAAGACCTGGCGAGTAACCAAACGAAGAGGACCAAGCGACACCAGAGAGGCAGGCTAGTGGAGAAGCTGAAGAGGCTGGAGGGCCAGTTGAACACACAATCGTGTGAATTCCGGGCAGCCGTGTCGAACGATTTCGGAACACAATAACGCCGCGCCTGCAGACGGTGGACCGAGACCAGCGCTATTGGCTCGTCACCTCACGACCTGGCAGGGGACCTGGCATAATCTTATCAATCTGATCAGTGATTTTCATCAGCACCACATCCATTCTCACCACTCCTCGTCATTCGAGCCCACCGCCGCCTTCACTCTTCTCCATGGTCCCTGCACCTTGGTGCTCGTGCATATGTCACTTCCAAAGCAGAGCTTTTCTTCTACCAATCCAGCTCCGGCTTGTGACACGACTTTTAAATCTCTGGTTTGAGGCAATTTGACGTTGAAAACCCAGCTGGGATCCTCGCCCTTGTTTTGCTGGGCGGCCTACTCATAGTGAACCATTGCTCACCTGCGCCCACCTCACGCCATCTGGTCTCGCCCAGTCTACTTGCTAGCACAAGATCCTGGTAACGCAAAAAGCCCTAACTCGGAGCCCCTCTCAAGTGAATCAGCCCTTTAAACCCCAGATTCCAGCCCTTTGCATCTTGTTGCATCATCTCCTTACATCAAACTCTGTCTCAGAAACTTCTTCTCAGTCTTTGCTATAACGTCATCCTCACTCTGTCCCTTAATGAATGGACTTTGCGATATTCATTACTGAAAGCCGCTGGTCAGTCTCAAGGCACATCACCTGCTGCAATCGGGGTATAGCGAGCTCATTCTGACACCCAAGGGGGTTGACTGGATGGGCTTCTCATTGGTTGACGTGATTTGAAAGACCATAATGGCGTCGCCTGGTATCCAATCTGCAAGCAACACTGTCAAACCTCGTCCTACCAAGATCGCAATCACACCTGTGTCTGCCGCTTCTTCTCCCGGCTCTGCCGCCTCGCCTAACGCGAGTAGCTCGACACCGACTTCGACATATCAACTAGCCATCAAGCCGGCCGTCGGTGGCTCGACCTCGAACAATATGACAACAATCACTGTAGCCAATGCCGTGGGCCCAAAGAGTTCAATCACCAGTAAGGAGTGGGTCATTCCTCCAAGACCAAAGCCTGGCAGGAAGCCAGCGACGGATACACCCCCCACCAAACGTAAGGCTCAGAACCGGGCTGCTCAACGTGCATTCCGTGAGCGAAGGGCAGCCAGGGTGGGCGAGTTAGAAGAACAGCTCGATGAGCAACGGGAAGAGTACGATCGTGTCCAGCAAGGTCTTCGAGACCAGGTTCAAGGTTTGGACACTGAAGTCCAGACTCTTCGAGATCGATGTGCCGTTCTCGATGATCTACTTGATAAGGAGCGCGTTGAAAAGAGCAGGATGGCAGACGAGCTTGATTCGTTGAGAAGGCGATGGGCCGTGGAGACGCCTTGCATCTCGTCGAGGAATGGAAGCTTCGCTACCACACACGGTCGCGCTCCAAGTATCGTGTCTCAACAAGCACCAAGAGGCAGTCTAGCCAAGAACGTACCTGATCACCGCAACTCTGCTACCGCTTTCTCCATATCTCAGATCATCTCACCACCCGATGAATCGGACTTCCCTGCCCATAGCCAGCCATCAACGGCTGACCCATCGGGCTGCGGCGGCTGTGATTCAAACGGCCCTTGTGCCTGCGTCGATGATGTACTGACGAGCACGGCGATCGGCTGTGGCAACTGCAGCGTCGGTACCAAGTGTGCATGCCTCGAGGCAGCTCTTAACTTTACAATATCTAATTCCGAGTCTGAACTCAAACGAAGACCCTCCTCTATCTCCGCTCTGGAGCCCGAGGAGAAGAGACAGAAGTCCGATCATTACCCTAACGAGATTGACTTCACTTCCATGTTTTCTTCTAAGAAGAAGCAGGCAGCGAAGGAGCCCGCTGTCGAACCTATCATTATCCAGCCCGCGCCTCAGCACACAATCCCACCCCGTGACTCCTGCGGATTCTGTACCGAAGGAACCTACTGCATGTGTGCCGAAGCCGCCGCTGCCGCTGCGTCACAGTCTCTCGCGCCCATGGGTTCTCAGGTACAGACACCGCCCCCATCCGAGACTGACGTTGGCCCAGCTCCTATGGAAGTCACCTCCACCGGCGCCATCAAGTTGCCGGGCATAAACTCTCTCAACCGTGCATCCGTGAGACCTGTTCGTCCATCTGGTGGTGGCTGTGGTGCCAACGGCCCTGGCACTTGTGCCCAGTGTCTCGGCGACGCCAAATCCGGGCTTTTCTGTCGCAGTCTCGCTGCGCGTTTCACACGGGAACAGGGAATGGCCAGCGGCGGTTCTTCATCTGCACCCTCTGGTGGCTGTTGCGGTGGTTCTGGCGGTTCTGGCGGCTGCTGCAAGTCTGGTCTTGGCAACACCAACACGTCTGCTCCGACAGCACAGCCCAATTCTAACCCAGCATTGGGTCTGAGTCTGTCCTGTGCCGATGCATACAAGACGCTGTCCAGTCATCGGAACTTTGAGAGAGCGGCTGACGAAATTGGCAGTTGGCTGCCGAAGCTGAAGGCCAAGCCCCAAGAGTCAGCACGGTTGCCCATCGAGGTCGAGACGGCAAGCATTATGGGCGTGTTGAAGGAGTTCGATGTGCGGTTTGGCAGGGAGGGCTAGGTCGGGTCTGCATGTGGGAAGCTCAGTGGCATTTGACGTGCTATGCGACATGACCAGACGGTTTCTTTTCCCTAGTCATAGGATATTTGATTCTCGGATCACTGGAGGCTGTGGTCACTCAAAGAAGGTGTTCGGAGTTAGAGGCCATCTTGTTTTCGCATTCACATTCCCATATGGAATCCAATGTGTGTATTGTAGTAGCATACTGCGAAATTACCAGCATCTCCAACACGAACCTTTGGCTTTGCTCCTATCCATACAGATGTCATCCAGACCCAATTAGTAGGACGGCACAACTTACGTCTATGCGGTGCTCTGCTAGGCCATGCATTTGACTGGCTCACATAATGGGCTTTCCTGTGAATCTGAACTGTTCAAGAAAGCTGTGCTTGCTAATGTCTACTCGAGCTACGAGAAAAGATGAGGCCGATGTCGGCGACTGCTTAGAACCGGTTGAGGGATCGGCTAGTTATCAATCTGTCAGGTGAGGTTCGTTTGGTCTGCGGGCTATCCTAAGGTAATTGACTGACAACACACCATGATACATTGCTGCATCTCTTCAGTTTATGGACAGCATTCTGATGGGGAGAGGACTGTGATCTCGGCAAAACTCTGTAGTAGTTATTTCTATTCTTCACTGCCATCGGTTGGGAACTCCTCTTCTACTCTGGGAAATCTCACCTAATTTCACGGAGTGCTTTGGGTTCGTCTCTGAGACCCTTAGCCGCAAGGCCTTTGTGTTCGCGTGATCTTGAAAACATCCCAAACCCCAGTCGTACCTGGCTTAATTAACTACGGATTGAGCTCAGTGGCACTCCATATATTGATGCGAAATGGCTAATCCGTTTCTTTTCCCGGCTAGGTACCTAGGACCATAATAATCATTCAGCTTCCCGGCGTGACGTCGCGATTGTTGCAGTGTAAAAAGAGGTCGTTTATACTATCGCGTGATTCTAGCTAGATCAGGGCGAGCGTACGTCAATAATTGGCGGCCGGTCCCCGGTCGAAAGTAAATTATGTTTAAACAATGATCTTGAGACAGCATGGCATGTTAACCAAGTTCAAGGTTAGGGTTAAGGGCAAAGTTAAGTTTAGGGTTAGGTTATGGACTTTAATTATTGGAGTATCTAACTATACGGAACTGTGCCATTATAAAACGATATAACTAATATACTAAAGCCTATTAATGCATGTTACTCTCTAAGGTAGCAGTGTAACTAAATAAGGACCTAGTACCGCGGTGTGTAGATGTAAGGTTTATGTAAAAAGTATCTAAAGCCATTAAACACCGCGGTAAAATCCCATTTGATTGACTTACTGCCAATATATACCAGGGCAATCCAATTCTCACATGGACTTATTGCGGCCAAGTCAATAATCCCTCAAGGAAATCAAATCCCTTCTTCTGCATTTCCCAAGTCTGCGAGCCAATTTCCATCTTTGCTGCAAAAGTATGCTCCTCACCAGGCACCTCCACCATCCCACATTGAACTTCATGCTTATTGAGTTCCTCGTGAGGGCACGACTCAGTCTTGTCGGCACCATAGTGTCCGCACCCCCGTGTACAATGAATGTGGGCGGAAACTTGTCGCTAATGCTGAGAATTGGGTCCACAGCACTCCAGTCCGCGGAGGGGAAGATAGCCTCCATGACCGTACCACGAGCGATCTGCGTGAAGGCAAAAGCCTGGCGATGATCACTAAAGTCGAGACCGCCGCGTGCTTGTCCTTCGAGCGAGATACCGCCTCGTATAGGTACTGGTGTCTCAGAGAAGACCTGTTTTAAGAATTCGGGTGTGAGGTCAGAGGGCAATTTTGAAGCGATCTGTGGAATTCAAGACTTCCAGAAGGGGTCTGCGAAGCTACAAGGGCCGTAAATATCATAGATATCCGCGACAGGAAGAGGAACACCGAAGCCCTGGGTTAGAAAATTAGATTGTTCATTGACAGCTGATAATAACTAAGGTTGAAAAACTTACGAGGCAGAGGGCTAAGTGGCCACCAGAGGACGTGCCAAAAGCGAATACATGATCTAGGTCACAAGAAATTGGCCTATGGCCCCCTTGTTTAATAAAGCTATCGAGTTCTCCTCGATATAACCACGCTAGAAGATCGCGGCAATCTTGTATGGGTCCCTCTAATAAGTTGACTTGAGGACATAGCCTATGATTGGGCACCACAACGATCCATCCGCGGTTCAAACAGTCCGTGACTTGATCTTGATTGACCATTCCAGAGCCTCCAAGCATAAATGCACCTCCGTGTATATCAATGACTGGCCAGTATCATCGTAAGAGGGAGAAGATCTTCGGACGGGTTTCCTGAGCTACTTACTGACGGGTCGTTGGATCAGCTTGGCATTGTTTCCTAGTTTTGGTAGATACACTTCCGCATCAATCTCCTGGCCGTCTACGACCTTGTATATTGCTCGAAGGCGTTCCATTGTGTGCATGAACAAGTCTTTGCTCTACAGCATTCGATGCGAGTCAGACTCAAATACAAATGTCCTATATGCTGTCGCGTCTCGGGGAGCTCTCAAATGTTGGTGGGGGTTTTTGATCGGCATATGAATAGGAGATTGAGACGACATCGCGTCACAGGAATCTCGTACCGCTGAACTCCAACGTCTTCTCCGCAACTGTGGAGTACAATTTGAAATCTCGAGGTGGTATATGACAGCATATCGATTGCGATGCATTCCTCAGCTATTGCTGCAGGCCCCCACATTCCGAATGCCTCATTCGAAGCATGTATCCATTTTGGCCAGGCCACGCGTATCATTGATTGAAACACTCGACCACCCAATCGATCTTCCAAGCTGGCCGTCCATTCGAAGAAATCTGAACTTCTCGACGACCTACGAATAATGCCCATCCCAAGCCACAAACTCCCTCCCAGCTCCAGGACGAGTTACTTCATCTCTCAGCTCGAGGGTGAGCAACTTACGATTCCAGGTAGCAAAGGTGTCTTCCGCATCCTAGCCTCGGCGGCACAGACAGCGGGCAAGATCTCCGTCTTTCAAAGCGGCGCCGTTCTCAGCGATGCTCCCGGGTTTCACTACCATGAGCAGGCTCATGACGTGTTCCTCGTGACCAAGGGCTTCTTGAAGCTCTGGAACGGCGATAAGTGCCGTATCATGGGCCCGGGAGATTTTGCCTACGTGCCTCCGGTGAGAAAATCTTGCCACTGCTTCACGCCTGTTCGCACACTAACCGCATTCTCCAGAAAATCATTCACAACCCCGAGCTTCTGGGCCCACATACCGAGACCTTTGGCCTCGTGGCCCCAGGCGACTGGGTCGACTTCTTCCGGTATGTCGGCGAGCCGTTCTCCGGCCTTCTACTCCCCGAGAGAGATGACCGCGATATCAAGGGCCACATTATCCCCAAGATGATGGCCGCGCCGCAGCATTACGACGTGCACTTCCTGCGGGATCCCAACTTCCAGCCCCCGGCGGTGGCCGCTTGGGAAGAGTCCGAGGGTGCCACACTGCCAGAGGAGGGGAAGCCATATTATCTTCGCGCGAACGCCGGGCCGAGATGGATGGCGGGCGGTGTCATGTCACGCCCGTTTATTACGACGAAGCAGTCTGGGGGTCGCTTCGCGATCACGAGCCTCGAGTCATCGAATACCTACGGGCTTTCACTATTCTCTTCCAAGTACGTCGCATTCCCGGACGTTGATCATGTTTTCAGCGTACAGGAAGGTGCCATTCGCATCAGTCTGCAGGATGATGGCAATGAGTGGACGACGGTACGGGAAGGTGAGACCGCGGTGATCGCAGCAGCGCAAGCGTTCAAGTTGGACTTCGTGAGCAAGTACGCGAGAGTATGGCTGTTCACCGATGGAAAAGGTCTGGATGAGTTGGTGTGCGCTTGTGCTGGAGGTGAAAACCTCGGACAAGTTGTGTTGCCGGATAAGGCGACGAGCGTAGATGAAAATACTTTCAAGTCAGCTTGCGAGTCAGTCGGCGCTACCTTGAGCTAGAACCTGCATTGGTCGCTTTTTTGCTGCTTCAAGGAGCAGTTCATAATACCATAGTTAACTAGTTAGTGAGACGCATGAGACGCATGAGACGTTTATATAATAGGAAGAGAAAGATGACTTTAGAATTTTTCCGGGTCTCGCGACACCCTCTCTGATGGGGTTCAAAATTTGAATGATGCGAACCTCATTTATCATTGGTAAGATATCGCTTGATACAGATAGATCAGATGCACTAACTAGCATTTGCTTCGAAAGTAATCAGCTGGAATCCCAATCACGAACTTCAGCACCTCTACATGCAGAGACTTGATTGTAAAGGACGCTCGGCGAACTGCTATGGTAGCTCGCATTGTGGAAGTGTCGACTGCATCTCAGAAGACATGGGATGGCATTGGAACACAATTCTCGGCATTTTTGGAAAAATACGTATCATGAATGATCTGGCCTCTCTGCTTTCCATGAGCGTATTTCATTTGGCTGAACCGTTCGGCTTATGCAACGGCTATATTCTATTTCTCATGGACGATATGACGTTTTTATGGGATCTCCCGATAAGTTTCGGGGATGCAACGTGGAGAATCTCAAGCTTGTATCTCGGCTTAGCGAAGACCGAATGGCGCAACAGGAGCTCCTTGGAATCTATCGGCCTCGGGCTCGTCTATGAAAGCCGGAAAGTTCATGTCACTGACTGCTACTGGCGGTTTGCATCGATGTTCTCCAAGCTTTGTGTTGTTGGGATCCAAACTAATGTTGTCCTGGTATACGCAAGCGTTTCGCTGCCCACGATCGTTGGCGGATGCGGGGATCGGATTGTGGGGGAAACGTACTTAACCAAGCCGTCCAGGGCGGCAGTTACTATAGGTGAGGTCGCTAGCGCTTTAGCTACTTGCCCAGGCAGGTAATGAGCAACAGCATCTCGATTCGCATCTTGGGGGCCTTTGATTTTCATCACAACGGCAAGGCGATGAATGAGATTAGTCAATGTTCTATTGAAGGCCGACATGTCACAAATTCAAGCAAAGTCGCCGGCGGCTCTGGACATCATCGTTGTTGGAGCCGGATTGGCTGGTCTTGCCGCGGCTATTTCCATCTCCCTGTCGGGTCACAAGGTGACGGTCCTGGAGTCTGCAAAACAGCTGCAAGAGGTACGCTGGAGCTGACAATGGCTCGAGCCAGTAACCGTAAGGCGTTATGCCTTAGCTGATACTTGACACAGGTCGGAGCCGGGCTGCAAGTCACGCCCAATGCGTCTCGATTGCTCCGAAGATGGGGCCTATCCGAAAAGTTCTGGGCGTCTGCAGCTGAGCCCACTTACCTGGCCGTCCACAGATACTCGGACGGAAAGGTCCTTGCCCTCGATGAGAACTACAACGAGAAGACGAGAGCCAGATATGGAGCGCCCTTCATTGACATCCATCGCGTGGATCTGCAGAAGGCCCTCGCTGAGAGGGCCCAAGATCTCGGCGTGAAGCTGCAGCTGGGTCAACGAGTGACCAAATTAGATTTTGAGGCTCCGTGCGTGCATACAGAAGATGGCTCGAGTTTAGATGCTGATTTGATTGTTGCCGCTGACGGTCTATGGTCAACCTGCCGCGACAATTTCTTGGACATCAAGGACTTTCCTCGTCCCACGGGAGACTTGGCTTACAGAATAGTTCTCACATTGGACCAGATACAAGATCCGGAACTTCGAGAGATGGTGCGCAAGCCATCGTGCCATTTTTGGGTTGGTCCAGGTTCACATGTTGTAGCCTACTCGCTGCGAGCTGGCACCATGTACAATATTGTGCTTTTGGTCCCAGACGATTTGCCGGAGGGTGTGAGACGGCAGAGCGGCTCGGTTGAGGAGATGAAGGCGCTATTCAATGATTGGGATCCCATTCTGACTCGGTTTTTGGACCTAGTCAGCTCTGTGGACAAGTGGAAGCTCATGCACCGTAAGGGAGCGCCAACACAATTACAGATGTTTTTATTCGTACCACTAATGTTCCAGGAAATGAACTACGATCATGGATCAACTCAAAGTCAAATTTGGTGTTCATGTAAGTGACTCAACTGTGTTTTTCAAATCTGGACAGCAAGCTACTATTCCACACAGTTACCGATGCTGACCCTCCACAGCGGCGATTCCTGTCACGCAATGCTGCCGTATCTAGCCCAAGGGGCCAACTCAGCCATTGAAGACGGATCAGTCTTGGGCCTCCTGCTAGGTCACATACAAACGCGTGAACAACTTCCACAGGCGCTTAAGATATACGAAGAACTACGAAAGGCACGAGGCGAAGCCATCGTCAAGGAGGCATTCAAGCAGGCAAGTGACTGACTTTCCAAATTAGAGAAAAACCACTGATGATAGCCAAAAACGTTAGCGCCAGGCTTTTCATATGCGAAACGGTCCTCAGCAAGAGGCCCGCGATGCGATATTCCTATCTCAACTCGGAAAGGAATTACAAGGTCCTTTCCCGAGCCGATGGTCGTGTCCTGAGGTTCAGCCCTGGCTTTACGGATACGATGCGTACCTGGAAGTTCAAAAAGTTGTGCAGAATTTACCATTCGCATGAAAGTATTCAGCTATTACTATGAGGCCTCTGGTTCGTAGCGACGTTATTTTATGGTCACTTGTGCCAGTTCAGGAAACTATTATACCTACATAGATCAACCGCTGCAGGCTCAGTAGAGGCTACTGTGAAGTTGTCGATTCATTCCCCCGGGTTTCAGCAACCTGCCTCGATCGATACCGGCCTTTCTAGAAGATTGTGATTTACAATTGTCGTACGCAATTGTGGTGTATATTAATGAGGTTGAGTTCGACGGCTATACGGTCAAGACAATATAAACGCCTAGCTCCAGGATAATTAAAGAGACTGCATTGTGACATTGTGAAGCGTTAACCCTATGTACCCCTACCCCTTGTATACCTAGCCCGCTTTCATTCTCCCCGAAGCCCGTAGGAAATAGAGACCAAGGTAAAGGCGAGTGAGTTCTGATGTATCTGAGAGCATAACTGAGGTACCTACTCCTGGCTTTCGGGTACATCGAGATTTCTTGAGTGGAGTTGCGTTGAAGTCCATAGCCATCGATAATATAGGCGTGTAAAAGCTCGGGTGAGTCCATGTCGCCAGTCACATTTGTGAGACGTACTATTTTTGCTATATCTGGATATAAACCTGACTCAAAGATGTATCCGTGGTTCAGTAGAGACCCCAGTGCGTACATCAAGGTCTGGATCAAGTCTTTCTCATGGGCTTGGGAGCAACATGGGACTCCGCAGTCCATGGATGGGGATATCAGAACTGCAGCAACGGCTCTCAGGAAAGTGTGATTCTCTTTTCTTCCGATGCAAGGGGCCTGTGAGTGTGATATTCACTTTGAAGTAGTTACCATGCACTGTGACGACCCAGTACCTAAATTGCTTATTCAATGGACTTAACTACCCTCAATGATAGACCTGATCTATATCAGCTCTTGATGACTGCGCGATATGACTTGTAAACCCTGTCTACGTAAATAGTGAGGTGACAGTAATTACTGCTGCCGAGATGTCGTCGTGAGTGGGTCACCGCCAAGAGAGCGCTGGAATGTTGGAGGTGCAGCACAGGCGGAGCGGACCGTGTTGCCGCACAATCTGACACTCGCCACCCAACACTGCGGCCCGGGCTCAGTGCCAATGTCCAATTAACAGAACGCGAACGTCCGAACCGGGAAGGAGACATGCAATGTGGCATAACCACAACACCTCATGTTACAACACCCCCGTTGGATAGTAAGCTATGAGATAGGGGATACCTAACTTGGAGATAAATCATGAATGAATCGATGAGCGATGCACCAGATCTGCTACTGGAGATATTGCGACGGCGACAAGTGTTCGAAGAGGCTATTAATGCTCATAACTAACTAGAGTGCAGTACGAATGACATCGAAGTCGCCAAGTGTAAAGAAACCCCAAGGCATTGGGCCGGGGCTCCCAAACCGCGACCTCAAGCATCCGAATAGGTTTGATGGACTTCGACAAAAAAGGTACTCGTAGCACTCGTAATGAGTTGCGTGCGTGTGACCAAGAAAGGCGGCCAGAAGGCCTCAACTCTGTCAGAAGTCAATACATCAGTTCAGCTTTTACCAATGCTCTGAACCTCCCTAGATACTTCACCTCAATCGCCCTAGTCAAAAGTACTTCAAGCGCTCTGTGTTTAGGAAACCTCAGAGGTATGTGTCCGAGTATGCCACGAAGTACCTGAGGGTTGATATTGATAGGTGAGCTATATTGAAACGACCGTGTTCACGGTAATATAGTCGGCGAGGCTTATGACGATATGACACACGTTGATAGTACCGATGCACTGGCCGGACGGCAGTCTCATCTAAAGCATGTTGTCGTTGGATGCATTCGGTAGTGTCTATTCTGGGCGATCTCAGCAAACCAGTCATGCGAGCATTTCACCTGCGAACTGTTATACATCGAACATCGATATAGGTCAGGAGGTCGAGTGGTGACGCTACATGATATAGACTTCAGCAGTGGTGATGTAAACAATCATGTTACCAATCCTCTATTGTATTCTGAGCGTTTCTTGATATGTCCTTTTGGGCCTACTCATTACTCTACCTTGTCCACTGCTCGGAGAGTTGTTGAGTACGCACGAGATAGTCAATGGAGTACGTGCTAGAAAGCTGCGCTGGTGTTGAGAGTCCCATACTATGTCTCAATAGGGCATATGCCACGTCACACAGATCCTGTGACTGGCCATGCTCATGGAAGTCTCAGAAACTACGTTCCAGGTCGCGAGAAATGTGTGGGAGCCATCTCATCCCCTAGGAGTAGATAGTATCTGCACCACGGTCATCACTCGTACGTCGGCGTCCACTCAGTGACTATGACGGTTAACTAGCAAATGCTTCAGGGCAATACCGCAATGAGCTCAGGTGGGCACAAGTAGGCTGTAGATGGAGTCAAGGCAGCCTGGTGCGAGTATCACTATGGCAGCTCGCTAAGGATGCGTGATGCATCGTGCGGCGACACATGATCATTGTTGGGTATCGTAGTCACGCTCCGATTCATGCCTAGCCTGTATCGTCAATTTTGGTACAATCTTGTCTTGCAGAGATTGGCGCTTATCACAGCATAGGTATGCGCGAGGCTATACCAGGCTTGCCGCTCTACATGAGACATTGGTTATTCCATTTGATTGTTCCAGTGGATTCTTCAAAGCACATCAACACAACCCTAATTACAAGCTTGCTCTATAAGGACCTAGGTAGTTGTCCCGGACTCACCAAGTATGATTCCAACCGGAATTGGAAGTTGTAAACGCTTAGGGGCCATGCGTTACTTAGCTAGTTACCTACCTACATCACAATATACCAGCTCCCATTGATAAGTAGCTACCTGGGCTGCGTCTTATCCTAGCGTATGCGCTTGGTCCTAGTATTTGCCCGACCTATTGCTTCTATCTCTCCACAAGAACGATTCAAGAATAGACAATGCATATGAAGATGCTTATCAAAGTTCAAGTGTGATTTTCCATGGACATGGCAATAGTAAAAATCCACGAAGCTCAAGAAGCTCAAGACGGTCGGTCACTACCTAGTATGCAGGCTCGTTGCCGAGCTGTGCCGGATGAGGAAGCAACGCCGCCGCTTGATCTACTATTTGTCGACGGGCCCAGGCCCTAGAACTACTAGAAGCCGGCGCCGAATCTTTCCCCGCAACGATCCGCGAACTGGCCCATGCTTTCCAGCCGGTCGGCAGTCTTCCGATGCGAGGGCATGACTCTGACACGAGTCGTGCAATCGATCAATGAGCCGAGGAGATACTATGCACATATGTTGATATAACCCCCGAGGAAAGATTCTGTCACGCAATCGTCATTTGTTCGCGTGGAGGAAGAGAAGCTGCTTGCGATCCCCTGGCTGAGGAACCTCGGGCGTTCATGAGCGAGATATGTGAGAATGTTCGATTCTATGGGCGTTCAAGTTATTCAGAGAGAAAAAAGGGGGACCAATGGGCTTGGTTCAGCAGGTAGTCAGAGATTGACCGGTCAACGCACCTCAACCCAGCTTCTGCGCGGTATTCGTTGGCACCTTGGGGCTGACCTGCATAGAACAAAGTAGTCTACACATGCGTACCATGCGTACGCAGGAGACTGTGGATGGGCATGATGGGACGACCCAATTTGACATGACTTGGTCTCCGGACGGCGCAATCTTGGCGCGGGCCGATCTGCATGATCCGGATTGTTCGTGCCTTGGTCTGTGTGCGTGCGTGCGGCTGCACCACCTTTGTCGACAAGACGAACCTGAGCAGAGAATATGACAACCTGGCATGGCCTGGCAGAGAGAAAGAGAGAGAGAGAGAGAGGCTCAGCGCCTTTGTAGTCCTCGTGCGTGGCCGCCAATCACAATTTGTTACCAATCTGTCGGGAAGGCGTGACCAGGTTTTTGCATCCGATCCGACCACCCAGCCAACACCATTGACATATGAGGGCAGAGCGCTCATGACACGCAATCGACGATGCTCAATGCGACCCCTTTCCCCCAAGGGATTCTATTGCCGCTGCCCGGGCTTCAAGTTCGGCACTTTGCAGTAGCGATGAGTAAGATGAACGTTGTATGTAGAAGCTGAAGGAAGCGAGGATTAGATGTACATTCCAGACGGAGCGAGCGGATAAACTCGGAGATGACTCGTCGGCACCGACTCCAGTCACATCAGGGAATTGCTATGGCGTCGACCCCCGCAAGGGTTCAATGAATCGGCAAAAACGATGCGAAAAAAATTATCTATGGAGGTTACTGCCCCCCTGCATGCGACCAGGGCGAAATACTTGCTCCATCAGAGCAAAGGACACACGCAACACCAACAGGCCGTCTGAGTGTGTTTGCAACAATTAATCCGTCCGTGCTATGGGCGGTGTCTCGCCGTCCCTGACATGCTGGACGGCCGGGCGCAACGAACTGTGCGAAGTGCCTGCGAGAAAGCCGAGCAGACACGGGCCGAGGCTACGGCAGATTCACAGCGAGGTCTTATTATTCTCGACATTTCCATCGATGCAGGAAGCGATTCACGAAATAGGCATCAACGCCACGCGACAGCTGAAAACGAAGACACGCCCGAGCAGGATTTTCTAGGTGACAGGGAAAAGGCGATGGCTTGCATATTATGTACTGCACGGTACTTTGCGTGATGGCACATTCGCCGCTCAGATTTGGGCACGTAGAGCACTACATCGCAGCTCTCATCAAGCCTCCCATGGTGACAGGTTAGAGAGCATCATCAAGACGCCCGGGAAAAGAAAATGTCATAAATGATGTATACATTTGTATTCACTAGACTATGGAATGGTTTTCTTGAACGAATCAGGGATGCTGATGTTCATACCTATCCGCATCGTGGGCTAACCACTTCCCCGGTTCCTGGCGATCTGCCTCCCTGCTGTACCCACCCTGCCAAGCCCACTGCCAGCTGGAGCCCTCTATGGACCAGTGGCCAGACAAGTTGACCAATGGCTCAGCGACTGGCCCCCACAAGCCCACTCTCCGTTGCGATCCGTGAGGAATTCATGGGCAGCTAGCTAGGGGGTTCCTTTAGGGGCTTCGGGGGGACTCATGGACCAGCCTCCCAGCGAAAGACATCACTGGGGGATGCACGCGCCCCCATCAGGCCCCCATCCCAGCGCCATGCGACGGGACGAGTGATGGAGTATGCAACCACAACACACCCGAGACCCCAACTCATCCCAAGAGGGCACCGTAGGATTACCGATTGGAACTGCATGAGCATCCTGCCAACCTGCGTGGGACTGCGATCCGCGTATGTATGTATGTGTGTATGTATGTAAGTGCGTCGTGGTATGGATGTATACGCATGTATGTCTGCGGTCTGCGTTGACTTCTCCTTGGTATGTATGCCTACTTACTTACCTAGTATGTACCTACTGCAGGCGAAGGAGACCACGGCACCTTATGTACCCCTTTTTTTCGAGTTTGGTGGGCTTGGTAGTGTTTTCTCTCGCCCGCTGTGGTTTAGTATAGTAGGTCGGATAAGGTCCATACTCGCGCGTGCTGACCTCCTCGTCGCAAACACACTTGACAGCAGCAGCGACTAATAATAATAAGGTAGGGTCGAAATCCACCGTAGATCGACAGCTAGACGCCCTGGCGACGATAGTGAACTCGGTCCCCGAGTCAAGCTCACAGTCCACAGCCCAATGGACAAAGGCCGTTCGACTGGTCACAGCCAGCTCCAAGAAGAAGAACCAAGCAAAAGACAGGGACCGACGACATCCCAGACAGCCCTTCGTTTTCCTTCCTCTGCCATTTTTTTCTTCTGTCCCAGGCCGGAGTAATTAATTGTCAATCCTACCGTACCTTGCCTATCAGACATCTCTTTTCTCCATCTCCTCCCCCCTCGAATGCCCGTCAAGATTGCTGTTGCAACTCTGACTCTTTCTAATATCTCACCTGCATGATCTGACTTGACGTGTTCTTTGACTGCCCGGCCCCTACTTATACATACCTAGTATTGGACGCGGGCTAGTCGGCGGGCTGCGTCGTCCTCCTCATCTTTTTCTTCTTCCCCACACCATCGCCTGTACCAAGGTGCTGTCGGACGAAGAGTATCGATATATACATACCAAGCAACAGCACCTGAGAGGGACACTTCGCAGCAGAGGCTCAAACGCAAAGACTTCAAGTGAGCGTCGTTCGCCGTCCTCCGTCTTATCGCGTATCGCACCAGGCTGCAGGAAAAAAAAAAAAGACCAGGAAATTGAACAGAGCTGATCACAAGCGATTTCTCAACCCCCTCCTCCAATTCGGCTTTCCTATTCGCCAACGCTCGCCGTGCTCCGTCAACCCCACCATAAACATTTCCGCTCTCCTTCCCTCTTCTCCAACATCTCCAGTCCCAAGTCCCAGCAGCCAATCCGGCTTCGAAGCTCTCCTGCGAAAGCCTTGGTGACTCGGTGAGAGTGGACGATTGTACCCTGAACCACATTGCCCCTCTTTGTCGCGCCTCTCTGTCCGATTTGCCTGATCTCCCAGAGGAGTCGAGCTCCGCGGCCAAGACGAGACGTAGGTCGGGGCATTGCTTGAATACCGAGTGGGCTGGGCAATAGAGCTGGCCCTGGGGTGTTTGACACTGGCACTGGCACCGGCATTCAGCGCTGGGAACAGCAGTGGAAACCACCGACCCGGGCGCGACCTCGAACGACATCGGCCAAATAAACGCCTATTCCACGACTAACCATACCACGACATAGGAGGGATACCCCGATCGGACACCGCCGCCCTATTACTTTACCGCCACCATGGGTCTCTTCTCCAGGAAACCCAAGACTCCCAAAGCCGTTTCCGCCAACACAGCAGGCGGTGATGCAGCGAGCTTGAATTCCCAGAACTCGAACCTCAAGAGCGCCTCCACGTTCAATTCTCGCACCATCAACAACAATCGTACCTCGGCCGGCAGTGTTCCGCCGACGCCCTTGACACCAATGACACCCCATCTGCCCAAAGTCAACCTGCCCAAGCCGCCTGATCCGTCGCTCGATGCCGCCGGTTACTTGAGGAGCTTGGGCTCCGTCCGCGAGCGGTGCAAGATCGTGTCCGAGAAGGCCCTCAAGGACAGGTTAAACCACTTTGATGTCGATCTGTCCAAGTTCCCCGATGTTGTCACGTTTGTTTGTCGCATTATCAAGGTACGTTGTTCCGCTTCCGGCTCAGCATCCCCCGCGCAGCTCGATGACTCCTAGTTTCCCATGAGACTGCTTGATTCATTCGAGCTCTGAAAGGATATCTTGAATACTGCCCTAACCAATACATCTGCCCAAGTACCCTACGCGCGCTCCTGGAGTCAATTACAGCTTCTAGTCGCCGCATCTGAGCCCTTGCTGACTCTTTCACCTCCACATAGCGCGACTATGACGCCCCATTCACCTCGATTCCTGGCCACGGACGGTACCAGCACTTTTCCGTAGGCGGACGCGACCGCATCGCCAACCTGCTTTCCACATTCCCCGAGAATGTCGACAGTTCGGAGAAGTGCCGCCGCTTGATTGATCTCTTCCTCGTCAGCGTGCTGCTAGACGCTGGCGCGGGGACCACATGGAGCTTCAAGAGTGCCGAAAACGGCCGCATTTACAGACGGTCTGAGGGTCTTGCGATTGCGAGTCTGGAGATGTTCAAGACGGTAAGTTGAACAGTCTAAGCCCAAAAAATATAGTGGGATCGATGCAACATTGAGCTGCACGCTGACGTTTGACTCGATGGTAGGGTATCTTCTCGAGTGATCCTAGCAATAAGTTCCAGGTAGATAAAGACGGCCTGCGCGCCTTAACCGTCGATCAACTGGCCAAGGGCATGCAATCGCGCCCAGGCAATGAGGTCGCAGGGCTGGAGGGAAGAGCTCAACTTCTCCTCCGACTCGGCGATGCGTTGGCGGAGAAGACCGAGTTCTTTGGCACCAATGGCCGCCCCGGCAACATGGTTGGTGTGTATACAACTTTTCACTACTACTAAGCAAATAGACGACTAACGAGCCTCCAGACTACCTCCTAGCACACCCCACGACGCAAGCCTCATCGACACCGATCGTGATCTTGCCAGTTCTCTGGAACGTGCTGATGACAGGCTTGTCTTCTATCTGGCCCGCGTCCCGCACTGCTATTGACGGTATCTCGCTAGGCGATGCCTGGCCTTGCTCGTCCATGCCATCCCCGTCGCAATCACCCTCCTCGCCAACCTTTAGCCCCTTCCCCCACTCATCCCCAGGCGCCTCGACCGCGCCTTGGGAATCAATCTTGCCCTTCCATAAGTTGACGCAGTGGCTCACCTACAGCTTGATGCAGCCAATGACTTCGCTCCTCAAGATCCAGTTCGCGGGCACTGAGCTGCTGACTGGATTGCCCGAGTACCGCAATGGCGGCCTCTTCATCGACCTTGGCGTCCTGACGCTCAAAGCGAATGATATGGAGCGCGGTCTGCAGAACTACACGGACTACTGCCGTCGTACGGGCGAGAAGGGCATCGAGGTGGCGCCCATGTTCGAGCCGAGCGACGACGTGGTGGTCGAGTGGCGAGGCGTCACCGTGGGCTTCCTTGACAGGCTGTGCGTGGAAGTGAATGCGGCGCTACGGAACGAGCTGCAGGGTGGCGAGTTGAGTCTGGCCCAATTATTGGAGGCGGGCAGTTGGAAGGTATGTTCTTTCTCGTCTTCGTCGCTTTCTACACACTTATTGGCTATATACTAACGACTTTACTCACAGGGTGGTCGCGAAATTGCAGAAGTCAGCCGTCCTAATACCAAGGAGCCGCCAATTCTGATCGATTCGGACGGCACCGTATTTTAGACTAGACCCATTCTTGATCCATCTACTACAATGTAGGATAATGCTTCATGCACAGAGACAGCTTTTTGATACCATCATGTATTTGATGACATGAAAGTAATATTCACAGCTACTTGAAGTACTTCAGACGTCCCAAAATCGCCTCTGAATCATGATCAAAACGAACGGGTGACAGGGACTCGGTTGACTAAAATACACTACATTGATCCCTAGAAGCTCCTTTCATGGGCTGTAGATCAGTAGAGTCCGCAGGATTCGGGAAAATACTGTTGGAATGCTGGACGGAGCTGCTTCAAGCTGCAGAGTACACTTTTAAGATGTGAGGGGGGCTTTGGTGGTTATGAAAAAGACGGCAAATTACCTTGGGAGAATGGATTACTACGTGGCTCAGATGCTGTATACCAGAACCGATGTAACCTTGCCCAAATCTAAACGAGTAAAGAATATAAGAAGAAAAAAATCCATTTCTTGCCTATCGATGCTTTCGTTACTGCCATGCCAATTCCATCGCCTTAAATGGTGCCGGGAGAGTGCGCGCGTAGGTCATTGCTCACTGGTTGAAGTTCGGATCAGGCAAAGGCGACGGCGTACGATAACGCAATTTATAGCAACGAGAGGATGGTAGCAAATATTTCCAGCTGAGCATTGGTATGGACTTTATTCCAGCAGTTGAAATCCATCCAAGATCCAAGAAAAAGAGCAGACTCGGTGTGATCATGCATGTACATGTAGATGTCTGCGCCCCTATCTTGTAGAATGTATATTTGACCATCTATGGCCTTGACTCTCAAGATCAAACCAACCCAGTTCATACTGCTCAAGGGGAATGTGGGATTTACAGTACAATCTGGTTTGAACTAACTAGCTCTTCTATAGTACAACCCAATTCTGAGCCAATTACCTAATTTTATCTTTGTATCGTACATTCTCCATCACGAATCGACAAAGGATACACGAAATAGGCACTACCGTTCCTGCTCAGCGCGTCTTCGTCTCATCTCCTCCATCCTCCTGAACGTCTTCTCGCGCTCCTCGCTGGCGCGCCTCTCCTCGTACTCCGTCGCTTTGCTCCATCTCTCCTTCTCGTCTGTCTTTCCAAAGGTCTCGCGAACGCCCTTATTGAGGACCTCGACGTCGCTCCTGAGGCGCGACACGGGGGCCTGCCATGTCTTGGCAGCGGAGTTGGCGTCGACCGTAGGTTCGGGTTTCGGGCCGATCGGAGGGAGGCCGTAGGCGCGGCGAATCGTTGGGTTCAGCGTCGCTTCCGCCTGCAAGATGCCGCTGGCGGAGATGAGGACGAAGAAGAATTGCAGGCCAGCGGGAATCCACATGGTGCCCAGGAACAGCAAGGGTGGCATAATGTATACGATCATCTTGCCCATAGCCATGGACTGGGCAGTCTGGTTTGGGTTCGCTGCTTGCATTCTCTGTTTGCGATTGATTGTGTCAGCTGGGATATGCTCGTGGTGATCACGTACGACCAACGACAGTCAAGACTTCACTTACCCGCATCATGACGACGCCCAATCCAACATTCAGCATGGGCAATATGTAAAGCGGATCGTGGACGGTCAAGTCCGTGAACCAGGCCAAACCTCCCGTCTCCAGACTGGGGACGGGAATGGCCGCCATGGCCCTGAAGAGCCGGAACATGCCGAAGGAGAAGGGCACGGTGAGGAAACCGATCATGGGCCTCCAGAAAGAGGCACCCGTGCTGGCCATGATACTTTTCATCTTCTGCTGTCCCATCAACATGCCCATCTGGTCCTTACGTGCCACCGCCTCGGAGTACTCTGCCTTGGCCTGGACAAACTCGGGGTTCTTCGTCAAGCTCTGCAGCAGGAACTGATGCTTGGAGCCAACCAAGGTGGGATGGAACATGACGACACGGAACGCAACTGCTACGGTGGCGAGAGCTGCCCACCACGGCATGCCCGTGTAGACGTAGATGTGTTCTAAGAGCCACTCGGCACATGCCGTGGGACCCCATCCAAAGTCCAACCCCAGGTTCTTGAGGTATCCTATCCGCTCGGGCATATCAAGGATGTTAGAGATGTCGAGGTTGCTGAAGGGGTCGGTCGAGATTTCCGACAGGCTTGAGTCGGCTGGGCTGGGAACAGACGCCAAGACATCGTTCTGTACGGGAGTCGTCGAGGGCTGAGCGTTGGATGTGGGTGCCGAAGACACCGCAGGAGCAGCGGAAGCTGCAGCATCATGAAGTGTTTCCGTAGGCGAAGGTGTGGGCGGCGCTTGTTGCGATGAGAAAGGCCAGAGGGACAGGTTGCGAGATGCGCCGGCGCGGTGGGCAAAGACACTTGAAGCTATACCCACGTTGGCCAGTTCTGGTAAATGCGCCCGATACGTCGCTTGGCTCGATTGGCTGAATCCGTCCTTTGAGAGTAAAGAGGTTGCACGCGCATGAGAGAAGTGTCGTGCTGGCTGTTCCAAGAGACGTATGGATTAGTTCAGACTATCGTAGGGGATGAGATTCTGGGCGAAGAGTCAATTGACATACTATGCACCGGCTCGACATCGAGGAGCGCAGCGCAGAGGCTGCGCCAGCTTTGGAGAGTCCTCTACTCGGTAGCATGGCGAATATGGACAGACTCCCGATCAAGTTGTCAAGATGAAGAACTTCCGGTCCGGCGAGCTTGACGTCCTCACTGAAATTTTAGGCCGGGCCAGTCACGTCGGCGCAGAAAATCAGATCCATTTAGATCGGGTCCCTGACAGTTCTACGCCCCGCATTTTTCTCAGCTACAGAGGCTGATGCATGTAACCAAGTATGCCCCGGTATTCCGCCTTGAATTGAGGGAAGCTCCGTAATCTGAACGTCGCTCAGTAAAACAGGAGATTCTCGATCGTATATATTATTATGATGATTTTAGATTCTTACACGACGGGCAAAAAAGAAAAAAAAAAAAAAACGCTAAGCGACAAGGAGTTTCATTGCATCGCTCAGTCGCACTGCCTTTCCGCACCGGCAGCAGTGTCTGCTTGACACTTCTCAATATTGTCATGTCAAGGCAAAGAAACCGGCGCGGTATGGCTTATGATGATTTGGATGACAATCAGAATTCAGGGTATATATGTCTTATTTGTTGTTTGATTATGCACATCTTCCTGGCTTCATCAATACTCGGCGTATGTCCCGGCGTTATGTAAGTACGTAGGACTTCTAGTCTTCTACTACGATGGAATCTATGTCGATACAGTCATAGCTCGATTTCCTTCTTCTCAGCAAGTCCAGTTGTGTCCATAACACTTTCGATTTGACAAATCGCTTTGTTCTCCGTTGTGGCCTATTCGCTGAAATTTCGATGCATGGGTCCCTCTTTTGAACCCGTCCTCGCTTACTCAAGGCTCGTCAAGTCGTTCAAGCCAGGCCTTGTTCTCGGCTTTTCACGGACCTCAATACCAGGGCCGATGGAGTGTACCTTTCTTCGGGAGAGCGGGAACACCTGCGCACAGCGTCATCAGCGACAGACTCACATGAAGTCTGGTCGAGCAGCTTAGACATACCTTGGTGCCTCCCCAGCCTAACCTGAAAGCAGCCTCATGGGCAAACAACTCGCCAAATCCCAACATCATTCCATTGACGAAAGGAAGCAGTAGGTTGATTGCGGCGCCTCGAAGCATGGACCAAACCGTAGGAGGTTGATAGAGCACGACGGGCGGTGATGCAGTCTCGGGGGAGGGGGACACCTCTTCACCGGCGGAGTACTGCTCGCTGTCGGAATGCATGGTAACTCCAGACTCGGCTAGAGGGTTCGATTCTTCGAAAGACATGGCAGAAGACGTGATGTGGTGTGGGAGTCGATCAATCGGTCTGGTGGTAGACGCTAAGGTGTGGTGTGGTTCGGCGTGATGGGAGAAGTCTGGCAAACCCTACTGGAGCATTGCAGATCGTACGTCACTTATTGGAGAGCGTAACGCAGGTTTACGCAGCGGGCGTGGAGGGATGAAAGGATGAGGTGACGATGCTAGATGGAAGCTGCCGAGAGGTGAGGCTCATTAACGGTAGACGCAGCCTGCGACGGAGCGATTGTCCTCCGGCTGGCTGTAGCGGAGTCCGATTGGAAAGCCAGCTACCTTATCAGCTGGCAGCAAGCTTCTGCACCTGGCAAGCTCGAGGTCGCTGCTGTTTCTAGGAAGTACCACGCTTAAGGGCATTCAGCTTGTCCACTCGAGGTACGGCAATCGGGCAGCGCTAATGGAGGGGCAGCTTGGGGACTCTGGCATTCTGGGCAGCTCCCCACCTCCAGAGCATTCTACGGCCATCTGCTGAAGCCACGGTGGAGAGCTTGACGTCGTTTGCAAAGCTGCCTGCTGTGTGCTGCACTGGAGGAACGCCTTTGACGTCGACCTCAGTCCACGGCCCAACAAGACTAACATTTGCAACATTTACTCCCAGCAGAGCACGCTCCCAGACCATACTTGACTCGGATCATTGTCTCCAGAGGAACTCAACAGGCGTTGTTTTCTCCAACCAGCAAGACATACAGCACGTACTGGACCGTTCCACGCCTCCAAACCACCATTGCACCCCAGAGTGCACCCGTACAACGATTCGACTTGACTGCGGCTCAGGGTGCTTGCCAACCCCAATTCATCACCATGGACCACGACGAAAAGACCAGCCATTTTGTCGCCGCGACTGGTGTCAACACTGACGAGGTACGCAGCCCGTGGCTTGTCGTGCCTCTGCTAGCCGGGGCGCACCAGTCCTCCCCGGATCAATGCTGACACTAGATGTACCAGGCCTTCCAGTATCTTACCGCATGTAACTGGGATCTTGACGCTGCTGTTCAGTCCTACTATGCGGCCAGCGACTTAGATGCCCCTACGAGCGCCGACGCTGCTGCTCCTGCAGAGTACACTGGCCCAAGAACCCTAGACGGTCGCCCTGCCCCTCAAGCCATTCCTACCACGTCTAGCTCATACAAGAAACCTGCGCCCAAGAAGAAGGGACTTGCCACTCTTAGCTCTATTGGCGGTGGTGCTCATGATCACGATGATGACGACAGCGATGATGACGATGATGATCGCCACAGAGACACTTATGCTGGCGGTGAAAAGAGCGGGCTAGCCCTTCAAGATCCCAATCAGCGAGGCCACGATCCTCAGCGCATAATTAATGATATTGTAGCCAAGGCGAAGAGGCAAGACACCAACCCCGCATTTTTGAACCTTGTTTTGTCTTCCTGATAGCTAATACCTTGTGGCATACAGCAATTCTCGCCGCCCCGAATCTTCATCCCCGTCTCCCGGTCCCTCCAGCTCAGCCGCCTTCCGTGGCTCGGGTCAGACGCTTGGAGGCGATGACGCACCAAGCCGTGTGATCCCCGATCCTCGTGGCCCTTCATCCGCTGGACGACCCCGACAAGGCGATCAACCCCAAGTTCAAGAGCGAACTCTTCACTTATGGTCGAATGGCTTCAGTATTGATGATGGAGAACTGCGTCGCTTCGACGATCCTGCCAACGCCGACGCCTTGCGCATGATCCGGGAGGGTCGTGCCCCCATTCAGCTGATGAATGTTCGATATGACGAGCCCTTAGACGTTAAGCTGCAGCAACACGATGAAGAGTATCGACAGCTTCCCAAGGTATACCGGCCATTTGGAGGAGAGGGTCGTCGGTTGGGTAGTCCAGTTCCTGGAGACACTACGACTCCCATGGCCTCATCGTCTTCCACCACTGCAGCATCTTCGTCATCTACCACAAGCCAGCCCACCACGTCGGTGGATAGCTCCCAGCCGACCATTATGATCCGAATTCAGATGCTTGATGGTACACGGCTCCCAGCTCGTTTTAATACCACCCAGACTGTCGGCGATATCTACGATTTCGTAACTCGCGCTTCGCCAGGGCTCGGTGCTGGCAGCTGGGTCGTGGCCACCACGTTCCCCAACAAGGAGCACACCGACAAGTCGCTAGTACTTGGTGACATGACCGAATTCAAGAAAGGGGGCACCGCCGTGGTTAAGAGAAGTACCTAGAGCGGAGGTCCAATTTGTCACCAAGTTTTAGGAACTCCGCCTCGTGGCTTGTTCAGCTTAAATAGAAACCGCACCCTGATGAGGCATTGGCTTAGGGTTCGCGATCCAATCGAGTTCGTGCGTATTAGAAACAGGTTTCTGCGGAACTCCAGAATCCAGTAGGCGTTACCCATCTTTCAAACTCATTCCTGGGAGGGTGGGATTGTGGCCTCAATGCCAAGGGGATATTACATGGGCTCTAGACGCTGTAAAGAATACGCATTTACTATCAAGACACTATCCGATCAGTATTATCCTTCCTCGTTGAAATATTTTATGAGTAGTGGCCATGTGGTTGTCTTCATCGGTTACGATGAGAGCGGGACACACGTATATGTCGTTCCAGGCTCATATCTGGTGTGATCGCAAGCCAGAAATGCAAGATCATAAACATCGTCCGTATCCATGGAGCTGGTTGGACCTAGAAAAGCTACCTACGCCATCTGGCATGGGAAATCTTACACTTGTGTTCAATTACACCACCCTGGTTCGTGGCTCATTGGTAGTCCGAGTACGCAATGAAGGTATGCTTCCATGAACATCAGTGTAGCCTCCGCTCAGGCCCATTGCTCCGTCGATTGTGGTCTACTCGATTCTATAACTGTCAAACTTTAACGACAACGGATGTGTAGATGTGTCGTTTCTGCCATTAGGTAGCTCTCATTGAATCCGCACTCAAGGCGCATACTCCTCTACTGGCAGTGCATTACACATGTCGACACAACTTTGGGTGCGTATATTCCTCGTGTGGGCTTAATAAAGACTAAATGAGCGCTGATTGATACGGGAACAGCACGATTGTTATTGTTCGTGTTTCCATGCACCAAACACGTACCTATCACATAGATAGGTCCT
Source organism: Xylariaceae sp. FL0016 (assembly GCA_022578815.1). Taxonomy (NCBI): domain Eukaryota; kingdom Fungi; phylum Ascomycota; class Sordariomycetes; order Xylariales; family Xylariaceae; species Xylariaceae sp. FL0016. The sequence continues at coordinate 66,366 of MU388735.1, forward strand.
TACCCATACCTTGATCTAGAAGGTATAGTAGCCGCGTAGTACGACATACACTCGTGCCAGCACCGTGATGATGCCTCGGAGACATTGCACGACATGTAGTGATTGACTGCCTTAAGTCTTCCCATTCGACTGTTTTGCCGTGATTTTGTTTCGAACCTTCAAGCGTTATTTCATGCTCTTGGACGAACTAGGGACCTCGCGTATCGCTGTAGAAGAATGTTAGCGACAAGCAGAATCGCCTCAGCTCGTCTAAATGACTGCTTATCGTAGTTTCGTCCGGCTTTGTACATTAAATCCTCTTCTTATAAGAAGTACGCAAAGTCTCTAATCGTGGAGCCTACATTATCTTGCCTGATCTCGACTTAAACTCAGCAGACAAACCACGCCCAAAACAAAACTATTTGACAAATGGAGTCTCAAGACGCATCTGGCACGCGTGCCAACCAAATCAAGACCAGAACCCATTCCGACGACTAGGTCCGTCGACACAACCTCAGCCGCATTGTCATTACTCTTGCGCCACTATGTTCCCCGACGGCAGAGCCCACGGATGCTTCAGTGGTCGACGCCCCAATCCGGCGGAAAATCCGACTACAGATCCTCCGCCACCGGTGTTTGAGCCCAGAACTCGGCGCTGCACCGTCGCGCTGTGCCGGCACGGACTTTCCTGCAGACGAATCTCACGGAGCGACGATCTCTTTGGATACGAGCGAGACTTCGACCTTGAGATGAACACGACCATCTAATTCTTCGAACGAAGATATGACCAGGTTCCGTGAGATGCATGGCGCTTGTAGCAAAACGGTGAGTCGTCCTGGGCTTTTGCTCTGATCCCCCAGTCCTCGATAATTAGTAGATGGAAATGGAAGCTGATATGGCCCATCGAGCCCCTTTTAGTGTAATAGCTCACATCTTGTATATGATCGGCCTCGCTCGGGGCACCTAGGAACCATCGTCAGGAACATAGGGGCCATCGCTGCTCTGTGGGCTGTCTATAGGCTGTGGGAGTTTTGTCATACGGGATGGAGCAGATGAGTATATTAGTAGTTTCATGTCTTCCTGAAGTATAGAGTCTAAGTGGATGAGATCGCAGGCACAATAACGCATCAACGTGGGAAGAGAAAGGTAACGGTAGATGCAAAGGAGTGTCTGATCACCGAAGAGATATGAGGTACTGAGAGTATAGAGATAGCAAGTCACGGTAGCTACCTGTTTTAACGACTAGATGAGCATCTTGGGACGGCATCGGGAGGGCAGTAGGTAGGAATCGAGCCACCGACATGATACGCGTGCTTTCCTACATGCCTCATTCGTTCCTCACAGATGAGCAGCACACCGACCACGTGCATATGATCGAGATGTAATAGGTAGACATGAAAACACAAGGCTTTGGGAACATCATGATCGTACTGAATGTCGACATTAGATGCCAAACAAGCACATGCCACGAATGCGATCAAACCGCTAAGACTGCCCAACCCTCAAGGATTAGCTTATCTCTCACGCTGAGCCGACTCTTGGCTCGAAACGATCGTCACGCGCCACGATGGAAGCGTAGCAGATCTGCAAGGCACATCCCGGAGTTCGACCAACGACCAGCAACGACCAACGCACATGCTTCGGGGCCCTTCCAAGGGAATTTGGCGCGCCCGGAAGAGCCCATGGCCTGCAATCTCGGACGGCATGACCTGTAATCTCGGACTGACTGACATGAGCGTACCTATCCACGCGGCCGAGGTCCGGTTGGGCGTGCAGGCCTATTTACTTTGGCCAGCGTAGGGCTATACATGCATTGGCATGTCCGGAGACAGTCAACCAGGGACCGCCTGCTCAACGCGATCGTGTCTGAGCGACAATCGCCAAGGCGAAGATTGACCTGATGTAGCCCGGGTGTGCGCTGGAGGCGGGACCTCCCATAGATAAAGAGAACCGCTTCACGTTCTGTTGGAAATGAAGCTTGCTGCAGTTGCGGCTGCGACTTCTATCGACCTACCAATGTTGGAAGAGATCGACAGGAACGAGAAGAGGTTATGATAACGTGGTTGGCTCCATCGTGAAGCCCTGCTGGCTATATAATTGCGAGTAAACTGCTCTCTTGCCCTCTATCCGCTTTGGTAGTCACCCACATCTCATGACCATCTTCAATTTATCGCTATGAAGTCCTCATTTACACTCGCCGGTCTCCTCTCCGGGTACATCGTCCTTGCGGTTCCTGCGCCCAAACCCGTAGCAGAACCTATACCAATCGCGAGCCCAGTGCGTCTTTCCCCATGACCTCTACAGAGCCTGTAGTCCATGGCTCAGCTAACACCACTAGACCGGCATTCCCTCCGCATCTGAAGCGTCCTCCCAGCTGGCCGCCTTGACCGTATCCACGAATGAAGACGACGGGAGTTATGATCGCGATCTATTCCCCACATGGATCACGATTAGCGATAGCTGCAACACCCGCGAGTACGTTTTGCAGCGTGACGGCACTGACGTCGAGGTCGACGACGACTGCTACCCGTCATCCGGCACTTGGACGAGCCCGTACGATGGCGAGGAATGGAGTGAAGCGAGCGATGTAGATATCGATCATATGGTCCCGCTCAAAAACGCTTGGATCGTGAGTGCGATGGTTTGAGGACTCAGCTATCTGACCTCTTGCTCCCACCTCAGCCCGTCTCCCGCCCTTGAAGTCGGCATGCCAGACTCCCCTGTGGACCATTACATACCAAGTCATTCCACTGACACAACATTATTCGCGCAGTCCGGTGCAAGCGAGTGGACCACGGACAAGCGGGAAGAGCTCGCCAACGACATCGACCGCCCGCAGCTGTGGGCCGTGACGGATAGTCTGAATCAGGAGAAGAGCGACAGCTCGCCTGACGAGTGGAAGCCTCCATTGGAGAGCTTCCACTGCACATACGCCGCGGCCTGGATCGCCGTCAAGAGCTACTGGGAGCTAGCGGTTACCGAGGCAGAAAAGGCAGCGTTGGAAGAGATGCTGGAAACTTGCTAGCCTGTGGTTGGAAAGAAAAGGAGGTGATAAATGGACGACGGTTAGGGTGCGCTACGTAGATCTTGTATAGGTTTCGTAGTGTATACTTGAACGATGTTATCCCATAGAAAGAACCAATACAACTCTTCCACCGAACTCCGTCTGGAGTTGCCCATAAACAGCGGAGTAAGACAGAGCGAGAGTCAGTGACCCGGACTTCCGAAAGGCTGCGAGCCACTGGCTCAGCCCATCGGAGTCCATCGGGACTGGAACGAGGTAAGGATTGGCCGACATCCAGTTTCGAGAATGCAAACCTGGCTCAGCACAGTACATGTAGGTCTGCACATTAACCCGGATCTTGTGCGTTGACACGGACCGCTACGGAATCTGGTTCCTCGCCCATGGCACCTAAGCGTATATCGCCTTTGAATGCATTTATAAACATTAGATCAGCACTTCTATACTATGAACTTGTATGTTGGCTCAAAAAAGCAACGCGCTTTGGCTAAAATGTGATATCAAGACTTTGAGCCGAGGTTAGAATTCGCCATACAAACCAGCTGGGGTGGGGAGTCGCGCATGAAGAGCCAGAGGCTTGGAAGCACCTACTAGCCTGAGATGAATAGCCCCTTTCCGTCCCCATACGTGGTTCGGCATGATAGCAAGCGTGGCGTGAGTGGGTAGGCTGCACATTCGAGCATTCTTGGCAGAGATTCGGCCTGCGCCATATGGATCTAAGAGCCCTGGCTTTGACCACCCACAGCAACAGGGCCGTCCAGGAACTTGAAGCTCTCCCGGGCTATTTGGCAATTCAGCTTGGCCGAGTTGAAGCGAGCCTCTCCTGGAGGCAGAACGACCATGATGTAGGTGTTGGTGGTGAACTTGCAGGCAAACATGGAGAATCCTGAGCCTGCCTTATGTTCCTGAATTATGCTACGGTTAGAGATGACTCAAGAGAACAAGCGACTAGATCAAGGCAGCCGACAACTTACCATTAGGGTGAACTGCTCGGCATTCCGAGGCGTGCCCGTGAATCGACTGATGCTCTGCTTGAAGTGCTTCAAGATGTTGGATATGCGTTCCTGGCGGTCGCCTGTGGGATTGCCCTGGCCCTCTTCCGAGGTCCAGCTCGAAACCACCAGGAAACTTGTCCGCTCAAACAGGAGCAGCTCTTCGGCTTCTATCAGAACTCCCAATGCGCCTAGCTGAGACTCGATGACCGAGAGGTTCGGCACAAGGTCGTGGATGATGCTTGCCCAAGCCTTGTACAGAGACTGGTCCCAGATCGAACTCGCGAACGGCACCAAGTCCAACTCGCCCGTGTACCCCGAGGCCTGGATGAACTCGGCCGTCTTCTGGCGCACCAACCTGACCCGATCGACGAAGACGGCCTCTCTTGCATGTAGTGTAATCAGGTCCATCTTGTGGATGAGGACATAGATCTTCGCTGTTGGAGAGTACTGCGTGAGCGCCGATACTATCGACACATACGTAGCCATGTCTCGATCCACGTCTCGAGACTCGATATCAAAGACATAGATGAGAACGCCGACGTTGGAAAAGACATGAACACGCTGCTGTGTGAGGTAGTTTTCCATAAAAGCCTCCTGCCCACCGCAGTCCCACAGATTCAAGGTGAGGTTTCCGAGAAACTTGACGTGGGAGAGGTCGATGTCGATAGTTGCACCCCTGCATCACGATGCGAGTTAGCCCATGTACTCATGATCAATGTGACCGGTAGCAGAGACAATGTGCAGGCCATAGCTACTCACAATCGTCGCGTATCCCGGGCAATGTAATTGCTGAATATTATACTGCGCATACTAGACTTGCCAGAGCCACTCTTGCCCATGAGGAGGACCTTCTTCTTCTTAGGCTTCTTGACCTCGCTCCGAACGTCGCTCGTCATGCCTAGATTTGTGGACGCCTCCATATCTGCTGTCCTACGCGTCACTTCACCACCCCCAGCGTATTCTCTGTACCGATCAATGGATGCCGTCCGGATCCCCTCAAGCCTATGGAAAGGTACGGAAGGTAGCGATGCAGCGAAGGTAGGCAGGGCCCTCGTTGCGACAGATGGGAGGTGCTTCAGCTTGTTGTTTTCATGGCTGGTCGGTCGGGAAAGGGGGCATCAGCGACGATATCGGTATTTGCGTTCGCAGCTTCAGCAAGTGCTGGGTGGCGATGAGAAAGCTGCACGTTGGTGATCTCGGTATTCGATGTTCTGCGTTCTTGAGCAAGCTCAGAATGGCGGGGCTGGCCAAAGCTTGGGACCTGGATATACCTATTGAAAAGGTCGCGCGTACCAGCGAAGAGGTATGATGTCGACAGATCGGATACATATGCAATATCCGAGAGTCGCAGCTTCTCTAAATGCATATCGCTATCGACGGTGATCCACAACAAAGCCTCTCATTTATTTCGATGGTTTTCATTATACGTTCGTCGCAGATTGATATCTATACCTAAGGCATCACTGGCAATTAGTCAAATTGCAATAAAGAATCTTGTCCTTCATGATTGTCTTCTACTTTTTGCTACAAGCTTGCGGGGTCCACTGAGCTCGTGGTACCAGTGCGATTCGATTATAGGCACATGGCCCAATGTTCTCTTACAACGTCTTGGAAAGGGACAGAGATGAACAATGAAAACGAAACAATGCATTTGATCATATCTTACAGAGCCCCGGCATCGCAGCACTAGTGACCTGGCAGTCCTGTCTCGGATATTCTAGTAGCGAAAATCGTTTTATGAACAATACTCTTGTTCAAAACAAGGAGCTGCGCATACTCCATGATATGGTTATAGTTAACTAGATGCGTCTCGGCGTTTTAACTATTCCTCCGACAGATCGAAGCGCCGCATACATATCCGATCGCTTTTGAGCTTTTATTTTAGTCCTAACTAAAGCAGGCTTCTCGATTACAGTCCGACATGTCCGAAACTGAAATACGCTCTATGGCCGAGTCGTTGAGTATCCTGCAAAACCGCAGCCACGTCAATGCAGCAAGTAGCCCGAGCCCCAAAGTGGTAAGCAAAATAGACCTCTCTAACCAAAGGCAAGAAGAAAGACAAGTAACCTGTTCAGCTCATGATACGTGTCGCCTTTGTGGTCGAGACCGTCCTGAGAATTCCGATGACCCACTCTGCTCGTCATGTAGGCTGAGACGTAAAAGAGCGCAAAAGACGAGAAGGATGAGAGCTACCAACGAATTCCGATGCTCGGAATGTTATAAAGCACTTCCTGACGGTGGAAAGTACTTGTTGCGGACATGTCCTTCATGCCGAGCCAGGACGGAGGCCTCCCGACAAAGGCGAATTTCACAGAATCGATGTGTCGCTTGTAATGAACCTCGTTCCGAGAACTCAAAACAACAATGTGTGGAATGTTCTAGGATACGAAGCAAACGCCAGCGCCAGTTACATCACCACCGAATAGAGCATAATCTATGTTATAGATGTGGCAAACCCGCCGATCCGGGAATGAAGAGTTGTGAGGTGTGTAGGTTCCAACAAAACGAATATCGCGCCCGGTCAAATGCTCGAAAGAGGCTGAACAAGTCACTGGAATGATCCTTTGAACCGCCAAGGACAATTTAGACAAGACTATCAATTTCTAATCTGAATTGCAAATCCGCTCTGAGCTTGACATTTTGTACCACTTGAACACGCCATTACGTGAATGAACTATGCATTGGCCTCTCGCAACTGATTATGCGTGATAGTTTGCGAAGCCAACACAAATATAAAAAGGGGGCGTCCCAATATTTATTCACAAGATCCCGGAGCTAGTAGCGTATCGCTAATTTATACCAGTAATCATCTCTTCATTGTTCAATTGTAGATATCTCCTTTACCGTGCCATGACGCTCTCACCAGAACCTATAGCCCTAGAGTATTCACCTTCAAGCTACTGAATACTCAGACCCTCGACTGTAGTCAAGTCATACAAGACACTAGCCTCATCACTTCCGACGACACAGTCTCGTTCCATACTCAATAACCTCCCACTCGTCAGTCCCGGGCGTCGCAACGGCATAGAAAACTCCATTAGGATCCCATTTCTTGCGAATGTCCAAGAGCTTAGGATACTCTGGACCCCAGAAATGCTCCTGCCAGTTCTCTTGGTATGGATTGCCCTGAGAAATCTCATCAGTACATAGATCACCCTTACGCCATGGATACAACCACCTTCGCAGTCGACTTACCTCGTTGATATACGCGCAGCCATTGGGGCCAGCTTTCTGCATCGCAGCGTCTTGCACGTTCTGCAAGACATCCTGGTAGTCCTGCCTCTGCGCCCAGGTCGCGTTAGTCGGCACAGTCAGGGCGACGATAGCGAAGTCCGTCGAATTCCTAAATTTGGGGTTCGTCGCGCTATTGGAAACCGGCGTACTATGTCCCGCGTCCCATAGGTGACCAATGATGAAGCCCTGGTCCTTGAGGTCCTCCCGAGGCGACAGCACGGTCTTGAACGCCTCGACGATGTCGTCGTTGTGCTCCTCGACGTCCTGATGCGTGAACATCCAGCCGCCCGTCAGGGCCGAGGTTCCGGCCGTTTCGGGCTCGAATAGGTCGATGTACAGGTCGAATAGCGTGTCGAATTCCTTTGGGACGGTTTCATAGGGGACGTTCTTGGCATTCAGCTCATCGAACATGGGCTTGAGTATAGTGGCCATTTCAGCAGAGGTTTTACCTACGCCCACGAAAGGTTGGATGTGCAGGCGCATGGGCATCAGCTCGAAATACGTGTACAGCCCGGCATCGACAAAGTCGTTGGCGTAGGTGTGGAAAGACTTGACGCCCTCCCAGAATACATCAGTATCGTTGGTGAGGGTAGAATTGATGTTGACGATGACGCCCGCGGCCTTCTGCTCGGGAAACGTCTTGAAAGTGGCCGAGAGCACGACGGCGTACGTCGATGGCCCGCCTCCCTTTAACGCCCAGAACAGGTCCGGATTCTCAGCTGCACTGGCTGTCAGATATTCACCCTCAGCCGATATCACGTCGAAGGACAACGCGGTGTCGGCGGCTAAACCATGCGTGGGTGTCAAGGGGCCATGTCCGCCACCCTGGACGAGACCACCGACTACTCCAACTGTCTGCGAGCTTGTCAGCTGGTAGTGATTCGTATTTAGACCATGCAACTTACCGGGCACTCGCCGGTCACAACCGTGACGGGTGGGCTTTGAGCATTGGCTTGGCGCAATAAGGCCTGTCCTTGAACACCAGCGCCCATGGTAACGGCCCCCCCAGTATAATTGCCGGGCCCGTCATACGTGGCCGAGAATGTGACACCCTGGAAACTATGTGTCTGGATGACTAATGATCCCCAACCGGTGCTTCGCCCGATGAAGTCATGGCCGGTGTTCCTGAGGATGAGCCGCAGATTGTTGTCTCGTGCGAAATCAACGCCTGCCTTGATGTGCTCCTTTGTCTTCGCCATTATGACATAGATGCCGTAGAAGCCCAGTGTGCATGATTCTGTTGGGTTTTCAGTCGGACGACAGGTGTCGTTTGTGAAGTATGTCCATAGCTCAGCAGCAGGCTTCTCGACGCTGTTGATTTTGTGTCAGTGTGTATACGAACCCCCGAGCAGTAAGATGGGAAAAGTTAACTCGACCACCACACAGGGGTGAAGTGTAGCCGGCATTTGAAATACGCCTTCGTACTCACGTCCATGTCTCGTTTGCCCACATTGCCGTCGCATCAGCGCACGCAGCAGCATCATAAGTTGATATATTCCCGAGAGGACCATCGAAGGTCTGGAAGCACGTGGTCAGCTCTCAATGGCCCTTCTCATATACGTGAGCTCATGTGTCTGCTATTACCTACATCGTGACATGACGCGCCCGGGGGTATGATCCCTTGTAAGTTACCGTCGACCGTCGAGTTAAGCTTAGTCCAATCACTGTGGGCAGGCCAGCAGTCATCGCCCATATAGCATTTACAGCCATATTCGGTGTTGTTCCACACTCGAGGGACGAGCTGAGTCGTCGCGCTCGCGAGCGCAATGAGCCCGTTAGACCAAAGAGCAATGCGAAGAAGGGACATCATCGCTGAATGGGTACGTAGCGTGAGAAGTCGAGAGAAGTGTGAAGAGGCCCATCATCACATCTGCGAGGGCTACATCCAGACTTTTTATTAAATAGACTAGTTAGTACACCAAGGGCAATTGAATGGTGGTGGCATAGCCGGGCGAGAGTCTCGAATGAACATATTCATGCCGTCGGCTTGCGATGTGATTGCTGGTTGGGCGTCTCATTTTCCGAAATAACGTACAAGTTATTGCCGTCTGGGCATGCCAAGCTGAAGCCGTCCGTCAATATCACCTTCTCCACGTATACGGTGCCGGCGTCTTGGTTCTATGCAGGCATATACCCCACAGTACGACGTAATATGCACCCCTATATTCAGGGACGTCAATCTAGATTTCTGCAAGTCGTCCAGCCTGTAAGCGGGACCCCTGACTCTCACCCGGAGTTCAAATGCCTGGCTGAAGGTGAGGTGGTCTCGCCGTGAGTCCGCCCATCCGGGATAGACGATACGTGCATGACGATTAGCGAGGTCGGGCTGGTAAATTGGAGTCGAGTAGTGCAACAGCCTCGAGCTCAGGATATACTATCGCATCAGCAATACTGCTGTATCATGCATGTAACTGATGCCCTTGAAATCGCGTCGGCCAATGCAACGCGCGAGGTAACGCAGCGAGTGTTTGCTAGGTACTTAGGTAGTCAACGCGATGGCACGTTAGAATAGCGCATTGCTGTGTCGCGATGCACACGCCCATCAAATGAAGGTACCTACCTGGCCTGGCTACATCCTCAGGTAGGTGTGTACTTCAAGAGCTTCCATGCAACCCTTCTCCGGCTAAGGAGTGCGGCCATAGACTCTCATCGGAATGACTGCCCATCCCGGAACACCGCCTTCGCCAACACGGCAACATCGCGGTGCTATGGGCAAAGGATCCTGGCCAGCGCCGATTCGTTGCCGCCAGCTGCAAAATGATAAGGAGAGATTGCTGATGCCGTGGCATCCCTTGGACGGGCTGCCGATGGTTCTGCCGGAAATTACGTTACTCAAAACCACTGGGTAGTTAGTCGTAGATGGTGCCAACATCAACTGCACAGGTCTCTCATGTGATTGATTTATGATGTATTGCTTTCAATTGCGTGATGGACACGACACTGAGAGAGAAAACAGAGAAAGAGAAAGAGGAAGTGGAGAAGAGAACAAGGGGATCAAGGACGAGGGTCTATTGATTTCCGGACTTGCTCCTGTTCGAATGACCATGACCAGCTGATTCAACTCTAGGTATGAGAGTTTAAACAGAAGCCAGTAGCAAAAAATTGGTCACCTGGCGTACGAAGACCGACTCGCCGCTCCAACAAAAACTCCTAGAAGTCTTCAGGCCTCCTCAAAAACGCATGCCTCCAGCAACTCCAAGGATGCCAGCTCTTCATCAACTGTGAGTAAAATATTCATGAGTTCGTATTAATCATTATACCTACAGCCAAAACATGACTGCCTTGATGAACCAGACCAAACACTCACCTACGTGGCTACACATACGCGATCTCCGCATCCGGATTGCTGTACAGCTCCGAAAAGACCAGCTCTTCAAGTTGACTCACCTGCTCCCTTGACAGCCTCCCGCGATCAAAAGTCAGCAGCTCGACGTCACTCACCTTCGTCTTCTTACCAAAAGCGTGCACAATCGGGCTGTCCTCCACCGCCAGCTGCGCGCAGACGCGGTTCGCGATCTCCTTCTCCCTCTCGTAGCCAACCTCGATGCGGTGATGGTCAAACAACCTCGCGACGTGCCGCACGACGGCAAAGTGGAAAGGAATGCGCCGGCTGTCGTAGACCCGGGGCACCGTCATCTCCTGCGCGCCGTAGATGGCGATCCCATGCCGCTTGGACGCCTGCTCGTACGTGCGGCCGCCCGTCGCGCTCGCGGGCATTCTCTCCGGGTGGCCGATGCTTACCTGAGCCTGGCGGTTCTCGACACTCCGGTTGTAGAAGTTTCGTGAAAAGTTCCGGGCCATCGTGCTTAGCTTGAAAGCCGAGATACGCCGATACGAAGTAAGTGGCTGCAAAGCTACAACCGGTCCTGGATGTGAATTGAACTGGGTCGTCTTAAGTAAAGAGCGTGTTAGTGAGGATTTCAAGCGGAAATGAGAAAACTGAGTCCATCATCTAGATTTATACGTCAGCTAGATATACGCACGAAGACTCTAGACAATTAATAGTTACACTATTGTGTTCAGCGACCATTGTGTTGCGCTGCAGGAGCTCATTGTCCTCGACGACAAAGATCACCGGAGACAAGGCACTGTGTCTGTATGACTCATGTCACTTTCCTTTGACTGATACTCTCAGAAAAAAGAGAGCTATCTAACAAGATGCTCGATATTTGCGCATACGGGCCAATATCAGTCTGAGCGGAAGCCGGCGAGCCATGAGGGGCTCCCTGCGACGTGAATGGACTCGCGGCAGTGTTTATCCCGTTTGCCTCCAAATCTGTGAAAAAGAACCCAGAAAGGCAAAGGAATGTCTTTACTGGCAAGCCTTGACATTCTCGAGCACTCATAGGTGTTGAGAGGAACAACACGCTCAGGGGTCCTCGAGCGAAACGACCTTTCATCACGGTCCGGTTCTCTGGGGCAGAACCGACGTCATGTAGCCTCATAAAAATGATAGCCGACCATGGACTGTATCCGGAGGCTCCACCGATACCTATCTCCGCAGAGACTAAGCAATAAAGTCATGGATATCCCTATCTGCCCGACCGGGTATTCAGCTTGCAAAACCGCAGGCAGCCGTACCTGAGCCTGAGACTGCCAGCGTAGGTTGTATTAACTAAGAAGAGCTCCAGCCTTTCACCAAAAACGCCAGAGATAATCTCGGAAAAACTACCTCTAAGCAGCATTATTTCTAGTCTTGGCGAAGGGGAAGTACAAACACACGCTGACAGAGAACTTCGCCTTGGTATGGCGAAGGAAGCCTGGGCTCGTCTCTCAGCCATGAAGACAAAGCACACAACGGTTGCGCACGATGAGAGACTTGTTACTTCATTGGCGGTAGTTCAGGGGGGAAACAAGTCAGTCTCGGCTATTGATGCGTTTTAAATGCTAAAAACAGAACTCCCAAGTCCGTGCAAACGAGTGAAGACCTCCGTCGCTATACTCCAACTTCATGTTTTTCCTGCGCGTAAGCAATCTATGCCAATACCATTCACGCCAAGATGAAATCCCGAACAAATGACCGAGATAATCTTGCAAACCCGTTCCCTCCGAGCTTGTTCAAAGTTCAGATCGATGTCAGCCTCCACTTCAGTAGTCGTCAAAACTTCGAAGTAGTTACTGCTTAGTAGGATCTATCGTGTAAAGCCACACTTAGCGCCAGACCCCGGATTCGCACACCTTGAACCCTTGGAGCAGCAGTTCGAGGCGCAATCAGCGTCACTACCACATGGCTCGCCGATAAAGTTATTCGCATCGCCATCTCCAACATGCTCCGCACCTGCCTCGTTGGTATTGAGGGGAGGCGCATTAGAAGTCGGTGCAGCTACGGCGAGAGACGTGGTGGAAGGGCCGCCAAAGCTGGGATCAACAAAGCCGCAGCCATGCTTGCCTGCCTGATCAGTCGCTTGGAGACCAGAGCAGACCCCGAGTTCTTCGCCGGTATCCGCGATTGTGAGTTTGGCGCAACACGAGGTAGGATTCGGGAGGACTGCGCCTTTGCAGTCATTGTCGTTGACACATTGGCCGCCAATGAACGAACTATGATTTTGATTGCCGAAAAGATGTTGTTGCGAATTATCAATGGGGGACGCCCGTCGGTCGACCTTGCCAGGCATAGCCGTAGCAATCGTGGCAACTTTTGCGTCTGTCAGAGTTTTCACGTTTGGAGTGTCGTCGATGCAGGCTACTTACAAGTCAGGGCTGCGACGACACTGAAGCAAACCATTTTGATGATTTATTGGCGAAGTTGTAGTGTGGTTCTATGTGTATAAGCTCTGTGAGAATACGAAGTAAAATAAAGATGAAGCTGAATATGTTGGCTATGTTACTGTACTTGATAACTAGTGATGATGACTTTTTTTTTTTTCAAAGGTTGACATTCGTAGCTGTACCCCAGATCTTTATACAAAAAAGACCGAGGAAAACAATGTGCGTTTCATGCACGATGAGATTTGTCATCGTAACGGATTTTACAGATCCGTGAGGCTGAGATTTGTTGTCGTCGGCAGTTGGAGGTGCTGCGGACAGCGACACGGCGCAAGGGATAAGTTGCCAGCAGCCGAGCCGGCTACTTGAACCCAACCACATAATCCGGCTGGATACCAACGACGCGGACTCGGTTGATGTTCGGGGGAGCTTTTGAGATGTTGCTCTATTTCAAGACTCTGGTCGTCTATGAATATATCTCGGGGCGCTGGGGAAATTGGTGGTGGCATTATCTGAACGTTTCACGGTTCTAAAAATGCCATATGCCTTGAAATTCAGCCATAATGACATGAACACATTGTTTTGTCGGAATTAGTAGTCACTCAAGTCTCTTTCAGTCCTCCCTTGCGCAATGTGGTTCTCGTTGGTTTGAGTATTGCGGCGATAGACGAGTATCGAGCCTGGACATTGCAGCCACGCCTGATCAGATGCTTTGCCAGATTATTTTAGTACAGCTTCGCCACGCACAGCTTTCAGCGGAAATTAGTCGACTGACAAACGATAAAAGACGAATGATGGGGATCGAAGATGCTCGCGAGAAGAGCGCATGGATCGACGGGCAAGCCAGCGCCGTGCACTTGCATATCGGAAGGTCTGGGTAATAACTAGAGAACCCCCAAGTGTGCGACACCAGCGTGGTTGCTTGGCAATGGTCTTTAGAGGTACAGTCTGCTTTTGACAATCATGTATCATAGTCCCGCCACGTTGGACGAAAATTCAGAGGCACAAGACCTTGGACAGCATTCCACTTATCGCGAATGTTGATTCACATTACGAGCCACACGATTACGGGATCTCAGGCATCCAGCTCCTATCCGAGCCATTCATCACAAATTGCGTGCGGTGCATCATTTGACGCCAGGACTCTACCTAGGTAAACAGGTATCAGGATAACCTCAGCCACCAATCGCTCGAATGTGCACACAAGCGGCAGACGTAGTAATGTAGATCGCAGAATGAAACGGCACCGAGACGGCGAACAACTCGATGCCGAGATTAACGAAGGATCCTTCTTTCCCAAGAATGTTTACTCTGAGAGTCACCCATGCGACACGAAGCCGTCCTTGACCAAGCGAGATGTCGATCCTGTAGCAACATCAAGCAGTCGGGGTGCTCTGTCTATCTGAAGAAAGAAAGGGAAGAGAGGAAAAGAGGCCAAACCCACAGAGTACAATTTTGACCTTCGCAGCCAAGCTCGGACCAGGTCAGGTCATGTGACTCGTGGCTGTCGTGGAGCGCCCATTGGCTGCGTGCTCTTTGACATTCATCTCGAAGCCGATTGGTTGACAAAGGCCGAGGGAAACACTGGCCAGCAGCGCTTCGGGATTGGACTGCAGCTCGCTAGACTCCCCATTCATTCTCACCATCTATGAGCGCATCGACGACGACCTTCAATCTCTACCCAGAAAACCCCATCAACCGGTGCAAACAGCAGCTCTGAGGAGTAGACGCGGATCGGAGACGGAAGAAAAGCCAAGATGAACGCCCAGCGAGTTGGACTCCGGGCGCTGCGACAAGGTAAACCGAGCTTCCATTGTGATGCGCTGCGTTGCATCTCGAACACATGCATCTGCCTCTACATCTGCATCAAGCAAGCAAGCAGAAGTCTACAATGCAATACCACTCAAACCAAGAAACACGTACTGACAGTCCATAAACACCCATAGCCGGCAAGCCCAACGCCTTCTTCTCCCACAACGTCCCCCGCCTCGCCTCCGCGAATCTGCAAACCCGGTATGCCCTCTACACCATCTCCCCTCTCATCCACGCAATCTCAAGTCAAAAAACCCCCCCACTAACCCCCAATCCCTCCGTCTCCAGCGGCGCCGCCACCACCAACAAGATCACCGAGACCGACGCCCAGTCCCTCCTTGCCAGCCAGCGTGCCGTCCGCCCCGTCGCCCCCCATCTGACCGTCTACGACTACAACCAGACCTGGTTCGGCAGCTCCATCTGGACCCGTATCACCGGCTCCATCTTCAGCGGCGGCCTCTACGCCTTCAGCGCCGCCTACCTCGTCGCCCCGCTCGCCGGCTGGCACCTCGAGTCCGCCTCCCTGGCCGCCGCCGCCGCTGGCCTGCCCCTCGCCGTCAAGGGCGGCCTCAAGTTCCTCCTCGCCTGGCCCTTCATGTACCACGCCGTCAACGGAACGAGACATCTGGTCTGGGATTTTGCCGTTGGCTTCAACAAGAAGGTGATCAAGCAGGGTAGCTGGGTTGTGTGGAGTGCTAGCTTGGTAAGCGCGTTGGGTCTGGCTTTCTTGCTGTAGAGCGACGCTAGGAAAGCCAACGAGGGAGGCGATTTGAGATGTTAGCAGCACGAGGGAATAGGTCTTGTAGCGGGTATTGCATATGAAAGCAGGAACGCAAACGTGGTCTTTCCTACTGCGTAGACAGTGGTAGAGGTTACAAAGGTCAAGGCTATGCTAGGAGTAGGGATCATACGCATCAAAGCACATGTACATTATTTGTTTGTACTAGTGCTCTTGGCTAAGTTTATTTTCGCCGTACCGGTCGTGAGTTCATGGGTACTCAACGTTGTGATACATGCATGCCGCCAGTGCCATGTCTTAGTGACTTTCTATTGGCACGCCACCAAGCCGCCCTCAATCAACGCATACGTGCCGACCAATTCACCCCTTCACATTTCAATTCCCCACTAAGTAAACGCCAAACACCATGCCACGGGGGTATAGACCTCAAGCAACCAACTCCAGACCATGACCAAGGAGAGACACGTCGTAGCGGACCTTTTCACGAGCTTCAGCAGGCTCAGTCGCCTAATAAAAGTTTGCAGCGTCCAAGATGGCGAGGTTGAGCTCATGGTTACCCAATCGCTGAACACGGTCACCCAAAATCTCACCCAAATATTCTGTGACTTGCTCAGACTCCCGATCAGTGATGCCACCGTTCACGCCATTCATCATGTCGACGTCGCTATCAGCTAGTGTGCTAATTGCCTTCATGATGCCACCGACAAGAGTTTCAAGGTCCAGACGGCCTGAATCGCCCTTCTCGCGCAGTGGCCCCAACATACCACGCTCGAAATCCTTGAGGTGTGGAAGAACGAGCACTTTGACTGACTCTGGGCCGCCGGCAGACGAAATGCCGCTGATTGCGCCGAACCACACTTGCGCAGGCATATTTGGCTTGAGGAGAGTACTAAGGCATGAACGGACGATCTTTGGCTTGAGGAGCTTGTTGGAGCTCGAGTACTTGCGTGCGATCTGCCCGATGAGAGCTGCGGCATACTCCCGAAGCTGATACTGTTCTTTAACTGCTTCCGCTCCAGAGTCCGATCCAAGCTTACGCCCCATCAAGCAAGTGAGGACGGGTGCAGACAGAGGGCTTGCGTAAGGCTCAAGGTGTAGGTGCTGGTTCTCGATCAACGCGCCAGTAAGCTCCATCATGCGACGCAAAATAAAAACATCGTCAAGGTGGTGGGTGATCTGGTTGGAGATGAACTGCACAAAGTAAGGTACAAGCTGATGGATGCCAGGGTCGGTCGACGTGACACCCAAGGCCGCTGTGCGAAGACGCTGCACCTCGGGGTCGGGATTATCGTCCATCAATGCTGATTGCACCTTCTCGAAGAAGAGAACCTGCTCCTGAGAGACGATATGCTTAACCGCAGGCCGAAAGTTGGCGTTGTCGTGACCAGCAAGAGCGGCCATAGCAGGATTGGCGCCAGGCCCCTTGGGTAGAAGGCTCTGGGATTGGGATTCGGCCGTCGTCGGGTTCTGCGGTATCGTTGGCTGAACGCCCTCTATAGCGAGCCAGTGAGCTGCAGAAATGTGGTTAGCAACGAGTTCTACAGTGAGCACTCACGGTCATCTGGATGCGCTCACATGTGAAGTTTACGTCTCTCGGAATCTTAGGCAAGGGCCCATTGATCATCTTCTCAAGTTCCACCTCCTCATCTTCAATGTAGAATAATGGCTGGCCGGGACCGAGACTCGCCTCTCCGTATTTCAGGGGTCGGGCCGAGTCGTACCCGTACAGAGGCTCGGCATCCAGCGCTCGCAAAGCCAGCGAGACATCCTTAGTGCCCATACTGGTTCGTTTGGAGTTGCGCATCAATCGGAGAGATTCAGTGATAACCTGACCAAGACGGTATTCTACGTCCAGGGCAAGGTGACGCAGCACCTCATCGCTGACTTGAGAAATCCCGACCGCCTCGGCAACATCTCTTACGTTCTCCACGTTCCAGAAAAGCCGTCGGTCGACGGCCTGCGCCTTGTTGGCGGCATCGGAGATCGAACCGCGGGCGTTATGCGTCGTTGCCATAATGACTAACTGAAATGTAGATGGGATGGTGACAATATCGAAGGCGCAAGTGTGTATTTTGATGAGTGCTTGCGAGAGCGAAGTCGAAGATGGCGAGGCGGAGAGTTTTGGTAGAATCGGGGAGTCGAGATGGGGTGGGGACCCCTTCTATTTATACTTGAGAGGAGAGAGTAGTAGGAGACCTATGGATTGCGCGCAAGTTGAAGGCGGTCAAGCGTAGTTTGGCAGAAACTCGAGAGTGCAAGGAGGGTAAAATGCGTGATTGGTCAGATATCGCCAACCTCGCCGGTGCCAGCTGCACGTTTTCTGAATTATTTGTTCCCAAATTACCGCTTTTGGACTAGCTGACTACCTCCATGAATGAGTTATGAGCGTTTACGATCGTTTGTGTATCGCCAACCTCGCTGGCGCAAGGTGCAGGTGGTGACAGGCGGATGGGCAGAGGTTCTCGAGGGAAACGGACGCTGACCTCGGCAAATCAGCGACAGAGAAGCTATCCAATCAAGCGAACTCTGTGTAGCTCGGAATGCCGATTTGGACGGTGAGGGCGTTCGAAAAGGCAACAATCGAGGTTGTCGTGAGACTCGAGGTTCAGACACTTCCTGTCGAGGATGCGCAGGATGGAGGCTGCGATCGATCTTCGCAGGGCTATTGATTTCTTTGATTTGAATGTATATGATTGAGAATTTCAGATTCTATTCGGTCCGCCCGTTCGTTTCGCTGGGTGGGTGCGCGTCGTGTGGTGTTGGTGGTGATGAATAATAGAGACGAGTAAGGTCGGAAGGATGTACAGGCGAGGCGGACAACGAGTCGAAGATGAGAAAGGTTGAAAGCTTCGGCGGCTGCCAGCATGGTCAATGCTTAGATTATTAGCCTCATCCTCTGGAGGGTGGCCGATCAAGTGGAGGCTGGAATTGCCGCCGGCTGGGGCTGATCGCAGCCTCCCGCGGCAGCACTGGCGGTGCCACAAAGTTAACCAGCGTCCCTGCTCTCTGCTTACCTAATATCTCTAACGACTGCACACCCAATTTAGCAGCCATTTCCAAGCACGATCAGGGCCCTCCTATTTGATCTTTTCGAGCACATTTCAAACATGTCGAGGTTCGCATTGGATCCTCACACTAAATCAGCATCACAGAGATATATTGTGAGCTTTAGGGTGATCTTATCATTCTCATGTCCCTCCACAGTCTTTGCCGGAAAGGTCAGAAGCCTCTGAACCATCTATAAATGACGACATGGACATGTCACGGCCTACTTCCCTTCAGTCAAAATGTAATTCGGTACCCTGATGGCATGTTTCGAGAGCTTTCGGGCTGAGGAGCGTCCTTGGTCGCAATCATGATAAACGCGATACCGGTAAGTGTCATTTTGCAGATCAAGGTTCAGGTACCTGGCCAATATGAGGCCTTCTAGTACATCGGGATTTGTATCGGAGTGATGTATAGAGACAACATTGATTTCATGCTCGCAGTGCATAGAGCTTAGATGAGAAGTCGTCAAGATCGTTAAGGTATCTAGATAAGTTGTCCACCACGAAAAAGGAAGTGATGGACAGTGAGGCTATGTAAACAACAATAATACCGTTCAGAATGCGCACATGAATACAGCCGGTAATCATATGAACTACGAGTAGCCACAGATGGAAAGATTAGGCAATCTCGATAGCTGCATCAGTTTTATAAAAAAGGGTACCAGCAGTTCGCTGGCATAGCTGTAGTAACTAGCGAAGCCGAAAATGGCCAATGGGTCGGATATCCACAAGGGAACTGCTCAAGAGATCTTGGCTATAGCTATGCGAATGCAGCACCTCAGGTTGGCGTATAAATTCCAACGCATCGACCTGTCACACACTGTATTCGTGATCATTGACATGAGCGGAAGGCTATCGCGATGCAGCTGCCGTGTATTCAGCATTCGAATCAACAGTTTTTATGTTCTCTGTCCTTGCCCCAGTGAGCGTTGTCAACCATAATTACAATGAGATCCAGACCACAGTACCAAGTCCACCGTTCTATCTAGCATTTTAGAATATGACGCAGATGTGCGAGATAGAACGGGTCATGGAATAGAACTTTGGGCAGAAGACAACTCCTAAAAGGAATCAAGACGCTTTAACGGGGTGTAATGGTGTGTCTCTAGTCGATTGAAAGCAAATTTCATTCGGCACAGGTCTCATGAATCAATCATGCAGACTACATACTAGTATTCTGGTAATGAAGCCCTCCTATTTGTTATAGGAGTGACATGCGATCGGTTCAATGCTCACGCGCCCCATCTGGGTGACGCCTGGCTAAGTATACGGCCAAGACCCATTCGGCTGTAATGCTTGCGCATGTTCTCCAGAGGTGAGCCGCGTATGTCACTGTCAAGTAACTCGCACACCTGCATAGGGTTTCGTTAAAAAGGTTTTTTTTAAAAAAAAAAAACAGCGGTGTATAGGTTGCGACGTAAGCCACGAGACTGCATTATTTCGGGTGAAGAACTTGTAAGGCACGCGTAACTCTAAGGGCTCGCCCTACTTATCAAGGTCAGTCAAATAATCAGAAAGAATGGCCGGTCAAAATCCATGACGAGGAGCTGGTAGTCAGAGTCGTGGCCACAATAGTGGTATTGGCCAGATCATACTGTGGTTCCCAAAGTGAGGAACTTGCATTCAGCTTCTCATATGCAGCTGTATGAGACAGAACAATTCATGAGGAATCATTGTCCGGATTTGATCTAGGAATTTGAGAATCGAGGAAGGCGAGGGTGTTTCGACGTCTTTTTGTTTGGCAACTGGCGTATTCGAGGGGCTCTTACTTATTTGGGGGCCATAAGTCAGGTTCACAATCAGCGCGAGAGTCCGGAAGCGGACTCTCGGTTCCAAATCGCCCTCTCATTCACATGCGAGGTGGATGCATAACTCAAGGAACCTACCACGACTGAGAGAGATCATGCCAGTTGACTGTGTTGCCCACAGGTGGGGTTTATGGCCGCCTCTCTTTGCCGTTTTTTGATATCTTCCAATCACCTCAGTATCATCCTGGAGAAGTGAATGAACTTCATTGCAGTGGTAACAAATCTACTATCAGGTCTCTACCATAGCTTCCCCTGTATGAATGTCTGCAATGACGATATGCCTCAAAGCTAGCTTAGATTATGGTATCTTTAGACGTTGAGTAAGGAATCGGACATAAGGACCCATGTTTTGCTGTTGCGTCGACTTGACTCGAACTCACGTATGAGGTAGGTTCTCCAGTAGTTAAAGCCAAACCTTCAGCGTCAAGATCCCGAGGGAAGGGCCTAAAACCTCGTGTCAAACGAGTATCTCCAGTAACTATGAGGCTTGTAATGAGTCTATAATAGCCATTATAAGAATAACTGTTTCCGGATACCATGCGGAAATTGGAGCTGCTAGGTCTATCATGAAGCTGGGATAAATGCTAGCTAGTGATTATGTGCAAGAGCTGGGCGAAGCAGATGAAGTACCTACATCAATGAAAGAGAAAATACGCTAGAACCTTTCCACCCATTGCTGAGTTGTCACCGCTTCTAATCGCAGCTCTCACATGAATTTCTAGTCATTTTCGCTTGGAGTAATTGGCCAGTGGGGTCCGCAACGCTTAGGTATAAGCTGCTCAATTCCAATAAGGGTCACATTTTTGAGAGGCAAAAGACAGCCGTGCCAATCACTAATAACATATTCACGCACTATCACTTCAAGTACCTAATGAAAAGAGCAGAAGAGTGTCACGATTATCTCTTGAGATCAGATTCTGCGTCCCCTTCTGAACTCGATATGAGCTTGCAGCCGGGTCGCAATATATGCACATCCGTGCATATCCGAGCTACGTAGATACTTCAGAGACGACAGCAGGCTAAACTTGGATAGGGCTGGCGCTACCTGCAGGGCTCCCCGCATTGTACCCATTTTCAGGGCCTGCTGCGGGCTGGCACTCGTCCAGTGGCCAATGCTACAGCCAAGCGAGGCCCACGGGGCCAACGCAGGTCCCCACCGCCCACGTATGTACCGACGTACCTATGTACCGTCACCTCTCAGCCAATGCCCCTCGTTGACCCCTCCAATGGAAGGAATTTTTTTTTCAATCATGTGCATGTGCCGTCGAGATACCCCCAAAAAAAAACCACTCTGCTATCGCGGCGGTTAAAGTCATCCCAGAACGAATTTCATGGCTTCTACCGTAGTGTATCTCGACCTGCTATCAAAACACTCTAAGTCTCTAGAGACAATCTTCCAACTTACCTGACGCATGAAAAATCGCGCTCCATACCTACCACACTGTATGAAGATGTAGAGTTGGAGATGGCAGTTAGGGTTAAGCAGGCTTGATGCCAGGTCCAGGGTTCTGGACGACGTGGGATTGCATGAGTACCTATTGGAGAGATGGAAAAGATACGTCGAGCAAGACCCAGTAATTTCCGTGTTGGGCTTGGGTCCTGTCGTACCATGACCTCAACCGTTGCGATAAAGGTTGCCAGAGGAAAAAAACCCTCTTCCCATGAACACAATCATGGAGCCGCATAGTCGCGTCTCGTCCATCGCATCATCGTGCCTATCTCCGGCGGCATATCAAAGTTCATCATGCTCTCTGATAGAGCAGATTGATAGATCACCTCCCCCCTCCCCCCCCTTTGACTCTTTCGTGCCGTGCCCTTGACTTGCTCTCGACTCGACTCAGTCCCCGACCAACCCACTGAAATCGCCCCTCTACAGAAACTTAGTGCGACTTCGGCCCTCGACAAAAGTCCTTGCCTTTGATCCGTTTCGCAAAGCCCCTCGGCCATCGTCACACCTGCCCTCGTTCTGCGCCCACCTCGAAAAATGTGCGGTATTACGGGCCTCCTCCTCGCGGATACCGGCAGCAACGCCGACGCTGCCGTCGATTTGCACGAGAGCCTGTATTATCTCCAGCATCGTGGCCAGGATGCTTGTGGAATTGCCGCATGCGCCCCCGGCGGGCGCATCTTCCAGTGCAAGGGGAACGGCATGGCGTCTAAGGTCTTCTCGGATGGCAAAAGGCTTCTAGATCTACAGGGTTGCTACATGGGCATTGCGCATCTTCGATACCCAACTGCGGGCAGCTCAAGCTCCGCCGAGTCTCAACCATTCTACTGTAATAGCCCCTACGGTATCTGCTTGTATGTATCATCCGATCTTGCCCAAGCGGTGTCTCCTTGTATCAAGCCCGGAGAACAGTATTTGTTCTGATTAATATTGCGCCGGCTCACTAAATGTCCTTGCACTATGGCTGACCTTTTAAATCTTACAGTGCGCACAACGGAAACCTCATCAATGCACCAGAACTACGACGATTCCTTGACCTGGAGGCTCACCGCCACGTCAACACTGATAGTGATAGCGAGCTGATGCTCAACATCTTTGCCAATGCTTTGAACGAGACCACCACGAAGTCGCGAGTCACAGTTGAAGAAATCTTTGGTGCGTTGTCGCAAACCTACCAGAAGTGTCAAGGAGCCTGGGCAGTCACCGCTATGATCGCTGGGTTTGGTATCGCAGGCTTCCGGTAAGTGACGCTACCTTGTTGCGCCTGGAAATCTCTAATCTTAATATCACACACAGAGACTCACACGGAATACGCCCCCTATGCCTCGGATCACGACCGTCAGCTACCCTCGAGGGCGCCACGGATTACATGATGGCGTCTGAGAGTATTGCCCTACGCCAATTGGGCTTCGGCAACATTCGCGACATCCTTCCCGGCGAGGCTGTCTTCATCCAAAAGGGTGGAAACCCACACTTTCATCAGGTTGCCCCGAGACAAGCTTACACGCCCGACATCTTTGAGTAAGCAGACTTCCTTGTTGCGCGACCACTTCATGGGCGGCCGTTCGATAAACTAACAAGCGACGCATCAGGTACGTGTACTTTGCTCGTCCAGACACCGTCATGGACTCGATCAGCATTCATCAGAGCCGACAAAATATGGGTGCGAAGCTCGCGGAGAAGATACGCGAAACCCTGGGAGAGAAGGGCGTCAAAGAGATCGACGTAGTAATTCCAGTGCCCGAGACTTCAAACACAGCAGCCGCAGTTGTCTCAGAGCGACTCAATATTCAGCTGAGCAATGCTTGTAAGTGGTCTCGAACTCATATTTATTAGCAGCTACATCACGGATCAATGACCTGTGCATCACATCTATTGAGACAAACCCATATCTCCAGACGCCGCATTCGATTCCTTAGAGTGAAATGTGCTAACTTGAACCAGTCGTGAAGAATCGTTATGTTTACAGAACATTTATTCGTAAGGCCTAAACATTTCCGGCATCGCAATCTACTATAACTAATGTAACGCGATGCAGTACCTGGCCAAAAGGCGAGACAGAAGAGCGTTCGGAGGAAATTGAGTGCCATCGAGCCCGAATTTAAGGGTCGTGTGGTCTGCCTTGTTGATGACAGTAGTGAGTGAAGCCTACGTGATGAAACACTTCCGTTATCTACGCCTACCCACTGCGCGCTGATAAATTTGTGCCGAGTAATGGCTAATCAATTTCTTCAGTCGTCAGAGGAACCACGAGTAAGGAGATCGTAAGCATGGCAAGAGAAGCGGGCGCAACCAAGGTTTACTTCGTTTCAGCAGCGCCGCCCGTATGCTATCCACATATTGTAAGTCCCTCCCGAATACATGCTTTTTGCTGATTCCGGGCATTCAAATAGACATTGGACTGACGGGCTATAGTACGGAATCGATCTCTGCAGTCCTCAAGAGCTCATCGCTCACGAAGAGAAGACTCGACGCGGCATCGCGGACCGCATAGGCGCCGATGAAGTCATCTATCAAGACCTCGACGCTCTAAAGGAAGCCTGCAAAGAAGCCTCCACGGGCGAGGTGAGCAATTTCGAAGATGGCGTGTTCTGCGGAAAATATGCCACGGAAGTGCCCGACGGCTACTTCGAGCATCTCAACGAGATACGAGGTAAGAAGAGGAAAACGGCAGGGAGTTCGGCCTTGACAGCCAATGGCAACGGATTGTTGGCCGCGTCTACGAACGGCCAGCTCAAGGTAGAGTTGAGGGAGCCGGCGATGGCGAACGGTGAGATTGAGCAGGCCCTGGTGAGCTCTGCGTCTGATGCTCCAAGAACACCTCACCGGGAAGATATCAGGTACGTCCACTAGATGACCTCCCCAGACAATGACTGAACCTAACTCTTGTGAAAGTATGTATAATTTGGCGAACGAGGATGAGCCGCGGTGATAAAATGAGTGTCTAAATACTCGAGGACTATGGATCTGAAGCTTGGGATACGTTCAAGAGCATCTAGACTAGACGTGACTTGAGATCAATCGGTGCGATCAATGTCTCTAGTGCTTAATGTTTTTTTTTTTTTCCGCATGGGCAGGTAGATCTTGACTAGGTGCAAAAAATCGTATGGCTTTATTCTGTATAGTTCTCTTCGGCCTCGTATATGTCTTGAGGCAGTTCTGGCACAGATGAGCCGCCTCAGACTTCTGTCGGACATGCGAAAAGTTTTGCCTGTCCTCAAGACTGCAGAGCTATGATATGCCGTGGAGCTTGAGGCACGCTCGCATGGGGGACTACTGGGAGGCGAGGCGCATACGTCAAATTGTCTATTGGCTGGAGACCTTGCCGCTTTCTGCGATAAGTAGTCGCCAAGGGTCTCCATTTCAAATTCTTCTCGACACTGTCAGCTCCTCATGTCTGAAAAGGGGCGGTATTCACGGCGTGGCTGACGTCCAGTGTCCTGCCACAGGTAGCCCCAAAATGCACCGAGACTGCCTCAGAGATTTCCGGTATCCGTTTCGTGCATCTATCTGGCTGCGGTAGCCCATTGAATGGGTCGTTTGGGAGTTCAGCTCCGAATGCATGAAATGCTAACTCTGACGCCTTCGTTCATCCTTGGTGCGTGGGCCTGAGAGCCTGTCACGCCCATTTTCCACCTGCAAGGTGCGATGTGGCTGGAGCTCACCGACCTGGTTACATAACTACCTTACATACCTAAGGGTTTTAAGAAAAGCAGAGCAAAGAGTGTCGATTAACGAAAGAATATTGCGAGGACCTGTCAGCTCACAGCCTTCCTCTTCTGCAGTAAGGGAAGAGGAACATCTCTCACACCAACCCGTCTGCGACTACACTGAAGACGCTGTTGAAACGAATTCTATAGTTACTCCATTTCCCTTGCAAATGTTTCTTGGCCCTATGACCACGCATTGTTATCTACGCTTCGACACCTGGCTGGCTGGCCACGCTATCGCCCAAATATGTGCCAGCCTGGACTCGTCTTCCTCAGGATAGCTCCTGATTATATCCATATTGAATACATTGTCAAGCCCAGTGTCTCTCGGAAAACCATGACTCCGCTGGAACGGCAGTAGCACTTCCATGTAGATATGCTTCAGAACAGTGATGATGCTCCAATGACGCGTCTCGATCATGTCGTCCGGGAGAGGTACAACACGAACGTACTGATGCTCGGGTGAGCACTGATCCTGCAGTACCTCTTCTCCCAACACATGCAGGTCCAAGCACGAGTCGCACAGATACTGATCCAAGCATTGGTTGCACGTACATACTGTTTGATATCGTCGATAGACCCGGGTATAGAGGCCGTAATCTCCAGAACAGCGCTCCTTGCAGAAATAGGGAACCCATGGCTCATTTTCTGCGGACCCCCCTGGGTAAGCAAAATAAAAGCCTTCAAGATCACGAGGTTGCCCCATTAGGTTGGCATGGCATAACCACGAGGTTGGGAGTCTCCTGCTCCACGTACGCTCCTCGATAGCTTGCATGAAGGTGGTTAGGGCAAGAACAGGGAGCGTATTCCTAACACTCCACAATACCATAATTCGAATCATATTGTTGATGCTCACAAATACATTTTCTGGTGACGAGCTCCGGGTTCTGGCCTCGCTGAAATGGAACTCCAAATGAGTCGCACAAGTAGCTGCGAATGACCACGAATATGGCCCAATATACCATGTTGAAGGCGGCAGTTTGGACATTTCGCTTAGTTTGAGTACCATGCGAAATCCTTCGCTGAAGTCACCGTTTCGGAAGGATTTGATGCCTTTAGAGTGGTGCGCTGCAACGTATGCCATTTCTGCGAAACGAGTATTGGAGGTTTAGCCTGTGCCAAAATCCTTCTCTACACGGAGTCTTATCCCTCCATGTTCAATTGACTTATCCTCAGACTCTGTCAGGTGACGCAAGAAATTGATGTATCCTGGTAAAACACATTCTTCGTTGTTTATGTCTTGGAGCATGCCGTCAAGAATGTGTTGCAATGGAGCTGTATTCTTTGAAACTCGCAAGGCCATCGTCACCTCCTTTCCCACATTATATAATAGCTCACTTCTCCATGGTTTTATGTTTTTCAATCTGACAATCACCGCAGTTATGCCGTGATAATCAGAGATTCCATACAACGCCCTTATATAGCGTTGAGTATCTCTCTGGAGGCCAACTCGTAACAGGGATCTGCCATGAAGCAGTAGCCTTGAGCTCCTGACGGCAGTTTCCAGATCGTACCGGGAGAGTGCTACAGGAGCTAGACAATTATGTAGGAGGATATTAACCCACTTAGGCTCACATGAAGCAGCCTCGGCTGCTTTATTGAGGTTCTGTCTCCTGTCCAGGTGTCCAAGTGGTGAAAGGCCAAATAATGCTCTCCAAGGGTTTGGAACTATTGTTAATGCGGCTCGAAACTGCGTTTCTGCGACCATTTCATCCTTTGAATACTTAGATATATAGCCGTGAATGGTATGAGTAGCTTGGCGACTGCCAAGAGTAGCCAATTCCTCAGCTTGTTTGTCTGTAAGCCTCTCAGGATCATACCACCTCAGTCTAGTGAGCCTCATTTTCAGTCTTGTTCTCAAATCCTCTGGCTTTATTGGATCCGACTTGAAAATATCAGCAGAGTTCAAATGCTTAGAGCTGGATGAACTTACGGACTGAAGGTAGTAGCAAATGATAACTACCACAAAAGAACTCTGGGAATGATATCGTGACCCGTGAATCCTCGAATTCCAGGCTGAACCATTTCTCAATTTCCCAAAGTCTTACGGCTGCTTTAGCTATACTTCGATTATACTGTACTCTGTACAGCTTGATGAGCTCGCTGGTGCCACGGTTTCGATCGCATATTTCAGCTGCTATACGCTTGGCCTCGAAGTACAGCATTTCAGGCACTGATTTGTAATTCGCGTCTTTTTCATCAAAATACATGTGCTCGTTTCGAAACATGACTTTGATATAATAACCGGTCGTGTTTGGATCTTCTACAAGCTTTTTCAAGTCCTGAAAGAACATTTGTATGACATCTGTAGGTACGTCGCAGAGCTTTATACGGGCCAGATGACTGGGTATGAGCTTTACGGTGCAATGATCTGGGGAGGCAGCTTGCCCTTGGTCGAAGACACCATGGATCATGCTTTTCAGGCCTAGTTGAGCTACAAACCAATGTGAGCTGGGATCCGACAGTCTGGATATTGATTGGAAATTCTCAGCCCCACGGAGAAGGAAATCCTTGATGCTAGTGTGGCGAAAATGAACGTAAGTCACATTGTAACGCCTCCATGTAGTCCAGTGGAATGAAACGCTCGCTGGGGTCAAGTCCTTCAAGTCCGAAGAGGTTGCCTCATCATCCGACTCCGAGTCTGAAGAGGAAGCAATCCTATCGTCGACCTTTAAGTCTGGCATAGTGCGATCCCTTTCTAAGACCAGTTTCTCTTTGAACTTTGTACTCGTAGGTGCGTTGAGGGTGAGAATAGAAGCAAGGGGACCCATGATTTTCGCTTCCAACGAGATAGGTAGCTGTCCATCGTGGGGCTTGATGAAGCAAACCAATTCAGTCAACGAGAGTGGACGTTCGGCAAGCGCAACAAGCTTGATAGCATCAAGTAGAAGTGCGGCTCCATGATTATAACGGTCCAATACCCGCTGAAACACATTGGCGATCATTTGGTCTAAGCTTAGAGGTGATTGGTCGATCGATCGTAAGACTGATGCTGCATCATCCAAATCACGGATCTCGTGAATGATCATGACCACATTGAAGAACATTCCGTCAGCAACTTTTAGGATTCGTTCCAGTATCCTGCGCACGAGTACTTGCGACTGTCGTTTCGATATAAGCTCCCGTGTTTGCTCTATCAGCGGTAATCCGGACACTTGTAACTAACTACTTCAAGGTAAGCTCGTATGTCCGTCTCGTTGGACTGTTCCATTGCTAATCGAGTAACGCTGAGAGTAGAATAGAACGGGAAGAACTCCGACATTTCTGGGCGTCCAAGCAATAGAAATTTGAGGCCCTGCGTTTCTGCTTTTTTTGGGTGCAAAAGTTGGAGGAGCTCAACAAGCTGCGGGCGAGGTAGTTCATCTAGGCCATCCAAGACAAGTAGTCAGCAGTTTCCGTTCAGAGCTTGCATATAAGTCCATGACTCTCTGTATTATATTCTGCCACAGCTTCTTTGGAGGTCCGCATGCTTCCAGAGATTCACGTGGCAGCTTTGGTATGATGGGGTTGGTGATGTCTTGTTCCAATGTTTGATAAGCCAAACTTCGGAGCAGGTTCAATGTGTCGCGTTGTTGCGTATCGTCCTCTTCCACAAAGAAATGCGCCAAGTGGACGTTTTCCCTGCTCGACTCCGCTCGACGGGGCTCTGTGGCGGTGGTTACCTGAGCTTCTGTAAAATATCTGATGGCGATAGCACATAATGAAGATTTTCTAGTCCCTGGACCCCCTGATACCCAGAGAGCGGGAATCTGGTCGTGGATCCATTTCTGGAACTTCTCATTGTCCAAGAACCACTTGCCAGTTCCTTTTAAGACTGCTTCTTCATATTCGAGGAACTTCCTGACGTTCTTCTCATGGGGACTCGTCAGGAAGTATTTGTCAAATAACGATCGTGTCTTCTCAACTAATAATTCTGAGGATTTCTTTTCCGTGTCGGCTTTTATTGAGATCAGATCCCGCTCTACCTTTTGGCTTGTACCATAAGACAGGGCAGATAGGAGGCGATTTTCGCCCTTACACAATTCTTCCAGACGCTCGATGGCAGCTTTTACTTCTTCATCGTCCTGGACAAAGAGGCAGAGTAAGCAAGCTATTCAGTCTGTGGAATAACAAAAATGCCCCGACATGAACCTTTCCCAACTCTCAATGAATAATAGTTAATTATTAGAGGAATGATTCAGAACAAGACCAACCTGAAGAAGCAAGCGCCCGAAAAGCCTGGGCCGTCGACTGCGAATCAGCTTTTCAGACAAGGAAAATATCTCTAACACGACTGTCATTATCTTGACACAATGATCCTGGAGACTCTCGTCCATATAGGTAGTTTTGGTGTAAAGAGACAACCTTGCTGTGAAGTCTTGGAGTCGTTCAAGAAGTTTCTCGATCCCATCATATGCTTCAGAAACACCATTGGCTGCTTCACATAGACAGGGGACGGCACTGAACAGTAAGGTGGTAGGTGCGATGGGTGTGCTATCGACAACGGATTTGCCAATGGTAGCTAGGATTTCGATTGGTGCAAGAACTGGATAGTTATAGCTTCGATGAGTGCAGGTTAAATTGCAAAGTTCCAAATGTAATGCGCAATCACAACATTACGTTGAATGAAAACAATCAATCAGGGAATACCCTTTTTCCTCATGTATAAAGCCAATCACTTCATGTGGAATGTATGTTTGCCCCCCAAAAAGTACAAATCAACAGGAGGATTATAGTGGTAAAGGCCAAGGCACCCCCAGATATCAAGGATAAATCAACTTACCTTTAGTTACTGATGAGATCACCCTATGCCGCCTTTCCCTAAAAGGAATGAACTTGGAGCCCCGAGCAGTAATCTCATTCTCGAGCTCTGCTACTGTGTTAACTTCAAGTATGAGACCTGCATTGTTTTTTTTCCAGTTTTTAGCTGTATAAAAACGGCCGAGTAGCATCATTCCAGATGTTGCGAATCCTGCTATCTGTCAGGTTTAGACCTTCGTGTAAAGCCGACGTCGACATTCTAACTCAGGGCCACTTAGGGCTCGAGTTAAGCGCCGAATCACAATATCACCATGTAGCTGATGTTGTACAGAAGTACAACACTGTTGTAAGTAGATATAAGTTGACTGATACGTGATCACCACGGTAAGAACATTGTCAAAAAGCACTCTTAGAAGGTCATAATCCCTATTCTAGATGTTGGCGCATTCGGGCGGCTCCTAGTTACCCCTCACACAACGTCGCATTCAATGCACACTGCCCCTCTGAAATGATGCGAGTTGGTCGTTTCATTGAAAGCCTACTTAGTTATCTGCGCGGTATTATTCGTGAAAAGAAAATATTACATAAACGAGGGCACATCACGGCTGTGCTCCTTGATGATACAACATGTCCTGCCTAGCACTGCTGAATGCGCTGCCTCATAACTTGGAGAACGCCGATCCAAATGGCTCTCTTATTAGTTAATCAGTTTCTTCCAGCCGGGATGAAATGCTAATGAATATGCAGCATCTCTTTCCCCCCACATTACTGACTGATAGGTGTTTGATTCTTGGCATACGAACGGGCTCTTCCCGTGACGATGCGCCGCTGGAGACATTCACGCTTTAAACGGTCAACCGGTGCGTATAAGTTAGCACTAGCCATCAACAGATACAAGAGGGATAGCATGGGGAAAGATAAGGCAGATGATGCCTCAGCCAGTATTCCTCAATGGACGGATTCAAATGCCGACGTTTCCTTTGCCGAAGTTGAAACCAGGATCTGCGGTGCATCCGGGAGAAGTAGGGCTGGAACGTCGACTTCGAACTGCCACTTTCTCGGCGAGGGCTTGGCAACGAACAGCGGCTGCAGCGGCGATCAGAGGCTAGATGAACAGGACGGTGGCGAGAGAGTTGAAGCACCGACTGACGCAACAGAGGCGATGAGACCGGCAGATAGCAAGACAACTACGCACATTGACGGCAGAGCAAGATGCTGGCGCTGCCACGACATTATGTGTATTGTGTAATCTTTAAGCATACAGGTATCGAGAATCTATTGGATCAACACTCACCCTTATCATGGGAAAACAGCATGCATCGCTTGGTAGACATGGCAATAAAATGGGAAGATTAGACGAGCAAAATAAAAACCATAGAGCGTGGGCCCCAGAAAGACATCCAAAAAGATACCATCACGCATCCATGAAACTCCTCTCGTGTCCATGTATAGTTAGCACGTATCGGCGCGACTCCTCTCAGGCCTTCATCGGTGTTCGTCGGGAGATGTATACCTCGAGTCCCTCCTGAACGACGAAGAAAGTTGCTTTGGCTTTCAGGTCGCGCGTCGGGTTGACGAGCGAGAAGTCGTAGTCGCGCAAAAGGCGTGGGCACACCTTGTTGATCTCGAGAAGGGCCAGGTTGCGGCCGATGCAGACGTGAGCGCCGCCGCCAAACTATGGTAGATGTCAGCAACTACGTGAGCAAGACTTTGCCCCAAGCCGTGGTATTTCCAGGTGTGAAACCATGCAAAGAGGCGAGTAAAGTAAAATCGAGCATGTCACATACCTGAAACATATACCTCTCCATGACCCGCGCATTCTCCTCATCCTCCAGCCATCTCTCAGGCCGGTAGAAATCCGCATCCAGCCCAAACGTCGCCCGATCACGATGTAGCACCCACCCGTTCAGCGCGAGCCGCGTGCCACCGGGGTAGAACTCGCCCTCGAGCTCGACGCCCTCGGGGGGCACGTACCGCGTGATGTTGAGCCCGACCGCGGGGCGCATCCGCATCGCCTCCTTCAGGCACGCCTGGAAGTACGGCAGGTTCTGCGCCTCGCTCCACTCGATGTTGCCCGCCGGCGCGAGCTTGCCGGCCGCGACGGCCGCGTCGATCTCGGCCTTGATCTGCGCGTAGACGCGGGGTGCGGTGAGGATGTGCCAGAAGAAGGACTGCATCGTCGAGGCGGTTGAGTCGGACCCGGCGAAGCTGGCATGTCGTTAGTGTGGTGTTGCGTAGGGAGAGATGAAGAACGAAAAAACTCACATGGCGCCGTGCGCGACGGCAAAGATATCGCCCTCGTGAAACTTCTGAGGATCCTTGAGATGGCCCTTGATCAGACTAGCCATGAGGTCTTCCCTCCCGTCGCCACTCGCGCCCTTGCCCTCGCGCTCAACCTCAAAGGGCCGCCGCTTCTTCATCTCCTCCTTGGCAATGCGCGTGATGAGGTTCCGGCCCGGGTCCAGGTACGGGACTAGTTTGCACAGCGGGTTGCGTCGCAGCAGCAGATCCGCCTCGGGGATCTGTCCCACGATGCCATTGTACTTTTGCGAGTTGTCGATCGTCTTGATCGCGTCTTCCTTGTCATATCCCGCGTTCAGGAACCCGAACGAGCGACCAAACGCCACCTCGCCCAGGACATCGAACGCAAAGTAATGCAGCCAGTTGCCCAGGTCCACCATCTGCGGCTTGCCCGCGGCCCCCGACTCGGTCGCATCCTGGCAGCAAAACGCACTGATCTTCGTCATGAGCAGCTCGATGGTGTCGTCGATGAAGGGGCTCAGCTGCCGCATGGCCGCCATGCTGTACGGCACGTTGGCCACCTTCTTCTTCATGGCGTGCACGTCCTCGCGCACCTCGGTGAAGATGTCCGGGTTCTCGGGCGGCGGGAACACGCCGTAGAAGTCCGTCTTGTAGAAGCGCTTGCCGGCCGACAGCACCGCGCGCGCGACCCGCGGCGACGAGAAGGACAGCTCGTTCGGCGCGATGCGCACCACGGGGCCGTACCGCTTGTGCAGCTCCACGTGGTCCCACTGCGTGTTCTCCGACACCGTGGACTGCAGCTTCCAGAACCGCGTGCACGAGGCCAGGAAGGGGCCCGGGTACTTGCGCAGCGGCGACGCGTAGCGCCGGTAGAGCATCCGGCTGAGCACGAGGGCCGGCAGCAGGATGGTCCAGTTCTTCTGGACGAAGAGCCAGGCGAGGGCCAGGAAGGCCCGGACGGGCGAGATGGTGTTCTCGTCCGTCTCCATGGTGACGGTGCTGAACTCCTTGCGGTCGTAGATGTTCATGGTGGTGATATGGCGGCTTGTGCCTGATGCGATCTGACAACGCTCGTCGAGGGCAGGAGAGTATACTCCTCTGAAGAGCTCTGTCGAGTTATGTATCTGAACGACGTTGAGGTATCGTATGATCAGATGGCTCGACTCCTGTTGAAGGAGGGCTTTGCAGAAAAGGTTAATTAGATGATGCGGACAATCCAGAAGCCGTACCGTTGATCAAACAAGAAAGAGAACCTTCCGTCGGCGACCGGCATGTGTATCTCTCGATAATTTTCTTCCTCTCTTTTCTCGTCCTCCCTCGCGAGACCCGGCCAGATCCCTCGGGGTAATATAGATATATAGGTACCTTGGGAAGACCCCGGCCCCGACATGTCTGTCGCGTCGTCCCGCGCCAGCGCTGAGAAATCCATGTCTACAGGCGTTTGGTTTACTGTGGTCCTAACTCCCAAGGGCCTCGACGCAATGGTAAACAGCCATTCGCTGATACGCCAAGGCGCAGAGGACTCGCTTACTCGAGATCTGATTAACTGCCTTGCGGCGCAGGACGGGCCAATCAGCGAATTGCCGACGAAACGCAGACGGTGTCGAGCAGCGGCGTGGGCGGCGCACACGGATAGTGGAGTGGAGAGTGCGAGCGCCTAGGAGCTAGGATGTATGGAATGTGGAGGATTCGCCCTCGTTAGCCTCGACACCCTGGCTTTTGCCGTAGAACTGTCCCTTACCATGGATTGCGGGGAGACAAGGGCCCTGTGGGTTCGTCCAGTCTGCACCCAGCTGAAGTCCGGCTTCTGTCCGGCATGAGGCATACCGGTACTGCTGGGTTTCGGCTGTAGAAGAACCTCCATTGGCAAGCAGTGGGGGAACAGAGCATCGATCGACCTGCCGGTCTACACGCACTCGCAGAGACTTGGGCAACGTAGCATACCTAGAGTAGGAGGCGTGGGAGGGTAGCAGGATTGCCATTGCATGGCTTGACTGTTCAGTACATGATAGGCAGATGACAGGAGCTCATCACATCCATCCGTGTCCTTCGGCCAGATACTCCGGCCACTCCTTGGCGATGCAGCCGGTGAGATATATATATAAACCAATATAAAAATACCAATTACAAACCCTGTCCCGTCTGCGAACTCCTGCTATCGCCAAACTACCTGTTCCGCTCACCTGGGTCAGCAGAGACAGCGATATTGCCCATCAAAGGCACCATAGGCCCAAGGGGTAATTGCTTTGCCATTGACCGCCATGATGGGAGGATGGCCATCAGGTACGTGTGGAACAGTTACATCGTGCACATTGACGATGAGCAGAGAGATGAGATGTCTTGTGGGTAGTGTGATAATCTCGTGCTCACTATCTGAGAAAAAGCAAGCAACTATGTTGGTATCTATTCGCCAAAAACAAACTCCGTGTTCATGTTTTTTTCTCTCGTAATGCAAGAGAAACAACCCAAAGCGTTAAGGAGTTACCGGAAACACGCGGAACGCCTTGACCCCGTGCTCAGCTGACGATCATCATGGCTTGTCCCACTGTTTCGCCTCGGCCCCATCCGGAGGTGACGTCTCGTACGTCTTGTTCTCCGCTTCGGCCCAGCTTGTGCTCAACGACGTGCCATTGCTCTCGACGTAACTCTTCATCATCGCCCTCTTTGTGTCGGGATCCGCGTTCGCGTAGAGACTCTGGAAGAAGGCATTGGCGTCGCCGTCTTTCTTCTCTTCCTCCTCGTCCGAATCAATGTTGTCCCAGTTCGTGGGGCCCTTCTTGGACGAAGTCGGATAGCCTGGTGCGCTACTGATAGTAGGCTTGGCCTTGGTAGTCTCGCTCGCTGGAGCTGCCGGCTTCTCGGCTGGCGCAGCCTTCAATTCAGGCTTTGACACAGGAGCAGTCTGAGCGGACTGGCTCTCGTGCGATACCGATGCCTTCGGGGCACCGATGCCTGGACGCAACTGGCCCAGGAGGCTATTGTACCAGCCATTCTGATCACTGCCGAATTCTGGCAGCTTCAATTCTCCAGTATCCTTGTATCTGCGACATGTTAGCACGGCTTCAGCGTTGAAGACTACTTCATGGGGATCCACAAACCCAGCGGTGTTGACAAAGTCCAGGAATTGATTGAGGGCGGCACCTGAGCTGGGATTGGGACCAAGTGCGATATTATCGATGATGTCCGCGTTCTCTCGTCGCAATGTTGGCCACTTTCCTGCTGCTTCTTTTCGCAGCACAAGCTCGACCTTCATCGATTTGACCGTGTACTTGGTCTCTGTAGGCTTGATCTTATCGAACAAGAAAAGCTCGATCGAATAGTATCCAGTATTGGGCAAAGAGCTTGGAATAGGGCTCATCGCCACGCTGTCTGTCTTTGCATCTACCTTGAACTCATCCTTGGGTACATTCTTGATGAAGAAGTCGATATTCACCGTAGTGTCCGTCTGGTAGAAGCTTGTACGAATGGCCTTCTTGCCGTACATAATCCGGTATTGTTTCCAGATCGTTTCCCAGGCATCTTCTGTGGCACGCTTACCTTCGAGGCCTGCCGCATCTTTCATTTCGACATCAGAACTGGTGGGTCGCACGACTGGTTTCGAAGGAGGCTCTTTGGATGGAGTTGGGTACTTGGCCGTGATTTTGACCTTGCGGGCATCGTGATTAGGGTCGAGATTCTGTAGCTGTGTTAAGGCCTGAATACGCCACGTGAAAGCTTGGTTCTGTAAGCTTTTGGACTTGGTTCTACCACCGCCCATCGCTGCAGCTATTCCGTCGTTTTTGTCGGGTTTATTCATTGCGCTGACTTCGGCAACATTCACAGTGTAATTGCCCTTGCCATCAACTTTCTTGTGCTGGCCGTCATCCTCGGTGGCCTTGGCGCCCTCGCACAGCTGGATGGCCCAGAAGGCACATATGTCAGCATCGGCGTAGCGGCCCATGCGGTAGTAGGTTATCGATCGCCGGATCTGAGCTTCGATCATCTGGTCGCGATTGGCGCGGTCAAAGGCGACGCGCAGAGCCTTCTCGGCATCGTACAGGGCAAGGTCGAAGTCTTTGGTTCGGAGGTAGGCCTTGGAGCGCTCGAGGAGCCAGAGAGGGGCGGGTCGTTCTTTCAGAGCCTCACTCAGCTTGGCGATGCCCTCATCGTACTTGTTCTCAGATACGGCCTTGAGGCCCTGGGCAGCTAGAACTTCGGGAGAGGGCATAGTGAATACAATTCGAAGCAATGCAGACGTAAAGCTGGACGAAGATACGTGAGGGTGGGTGTGATTCGTGCAGGCCCAGTTGATTTGGGGGCTTCCCAGGTCCGCCTTGAAGAGATCTGAGTATCTTTGAGAGACAATATTCAACTTGCATATATAAAGCCAGGAATTCAATCTGAAAAGAGATCGGATCACAGACTTGGTTGACGAGTTGTGGGACTTCAAGCTTCAGCAGATCTGTAGGCAAGGAATGCGGCAGAGCTCAGTGGAAGCTCTGGCTGTCAATGCAGGTGCGCAAGGTGGGGTATTCAGTTTCTGCCGGATCTAAATGGAAGCTGTCCCGAGGGTGGTGAAGGACCTATGTACCAATGTACCTTCACCGCCTTCAACTTTGTGACTTTCATTCAAATGCATCGATATCACATCCCAATCTGGGAAAGAATTATTATACCCGGTATGTAGTATGTTGCGAACTACAGTGGTATGTATGGCATTATGATTAGATTTATTTACGTAGATACTGAGAGATAAGCAGGTATGTGTATTGTAAAATTTCTTCAGTTGTGGTAGGTTTGTGTGCCACATGACTTGATCTCGTTATTCATCCCCCTGAACCTGTGAAGGCTTCACCTCACTCCCACGATATTCACATCACCAACTCATTCGGGTACTTCTTGGCAAACATACCTAACGCCTTCATCGTGAACGTGAACTTGTAGTTGGGGTATGAGATCATGCAGCTCTTGTTAAACACGCCCTCGATCGCCTCTTGCTTCCACTCGCCATTAGCCTGCTGTCTGTCCATGATGAACTTGACACCCTTCTTGATAGGTTCAATATCCGGATAGTCGGCTTCTAGCAATCCGATGAGCGCCCACGCCGTCATGACTACTTGAGATCCTGTGGGATGCTCCGTGTAAACCCCTTTCTCACAAGACTACATTCATTAGGAACATGCGCTGAGTTCTTAGGACACGATACACTTACGCGGTAGCTTTCAGACCATCCCCCATCTTCTCGTTGTTTCGATATTAGGAAGTCGCAAGCCTTCTTGGCGTGTGGACTATTCCGATACCCCTCGCCAATGCTGTATAAGGCATTCAGGGCAAACATGGTGGCATAAGTAAAACAAATGGCCCAGTTGCCATACCATCCACCGTCAGACTTCTGAGAGGACTTGATCCATTTCACGGATCTTCCCACGAAAGCGTCTATCTCTTGGGGCCGGTAGTCCGGCCAATGCTGCTTGAAGAGTGAGAGGACTGTGATCACAGCTGTGGTACACTCTACGTAGTCGTACTCTACCATGATGTTGCCGAAGACCTCAGCCGCATTGAGCATTTCCAGGTGCTCGCTGCCGCGAGTTGGCTCGTATGATGAGCAAGCGCCGGATGGGTTCTGGTAGGTGAGAATAGTGTCCACGGCGTCGAAGATACGCTGGTCTTCCAGAAGCTGTGGATAGCCTGGTGTCTTCTGTAGAAGAATGACGGATCTCAGTCCCTCAGACACACAGTCGCACACAGCATACCCCTGATCCTTGTTGCTGAAGGCCCAGGCGCCCTTCCGTTGCTGACGGTAGCACAAGTCTTGATCCTTGCAATCCTCCCGGATTTGCTGTTCGTCGAGGAATTGCAGAGCTTTGGTCAGCATCGGTTTCCAGCGAGGGTCCTGCTCTAGTCCAGAATCTGTAGCCACCTGGATGAGGAATGAGGTATCCCAGCACTGCACACCATTTGTGCCATTGCAGAACATACCCTCGTGGTTCACCCACAGTGCATCCTCGAGCCTCTCGATATGTCTTCGGACTGTGTAGGCACCAGGCCCATCGCGAATGTAACATACAATGGTATTCATAGCGGCGCTGACAGGGGCCAGGTCGGCAAAATCGGTATTCTCATCCTCCATGTCCACCAATTTGCTAACCCAAGCGTTAGCTCTTTCGGAAAGCCCCTTCGTTCGGAGATACGGGTTCCAGATGTTGACCAATGCCCAGTTAACAGTGTTCAGCAACCAAGACTTGGGATGGTAGTTGTCGATAGGATTGATCGTGTTTCGGTTACCTGCCCAGTTGATCTTCTCCCACGGCTCGACGAATAGCTCTTGCCTCAAACCGCGAACGACATCGGTCTCCTCGCATTGCCATCGCTTGTCCCAAATGTATCCCATAGGCAAGAAGACTTGGCGCATATGAACCCACCATCTCCATGGCGCAATGGGCACCCAATCGGGCAAAAGCCAAAGCTCTGGAGGCACAGGATTCACGATATCCCATTTGCAGACACCCAGAATACTCAGCCAAAACTTGGCCCAGTGTGGCGCGTGCGTCGCACCACCAAGCTTGTGTAGTGTGACTCGCGCCTTAACCATGACAGGGTGTTCAGAATCAACGCCGACGATACGGAGGATAGTGTAGTTCAGCGAGGTGCCGAACACGGTGCTCTCGCCTTCGATGTGTAGACCCCATCCTCCATCGTCCGGGTTTGCCCGCGCGAAAAGGTAGTTCTTGATCTCGGTAGCCACGTACCATGGGATGGGAGTCTTGGTCGCGTACCAGGTAATGACAACGCCCGGTAGGAGGAACATAGGACCGCCGTACTCGCATCCCCACGCGCCGGAAGGGAGTTGGAGCTTCTCGAAAAAGGCTAGACCATTCCTGACTGAGTCGAGGGGTGTCTCGGGTTTTGGCAACGCAGGTTGTTCCTGTGGATAGGCAAGATAAGCTGGCTTGTCCTCGTCGCAAGCATGAAATGGAAGGTCTCACGGTGTCAAGACCTAGATACCACTTGTCGGCGGTACTTTGAGGCCACTTGCGAGCAGCAGCATCGTCTTCCAAATAGTGCCAGGTGAATCTGCCATTCTTATCCAACATTCTCCATCGTGTACGGTCTGTGGCGTCTTGTATGCATGGGCGTTTCGGCTCGGCGTTCAATTCGTTGTCGCTGCTTCGCTTCCTGGTCGATTTCGTGATCCCATTAGAGGTACTGTTTCCTGAAGCGGTGCCATTGGGTTTGGCAGCGCTACTAGATCGGGTAGTGACCATGTTTGCGATGATCTCGAGCGGGTTTTGAAGCGACATCGACCCGAAACTGTGGCGGAAAGGAGTGTCGCGTTGCGTAAATGGGGAAATTGAAGCAGTGGTGATGGAGATATCGATGCCATGTCGGACGATTGGGCGAATTGGGATGCCGAAGGGCGGAACACTAGGTCCCGTCTGTAAGGTACAATGCTTACGGCGGATTCAATATCCGCTACAGGGCTTTTTAGGGCCCGAGGCTCACTGCAGCCTTTCAAGCATAGGACGCCTTCCCCGGCAGGGCCCCTGCACGCTAAGGCCAATTAGTGGCTGCACAGCGTCGGAATGGGAACCGCAGCCACTGGGAAGGCACTGGCCCTTGCAGGTGCAGGCGCAAGGGACTGGAAGCGCCTCTGTCATCGTCTCATTGGGGTGCCTTCCAGACCTCGCGAGGCATCGTATTGTCCTTTTCCAAGTTCCAACTCTTCCACTTTTTCCAGCGACCACAGTAGTCCAATCCATCTGCCCAATTTTTTACCATTGCCAACAGTGGTCTTCGATGAGATCTTCCTTTGCGTTCCAAGTGATCGTTTGTGCTCGATACTCTAGATTTGCGAGTCAATCCCCCTAATTCTGTCTGTTGTTCAATCAGCACTCTAACCACGTGTCTGTACTCATTCCTCACAAGCCCGCTGATGAAACAAGACTGTGTACGAAGCCGACGCCATGGCATAAAGTTCAAATTGAGGACCTTAAATAATCACCATGGACAGTCCAGTTGTTTGGAGCAGCCAAACAATTGTCGCGAACTCCTCGTCGGGACAGGGGCATCAATTGCCTTTCAACATATCCAATCCTCCAATGAGTAACGCTCATACTGGTGACATAATTGCCAAGATAGAAGACATCCTAGAATCAGTCATCACCGATCTCCTAGTGTCTCGGCCGCTCATTATTCCTCTTCGTAGCCGTCAAACAGGCCAAGAAACTCCGGTCAGCTTTCCTGCAAATACAGAGGCTGGTGTCAAGAGATTTAGTAGGTCCATCGTGCAGTGCCGGTGTCCTGTCTCTTTTGTCGTGAATTTGCTTACAGCCCTCTCCTTTGGCTCTTAGCTTCTCTTCTCTTTATTCTTCATCTAGCTCATGAGGCTCTTGTGAATGGTAACATTATTGCCAAAAGGTCCGAGCTATCCACCTCATCGTTAATCCTATCTCCCTGCGAGATACGACTTCATTTTCTCTTCTCGTTGATACTATATCCTTAGGAGCATATACTATCAGGACCCAGAACTCTTTGGCACCCAGCGATATGTTGACAGACTCGTGGATGACATCGCTTTCACCTTTGGTCATGGGAGAGATGCTCTCAACATCGTTAGTGTGCTAAAACTTGGACGATGTACAAGGCGCTCACGATGATGATAGGTTGCCGGAAGTAAAGGTCTTGTCGCCGGCCACATTGTCGTAACGCTACGAAGTGGCAACAGTCTGGACTGCGCTCGTAACGACGATGTGAGTCTTGGCTCCGAGTCCCATATCATTTCCAATCGCTAACCCAAGGTTTCCAGGGCACTCTCATTCCCTATATCAATACGATAGGTCATGTTGACATAGGTATGGCACGATGGGTTTTAGTAATTGAGAAAGAGGTAATACTTTTTTCTTCAAGAGATACCTGCATATGAGGATGTTTATAGTTTGAACCAGGCTACTTTCCGCTCTTTAGCCGCATCTCGGTATTACGGAACGTCATCAGCCGGTCCCGGTGTTCTTATCACGGTACGTTGCACCTGTTTCGCCGGTCAGGGGCGTGGCCTAATCGAGAAAACAGGGCAAAGGGTATCCGGATCTAGCAACTCGGCAGTTTTTATACTCTATACATTTACAGTTGCCTGCAATTCCACTTTATGCGGTCATCGACTTTGATCCACATGGTATCGATATTATACGCACCTA
The DNA here is from genome assembly GCA_022578815.1 of Xylariaceae sp. FL0016. NCBI lineage: Eukaryota > Fungi > Ascomycota > Sordariomycetes > Xylariales > Xylariaceae > Xylariaceae sp. FL0016. The sequence continues at coordinate 108,040 of MU388735.1, forward strand.
CCAACGTGGAAGTCGAAGTCTGGCTCACGAGGAGAACGTTCTGTTACCGGAACTACGGTGGATTGGCCCCAGAAGCGAGGATATTCTGAGCAGGATCGTCGATAGCCACTTAGCGTCATCATCTCAAGTCGAAGTGGTCCCATCCCCTACCCCTGGTCACGGAGGAGGTAGTGGTATCAATCCATACAGTGCACAACACACCGATTTCATCGACATCATCGGCGGCCTCAGGGATGATGACCGTAGCCTCGCAATCCGTTTGCTTAATGAGCTTAGCGAAGGGCAGCATCTAGATGTTCACGAGCAGGACTTGAGACGGGAAGTGCAGGTCATGCTGATGTTGAACGTGAAGGCGGAGATCCAAGCGGTGGATCATGCGGGAGACTTGGCTGGCTGGCTGGACACAACACTTATCTAAACTACTTCACTGCATAGTCTGAAATATGGGATATACGGAAGACGTGCGGCAAGATTCCTCAGCCTGCACGGTAGTGCATTGATTTTCGTCGGTGGTGAAAGTGGCATGACGGAGGTGACGAGTGAAATTGAACGAAGTAGGGGGCCCAAGGGAGACGATCAGACTTTTCCGGAGACAACACTCCTATCTATCAGCTCCTTTGAGGTGCTGGCTTTTCTTTCTTTCTCCTTCGGCGTATTTTTGGCGATGTCTCAATGCATGAATGCGCGTGGTCACTTTCGAGAGCACACATAAACTTCCTTCCGCTGGTACCCAATTACGTCACGTGACCGTCCGAATCCCGACAAATTCATTAGCACCAGACATGGCGACGACATGGTGACAACCTTGTCAACGCCTCGTAGTCGGTATTTTAAAGGTACCTGTCGCACAATCTGCCACGTTAGCCAAGCCACTCGGCATCTAGCAAAAGTTCCAAACGCAAAACAAAAATCAGCAGCATCTCGGAGAATTGCGCTCTAATCGCATTTAAAAATTTTCCTGTCGCCCAATGCCAGACGATTGATTCACAACCTACCCCAGTCTAGAATTCTAACTAAAAATCCAGCTCATCGCGCCTTTCCGGAAAATCCGCCACAGTTACCCAGCGACCCTTCCCCTGCTTACGGACACGGAGTTTCTGACTGCTGCACGACAATAATGGCGCCGCCAAATCTGTCGGAGGATGAGATCGACGACCTGGTTTACCTGGCCCGAGCCGGTGAGGATGTAGATCTCACCGAGATGCTACGGGAGCTTTCCAGCCGAGAGAATGCTACTCCGGCTGATATCCTCGCCGCTGCACGAGACGGTGGTCACTCCACGTGCTTGCACATGGCGGCGGCAAATGGTCATGCGAGTAAGTATTGTTTGGCATGCCGTTTTAATCAGATCATGCTCGTCTCATGCCATGTCCTGCACATCGCTCTTTTCTTTTTCCTTACTCTTTCTTCTCATCCACCAGGCAGTGTGATGGAACTTTACCTATCGTATCTGCCGTGCTTCCCTCGCACAGCCTTGTCATCTTGTTCGAAATGCCCAGCCAATTAAACACGCCCTCCACGCCGTTCCCAAGCTAACGCTCGTCTCAGAAACTGTCACACTGCTCCTGTCAAATCTTCCTGCCAAGACGTCGTCCATGACACGTCCCTCTACGTCAGAGGCAATGCATAAGACAGCTGAACCAGCTGAGAGCGCCGACAAAGTCGGAGACAGCGCCAAGCAGACGACGGACGAGACGTCATACATAGACGCACCCAATGAATTTGGCAACACAGCGCTGCATTGGGCATGTCTGGGTGGACATCTAGACGTTGTTCAGCTCCTGCTCTCGCGCGGCGCCTCGCCAGCGGTCCCTAACCACAAGGACCAGATTCCACTCGACCTCGCGGCCTTCAACAACCACATGCACGTCGTCGAGCACTTCCTGGCGCAGAGCAGGGATCTTGAGGATGGCAACGCGAAGGAGGGGGGCCTGGATAGTGGAGCGCAGGACCTGGCGATGGCGGACGACGTGACGCGCGGGGCGGATAGGCCAGATCGGGCCGAAAGCTAGCATGGGATGAGGTGTGTGGGACAGGGGGTATAGGAACGACAAGGGCGTTGAAACGGCTAGCAGAGAGCCTCATGGTATACGCGATGGTATTGGAGCCTCGCAGTAGAGTGACTTGCACGACTTGCATAATATAGATCCCATTATTCGCTTAGTGCGCGCCTCATTTGCAGATCAATGTGATATGTCATCTTCAGGGTTACCGGATGCTCTAGAAGGAATTCTTCACGCTACCAGAAGATCAACATTGACGCAACAGGCAGTAACTGCTCGACCCATGACTCGTTGCTAATGATAACTCAGAATTTGCGGACTGGTACAGCAAGTCTACCACGCCTAAAATGGAATTGGGAAATCGAAGTTCATGATTTTTATAATGATTCGCACAGAGCATCGAGAGCTGAAACTTGAATAACGCAAATATTGAAAGCCACAGTCCTTATTCCGTGTATCGGAATAGCCACCTTACGGCTCCAAAATCCCCGAGAAAATATCCAACTTCGTTCAGGGAACTCGCCGGACTAATAAGGGTCAAAACCGAAACATGGTGAGATGCACACAATCACCTAGTTCCGAAGAATAACATCATCCCATTGGAATGCCCGTAAGGTCTCTTCGTTCGAGCCCTCGGGATTTCGGTCATCGTAGGCAACGTGAACGAGCACGCCTCGTAAATTCTCTGGTAACGCAACTCGTGTCCAGTTAGTACTCGTTGCAAGTTTTCAAGGTGTCTGAACAAACTTGGGTACGAATGGTGAGGACCGCGCCATTCTCTATTGTGCCACATTCCTTGGAGAAATGGGGTGTCTGTCGCGCCTTGCCCATGCGTCATGGCCATCTGAGCGATGATGACAGGTAGCGGTCCGCCAAGGCCCCGAGACTCTCGAGGCGGATGGGCTGAGCCCTCGTACGGGTTTCTGAACGTGCTGGGGACGATGCCTCCAAGCCAGGCTGGCGATCTACCCGTGACATAGCGTGAGCCACCTCCATCGGGGGAGATACGCGTGATTCCTGTATTCTGCTCCGTCTCCTGAGAGTCGAAACCCATGAGCCACCATCTATCGGCGTTGGCATGCACGTCGTGTACCATCGCGTCGACGTTGATGTATATACAGGGTAGGCGTCTCCAGCATTGGAACACGGTATAGGTCGAATACGGCACGAGAGGGTTGAGTTGGCCATTGTTCCCCGGGCCCCAGATATGGCCGGCCTCCCGCGGCGAACGTCTGTACCATTGGTACTCCTGGGCAAGCTGAACGGTTCCGTTTATGTATCTGAAGACATTGCCAGCTTGCTCTCTTGAAAAGCCCTCAGGAATTACTGGCGGGATGATCGTCCCCCACCTGTCCTCATTCATTCCAAAGGCTGGATCTTCATTGATGTAGACCTCATTCACGACAAAGAGGAAACTTAGTAGGGGGCGATGAGATGATGCAGAAGCATGTGTCTTCTTGCTGGATCTGCTGTGGTCATAGGTGTTTGACTTCTGCGACTTCTTGACTGGTGTCAACGCATCGACTGGACCGCAGTTCGATGAGTTATACTCACTTGTTTGTGCTGCTTCCCGTTACCACTGCCGGTATGTCCTCCGTGACTACTGTGAGAGTTGTGGCCCATGTTGTATCGGAAATGGCTGTAAAAGTTTGACGACATATGTTTGATACTGCTGACCTCGACAAAATGCCCAAGTGCCAAACGGCAATTTTGGATCGAATTTATACTTTTCGGGCCTCTTGTAAACTGTCTCTTTGATTTCTATAAGTACGTTTTCGCCAACCGTACACTAACTAACATGAAAGCCCAAAAAGCAACGAATAATATCCCGGAAGTACCGCCAGGGGTATCATCTCCTTGGGCTCTGACTATCCTGGTCTCATCAACTGATTTTCGATGTCAGTGTGTCCGGTGTCAAAAAGGCCGCCAGATGGCTACCACGTAGTAGCCGTCTTTCCATATCATCTAGTGGTCGTGAAGCCGACGAGGATAGTCATGGGGTGCCTGCTCCCGACTCCTAGTATCACCATAAGGATGTCTTGTGACAAGAGACCGGTGTGCCATGCTATTGTCACCGTTCCATCACAAGTCCATAGATCACATGTAGTCGCGGCACCGGCGCGCTCGATACATAGGCGTTGTTCAAAACGTCCCCGTTGTCGGTTGACCCTCGCAGGGAAAGAAAAAGCAATGCTCGCCCAATCTATAGCACTATATCCATGCCGCCAAGACTTCTGACATCCAGGGCTCCGGCACGTCAAAGGTGGTCGTATGCGCAGCTGTTGACGCTAAGGCTGGCGAGCTGTATCTCTCAGTGGCTAGCTGAAGTGATGTACCCGTACCGTCGGGCACTCGGATGGTAGCTGATAGCGGGTATTGCACTGTAGGGCTGGTTTGCGTGTTGAAATCGCGAAGGGAGAGGCCGCCCTACGGAGCCATTGGACCGACTTTTAGACAAAATTTCGGCGTGCAGGCAGTGGCACTCTGGTGAGCCAATTGACAGGGCCCTCCGTTGCTGTCAGAGATGTCTATCTGGAGCATCGGGGGAGGAGTGGGAGAGGGCTCGGCGATGGGCCGTTCGTTATGGGCACGACGTCATTTTGTTTGCGTCGCCTATCGCGAGCTCTCCTGGATGGCGTCGGCTTTTGGCGGATAATTTGATGAGACTCCATACACCCTTCTTGACGTGGCTTCCTGCCACACCGTCGCATTTCGACTCAATAGAAAGAGCCAATTCTGTGACTCTGGCTAAGCCCCCCTACCCGTAAGATACGTCTTAGAGGATATGACACATTTGGTATCGTCAGAGGAAATAAGCCTGGTTGCGGTTGTCGGAACTAGTGAGCTGAAGAGTGCATTCAAACAGAACACAGGTCAGCTCGGCACTGATGATCGGTACCCCTCAAGAGTTGATGTTGGAAGGGGTACTGGTCCAAAATACGATGGAGGGTATTGGAAGATCTATTGCGGGGATGCCTGCCCTCCTTCTGCCGGCGTTCAGGCCCGTGTTCAGAACAGGAGGCTTTAAAATCATCAACGCAGCTGAGCCAAAGCGGGGGACGGACAGTCACGCCATAATTATCGTGAACGGACGGCCTTCAGTAGTAATTATACCTATCTATTTCTTGACGTTGCCACAAATCTCGTCATTTTCTCTCACAGATCTATCATATCATCGTAGGCACGGCTCTGCAAATATCTTCTTCCGGAGTCTCAAGTGATACATCCGCGATGGGAGGCTACCACGTGGAAAAAGTCTATCCAATGAAATATTGGACTGCGTAGCATGGCATAGAGCCTGTAAAACATATTCTCGTCATTTTCACGCAATCCAGGCGGAGTGTGCTGTTGGCGAGCTGCGCACGTAAGCCACGTTCTCCAAATGCCACCTTAACTAACTAGTTACAGAATGTCAGGCAAAAATAAACGTAGTAACTATGCGATCAGTTGGGTTAAATTCAATTCTCTGGATCGCCTGCTTAAACTGTTTGCGTACTCAATACCAGGCAATCGCCCGTCATTAGCCCTTTCCGATTCGAACGATAAGTTACTTAGAAAGACATGTAATCGCAGCCGACATATTGTGGTTCCAGGGAGAATCGCCTGTACTTCATGAACTCAGCCCAGACATAGAAGACCAATTATGACCCTTCCATTACCGAAACGGGAGGTGCGAAGAATGGCTAAGGAGGGTGCATAGTTATGTCTGAAATATGACGCCGTAGAGAGTCCCTATCTGCATACTGATTTGATCCTCCGCGTGGTTTTCTAAGGAAATCACAACTGGTTCCTCAACCGTTGTTGGAGTAGGGCCTCTAACTACTTGCCACTTCAGTTCCCATTGCTAGGATGCTAGCGGCTGATTTTTCCGCACCATCCCAACGGTAGGATAGAAAATTGAAGCAAAAATAGAATGTGCCTCATGTGATCCATTTACAATCACTTGTCTATCCCCCATCTCAAATACTCATGCGATAGATAGCCATCAACTTGAAGTGATCCTCATTCATGTTTGTGCGCTCCGAATCCTCATCGAGCCGAGTCTTTAAAGTATGAACATGTAATACTGAGTATGTGAAACACAAGTGAGATCGAATCAATAAGCTGATTACAATTTTTCCAAGATGCACCACTGTAAACTCCCACAGTTCAGTGCTAATTCACTCAATGCATCAGAGTGTGATAGCGGCTGATAACACGACTTGGCATTAGCGCATAAACCTCCGTCATTGCATGGCGTCCACATTAATTATCCGTGTATGGTCCGTGCGCTTTTCGATTATTGTCACTGCAAAATCATCGTGACATCGGTAGATGAATGTGGACATCTCCGCCTCGACAAGCGTTCGATAGTCATTCAACTTGACGAATTATTTCCCAAATGTCTGGATCTCCCTTCGAGAATGAGTCGGGATCATTCCTGAACTGGTTCAAGGCCTGGCCCGGTGCAACTTTCCATCCAGACATCAGGATTCAGGATCTCCGCGCGCACGGAGCCGGCAGAGGAATCGGTACGGTCTTGGCATCTCAACGATCCCTCATGCTCACGCACTGACGTTACGGCAGTGGCCACGGCGGATATCCCTGAGGATACCGTTCTCTTCAACATCCCACGAGATGCCATCATCAACACGCAGACATCTGAGCTCGCGCGGCGAATACCAGCGGTCTTCGCTACTACGGGTATAGAGGACGTGGACAATGAGGCCGACGAGGACGGCAGTGAGACGAGCGGACCGCCCGACAACTGGGTCTCGCTGATCCTGGTCATGATCTACGAGTATCTCCAAGCCGACAAGTCGCGCTGGAAGCCGTACTTTGACGTGCTGCCGAGCGAATTCGAGACCTTGATGTGGTGGTCCGACGAAGAGCTCGGGCACCTGCAAGCCAGCTCCATCGTTGCCAAGATCGGCAAGGAGGAAGCCAATGGAATTTTCCGGGCCAAAGTCCTCCCCGTGATCCAGGAACATGCTGATGTGATCTATCCCGAAGGTGCTGAGAGACTCAGCGAAGACCAGCTCATGTCACTCGCGCATTGCATGGGAAGCACCATCATGGCTTATGCGTTTGACCTCGAGAAGGACGAAGATGCAATGGACGCCGACGAAGAAGATGAATGGATGGAGGATAAGGACGCGCAGGTCCTGATGGGCATGGTGCCAATGGCTGATATCTTGAACGCCGACGCTGATTTCAATGTAAGACTGTCTGACTGCTTGACTTTCGCACCATTCGCTGACGATACCAGGCACATGTCAACCATGGCGAAGAAAGCCTCAGTGTGACAAGTTTACGACCAATTGTTGCTGGTCAGGAGATTCTTAATTACTACGGCCCTCTAGGCAATGGAGAGCTCCTCAGGCGATATGGATATGTGACCGATCGGCATGCGCGATACGATGTCGTGGAGCTGTCTTGGGACTTGGTGCTCTCCGTCCTCAAGGATGACCTCACAGTGAACGAAGCAGTCTGGGGTCAGGTGGTATGTGTGCATAGTCATGACATGACTGCATGCTTGTCTACCACTGAAAGCATCACTAACGCACCTTAGATGAACGAGCTCGATCCCGAGGAAATGGAGGATGCATTTGTAGTGGACCGCGATTTGGACGAGCCCAGCCCGCGCGGCGAAGTCCAGGACGACGCTACTATAAAGCACCTCCCAGAGGACTTGCGGGATCAGATCAATACTGTTCTAAAGGCTGTGCGAAAGCTGAGCCCCGAAGCGATTCCCGATAAGGAGAAGAGGGATGAAATTGCAACATCTACGATAAAGCGGGCGCTTGAATTGAGGCTTGCCGAATATCAGACGAGCGCATCCGACGATGCTAGAATACTGGAGCAGGACCAGGTATCCGGGCGCAATAGATTGGCCGTCATCGTTCGACAAGGTGAGAAGGTATTGCTGCAAGAAGCGATAAATCTCGCCAGCGAAAAGATCAATCAGTTGCAGCCGACAAGGGATGGCCAGGACAACGAACATGCCGCAAAGAGGCAAAAGCGCAAATGAGGGGACGATGCCACGATGCCACATGGCAGAGCAGACCCGGCGTAAATTGCACGGCAGTCGTTGCACTGCGCCGTCCACGTATACTGCTACGCCGCACCACTGCGCACCTGCACAACTATTCATGCGCTCCGACACTCACGTCCCTATTAATTTACCAGATTGGGGTCGCAGATATAGGGCTACTGGCCAGCTCTGGCTCGATGCGCTGTGCTTACGATGTCGGTGCGCCCAACCAAATGCTTTCCATCTTGTTCATTTCCCAATGCTTTCTGCCGGCCAGCATGCGAATACTACAGGCTCTAATAGAGCCAACTTCGCGCGAAGCGCCGCACTCAGTGGCCGGTCAGCCCACTCGGCAAATGCAAGACCTGCAGTGCCTCTCAGACGGCGGACGATCTGCTTAATTTAGACCTCGCGGCAATGCGAAAACATATTGAAGCCTTAAGTGATTGAGATCTAGTATTAGGTCCACACGTTATCTAATCAGAACAATATAAGATGCGGTTAGCAGTGAATGTGTGGGTGCATTCTCGTCCCATGCTTGTGATCTTCAATCTGCGTTGACCCCATCCAGTAACTTTTTGAGCTCACGATAATTCAGCCAACCAGCGCTGTCATTATCATTCAGGATCTTGTTACCCAAAACGAAGCACTGGCGGGAGTTCCACCGGACAATTTCCCGCGCGATAGCGATACCAAAGGCCATTGAGCAAATACTTTATGATTAGCCTTGGCGCTGCTCAAACAAGTGCCCCTCCAACTGGGCAGGTTTCGACGACGACGTTTCTCTACGATCGATGTAACGAAATTGTCGAGTAATGGTGGTATTGAAAGTGAATCGGTGGTCGCGTACGACGTTGGACCTTGTGCCTCGCTCACTTACGCGCAAAGTCGCCCCGGCCGCCACGCAAGACACAACCACATCCGTATCGTACACCTCCTCGTCTATTGACCCGAGACATTTCCGTGCCTACAATACGGCTTTCGCGAATTCATGGCGATGAGCGCAAGATGGATCATCGTTACCGTCGCCATCTGTGTCTTCATCACGGCTCTCCTCTTTATAGCGTGGTGAGGAGCTGATCCTAGGCGTCTCTTTTCATTCTCCAAGGCTGATCACATGCTTGCCAGGTGTATCCGCGTGCGCCTGTATCCGGGACATTCTTACATATGCTGTTGGCGGGAGCGGAAGCAGAAGCAGCAGCAAGGACTCCCGAGGTCGCTGCTTCAGGCGTTGACGCAGATCGAGGGCGTCACGCACCGGAGACCTCGAAGAAATCCACAGCACGCATCTGAGGATCAGGACTGGTAGGAGTCTCACCCTTATACAGCAGAGTGTTGTTGGGCTAACACGCAGCAGCCCTATCTGCCTTAGCTTCTTGTACAGCTCAGAAGGGGAAGCAGAAGCAGAGTCAGGGGCACGAGCCCAAACGGAGTCTGACCTAGAGGCTGGTCAGGGTGTATCCGGGGTGGTCACAAAGCCCACAGCTATATCTCCAGTCGCTGCCTCATCAAAAGAGAAGCGGTGTTCAATCCCGCGGAGCAAGGACGATGTGGTGAAGATGAAGCGGTGCAGTCACATGTTCCACGCCCGGTGCCTGGCAACGTGGTTCCTGCGGGAGAAGTATGCCTGCCCGGTGTGTCGGACGCCGTATTATCAGCCGGTGGGGGATTTGGAGTCCGATGTCGACTACCGCTATCGATATGAGGTGGCGATACCTGCGGTTCCGTTCTGGTAGTAGGCATTTCACGTGATTCTGGTGCCGACAACGGGTCTGATAGATGAGGTGATAATTATGACATCCCATGAAAGGCCATCCTACGTGCGGCTGGAAACGCTCTTCTTCTCTCTCCACTACATCGTGCCGTGCGTGCCGTGCCTTTCTCGGCCGAATTGATTGCGTGGGCAGAAATAAAGTCGCCGGTGGCGGTTGACATCGTACAGCAACAAGAGTCAGTCATCATGTATGATGATGGATCGGATTTCAGTATTTCAACCATAGGCAGACTGATGGTATCATAAGCGCCAAAATTCAAAAGGCTATACGCATTTTGTAGGCTGTCGCAGCTTCATCGTACGGTGAATACGACCTTCCTCATGCCAGGTATCTGATAGAGGGCTCAAAAGGCTCTGGAGCTCAGCTGGCAGCCCGTCCTACCAGCTGCAGTGCTATGGCCAACAGCCCTTCAGCCCTGAGGACTTGAAGCTCCGGTGCATTGTGGGCCTCAGCTTGCGCCCCCTAGCTCAATGATGGCCCGGCGGGACCCATCAAACCCATCCCAGTGCCCATCGCGATCGGGACCCGTCTATGATGATTTCATCGATCCGATGTCAACCTCCAAATGACCTCACACAACGCGGCAGGCAGCCCTCACTCAGGTCTAGGCTTGACTGTATCCACGGTCGTGTTTTGTGTCAGGTCAATGGCTCAATTGGTCAATCTGAGGTTTGCTACGATCGTAACCAACAAGTGGATGATAATAAGGATACACAGCTGTGTTTCTCTCTTTGCTTGTCTAGCTGTAGCTCTCTTGGCCGGGTATCTGGGTAGACACAGTACTGTTCATTTTACTACGGAGCTCCCATCTCAACTGACACAGCATTCCAACTGCATCTTTAAGAGAAACATCAGCCACGGAGCAAAGTTTCCCATTCAAGCCATGACGAAGTTCGCGTCATTGTCTACGATTACTCCCATAATTGCCAACCTGTACATCGAGTTCCAGTAGTAGCGTGTGGAGATTGCTCTCTCTCTACGTTCTCTCTACGTCCTCTTTACGTCCATCTTATTGTTGTCGCGAGTCACACATGTCATCGATAATATCCCATTCCTCTCTTGTACTATCTCTTTGAATCCCTCTTGATCTCCTATGATTACTATTTCTGCTGTCAGGTACCTGAATCCCAAACCTTGTAGTGCCCTGTCGAGCCTGTCCTATCCCACCCCGTGACGGCACACAACCTCCTTCTTTCCCCACTGACAGCCGGCTCTTTGTATGCATCCTGCCCTCGCATGTTTGATTCGCTCCGGTAAGGCTGAATCCAGACGTCTCGGTCGTTTTACTCCGGCGGCCCTCGCTTTCTATATACGACCTAATCCTCCTCCCGTCCCTCTCATCGTGTCCTCCAACATGCCCCCCAAGCGCAAACAGTCAGCCATGGCCCTCTTACCCAGCAAAACCGCCCATGACCTTCACATCGGAGCCCCCTCTACCAAGGTGCGCCCTAGCATCGCCCCAAGGCGATCCGGCCGTGTCGTGAAGAAGCCCGGCGTCGGTACGCGGCCCACGCCACCCGATGACAGCGATGAGAGCCCAGAAGACCTGGCGCACTCGTCGATTGAAGCTACGAACGACGTGAATGCCGCCATGCACGGTCTGCAGGAGATGGAGCATAGTCTGCAGAAAGCTGTGAAGCGACAGAAGCTGGCTGTCAACAAAAGTATACCATGCAACGCGGCCGACAAGCAAGGTGAGAAGGATGTCCAGGAAGCTTTCTTGCCAAGGGCGACCAAGGCACTTCCAGATGTCATATCTTCCAAAGGCAAGATAGGCGCCGCCAAGATGTCCAAGCAGCGGGTAACTAAGAAGAGAGCCAGTGATGGGAACGATGTCGACGCGGCCAGTCCATCTTCCGTGGGCGACGTAAAAGCCGCAGTGAAGGATGATGGCGACTACGTCCCCGGGGACAATGATGCGGAGGGCCATGGTGTGGAGGAAAACGATATCGCTACGCTCAAGAAAGAGGGTGCCAGACCGCCTCCCGTCAATAGCGATTATCTGCCGTTGCCATGGAAAGGCAGATTAGGATATGTTGGTGACCCTTCTTTGAAGTTCTCGGCTCTTGCCACGTGAGATCGGGCTAATAAAACGCAGGCATGTCTCAATACTTACTTGCGTCAATGCAACCCGCCAGTATTCAGCTCACGAACCTGTCGGATTTCTTCCATCATTGAACATCGTCATCCATTGTCAGATCCATCACAGCCGGAGCACTCTACTAAGAACAGGCCCGACAAGGAGCAGCCTGCCGACCTGGTGCGCGGCCAGAAATGGGTGCAGGATCTGGGCGTCGCGAATGCCCGCGACATTGTCAAGATGCTCAGATGGAACGACAAGTACAACATCAAATTCATGCGGCTTAGCTCCGAGATGTTTCCATTCGCGAGTCATGAGGAGTACGGATATAAGCTAGCGCCATTTGCGTCCGAGGTGCTGGCCGAGGCGGGCAAGGTGGCGGCGGAGCTCGGCCACCGTCTCACAACGCATCCCGGACAGGTCAGGCGCCGAACTACGTAATGATTGACAAGAAGGCTGACTTCATCAATAGTTTACACAGCTTGGGTCACCTCGTACCGAAGTCGTGAGGAATGCGATACGCGACCTGGAGTATCACGATGAGCTGCTATCACTACTCAAGCTGCCAGAGCAGCAAAATAGGGATGCGGTTATGATTCTACACATGGGCGGTGTATTTGGCGATAAAGGGGCTACTCTCGATCGATTCAGGCAGAATTACGCCAAGTTGTCGGACAGCATTAAGGCCAGACTTGTGCTAGAGAATGATGACGTTTCATGGACGGTGCATGACCTACTCCCTATCTGCGAAGAACTCAACATTCCCATGGTCTTGGATTTTCATCATCATAACATCATGTTCAACGAGGATGAAATCCGCGAAGGCACGAAAGATGTCATGGATTTGTTCCCACGCATCAAGGCGACGTGGGATCGAAAACGCATCACGCAAAAGATGCATTACTCGGAGCAATGTTCCGAAGCTGTTACCCGTCGCCAGCGCCGCAAGCACCGTCCCCGCGTGCTTACACTGCCTCCTTGCGCCAACGACATGGATCTCATGATCGAGGCGAAGGACAAGGAACAGGCCGTCTTCGAGCTCATGCGCACGTACAGGTTGCCTGGCTGGGACACTTTCAACGACCTCGTGCCGTATGAGCGGGAGGATGAGAACAAGCGAGCCCTCCCGAAGACACCCAAGAAGAAGCAGCGGAAAACAAAGAAGACGGAAGATATGGATGAAGACGAGGGCGACGGCTCCGAGGAAATAATGGGGGCGCCGCCCACGGTTCCGGAAGCGGAGTTGGGTATGGGCGGGCCCGATAATCGAGTATACTGGCCGCTGGGCATGGAGGAGTGGCTTCGGCCTAAGAAGAGGGAGGTGAAGAGCAAGAAGAAGGACGAGGGTGGCAAGAAGGGAGGGGTGAAAGAGGAGGAAGAGTAACAGGCCGGTCGGAGATGCGACATATCGGCGTGATGCTCGCGTCCCCGAGCGAAGTGCTTACTCGGCCGTGTCCTTGCACAATTACATGTACTCTAGCTGTTCCAACATCGTGGGCGTAGCGTAATGAGATACCCTGGCGTACGGGTTTGGTGCTAGAAAACCGTGTCAGAAAGTCCATAGTGCGTCGGTGCAACGGTGAGTTACGTTGACGTGCTTTTCATGAGTTCAGGAGATCAATTCCCTTTTTGCGATTTACGTAGCACTTTACTCTGTCTCTACTTGGCCTTGGGGAGGCTCGACATCGGCTACACGAATTGTATGCGGAAAACTCGGACAGGTATACAATATACAACAAATCACTCAACAAGTGACACGACAGACAATCTTTACTCGATCGACCTCGTCTCGGCTGTGGCCGCTTTCTAGTGGGTTGCTACGGGAGGTACACTCTACATACTACGCGAGCAACAGTTGCGCAAAGTCAGAGGTGCATGTACTTTATTAGGTCCCTAAGGAAGAGGGAGCATGAGGTGAGATGGGACTTGATTGGCGAAGCGCGCTTCGCATCGGCGTGCCGTGGCACAGGATCTATCCGTGAGACACGTCGTTTCTGGATGGGTTGGGTGCAGCAGCAGCAGCAGGGGTTGGTTTGTGGCCTTTCTTTGGTTGTTTGGGTAAGGTGATTGAATTGGGGGAAAGCTTGGCTCTGAAAGCTGGGTCGAGATGTGACTTACATATATGCTGGAGGGAAGGGCTCACGTGGGATAGGCAGGGAGTTATCTGGAAGAGAGAGGGGGGGGGGGGGGGTAAAGAGACAGATGGCGAGGGTTGGATGCAGTGATTGAATGCGTGATGGCTGCTAGAACGCACAGAAAGCTCCAGGGGAGTTCACAGCTCTGATACATTAGGAGAAACTGCCATACTTCCTTTCTGCGTGTGTGCTCGAAATGGGTGTAGTAGCAAATGTCATGGACATATGATACGGATGGTCTCATGACCCGAAAATGCCCGGAGAGGAGACAAAGATGGCAGCATATGGTGGTACTATGACCTGGTGGTGGTATGTAGGTATGGTGATACACGGGTTTGGTATGGCGAGGGTCATGAGGTCACCGCTGCAGTGCTGAATGAAACATGGAGGACAGAACAGTCTGCAAGGGTGGGATATCATATTCTGGGGAGAGCTCTACCACTAGGCGGGCACTGGGGAGGTGTTGTTACAATATGCATGTGGCTGGCAGGAATGGTCGAGGGAATTGGTGGACAGAGGCTCAAGACGTTGGAAGCCCAACCTAGGTGGTTGTCACGGGATGATGTCATGGGAGGCACTTGCGGTCGGTTATGATTGGGACAGCGGGGGAACAGCTCCCCCAACCCAAGTCAACCCCTCTGTAAGGGCCTTCTGGCCTTCTGGCCTGAGGCAGCTGACGGTGGCTGATAGAACCTTAGCATTTCTGCAGCAGCACGATGACGGAATTCGAGGGGACTTCTTGAGGGCACCTACTTAAGTACCTAGGTAGTTAGGTAACGGATTGTACCTCAAATCTTCAGCACTGATGGTGAGTGATGGCCAGAGAAATGAGTATGCGTTTTCATAAGTACTTAGTTTGTGACACTGGACGATCGCATTCAGCAGCAAATATCGTATCGTGAGGAATGCTTTGAAACTGTTTGAGAGATTGGTTCCTGATACCTGTCCCTTGTTGCAGCTTTCCGTAGTTCTGATCATCGTGAGTGTGCTCTGAGCCAATCCGGTTGCCCAATCTTGAATCAGACACCTGCCTTCGTCAGGTTCCCCGTCGCCGGGTTGGCCTAGGTAGGTAAGTAGGTTGGTGAGTTTGGCGAGGTTGGTTGCCCATCACTCTGACAATTTGGCTGGCACTCTGCCGAATCCAGTCTGAGGTGCAGGGTCCAAGCTTCCATCGCCATTCCCAGTTGCCCAGCCTTTTCCCCGCGACCGCTTCAACTTCTGCAGCAGACTGCCACCACCTCATTTCCAAGGCCAGCCCCAATCAACAATACACTACTATCCTACTTTGATTGTCACTCTCTCCGCATTCCTCCACTCCCCAAAACTTCTTCCTTTTTGCCTCAATATCAACACGCGCAATCCATCACTGGGATACATATTCATTCGCATAGTGTCCAACTCGCTCATCCATATTCTGCATATTCGTACGACTCCACTATCACAAATATCTCAGATCATCAGCCTCAGCCGAAAACATCAACCGAGCACAATACGCCCAACATGGCCGCTGTCGAAACCAGTCCCAAGACCACACATGCGCCTCCGGGCCCAAATGCCAAGCGTCCTCGGGGTATGTCTCTTTCTCCGAGTATCTAAGCAGCATGATCTTTACCTCGTGATGCTGCCTTGTAGAAGGAACGTTTCATGCTGACCTTATACTTCTGTCTAGGCATCCTGAAGAACTCATTTCAGAAATCACCTCCTGTGTCGCCGGTTAAGGAGAAAGAACTCGATGAAAAAGAACTCACCATCGTCAACACACAAGCGAATGCCGGCCACCGTCGATCCTCCAGCGCCGCCAGCCGCCCCGCAGGGTCCCGTCGCCAGTCTTCCCGCGCCCCTTCCGAGGGCCCTGACGACGACATGACCAACAGCCAGCGCCTGCAGTGGGACGAGGCAAACTTGTACCTAACGGAGCAGGAGCGCACCTCCACTATGAAGATCACCGAGCCCAAGACACCTTACGCCCGCCACTACGAGCCGTCCGAGGACGAGGACGACGACATGCTGCTTGACGGCGACAACCAAAAGGACGACATCCCGGGCCTGTCGCTGGGCGAGCCTGAGGAAGAGGTTCCCGAGGGCGGCTTTGACGCGGCGCGCAAGCAAAGCAAGGTTCACGTTAGCGACGAGGACGCGACGCCGATTCATGATGCGGAGAATGAGTACCTTGGCATGACGCCCGAGGAGCGCGAGAAGCACCGCAAGTTCGAGCAGC
The DNA here is from genome assembly GCA_022578815.1 of Xylariaceae sp. FL0016. Lineage (NCBI taxonomy): Eukaryota > Fungi > Ascomycota > Sordariomycetes > Xylariales > Xylariaceae > Xylariaceae sp. FL0016. The sequence continues at coordinate 124,264 of MU388735.1, forward strand.
TTCGCAAGAAGCACTACGAGATGAAGGATGTCGCCAAGTTCCTCGGCCACCCGGAGGAACTCGAGGAACTCGAGGAAGAGGAAGAGGCGGTTCCCCCCATGCCTACTATCGATGGCACCAAGGTTGGAGCTGGTGACTAATCACCTGCTGAACGGACGATAGCTCAATTCACATACGGATTGCCATATGAGTAGAGAGTGCTGTCATAACGGAAAGTGTTACCCGAATAACACGAAAGGAAACGAAATAGGACGAGAGCATGCATGGTGGGCGGAGTTCGCAGGGTCAGGCGTCTTAATAATTGCAGCATTTTACCTTCATTTTACTGCCTTTCAAGGCATCACCACGATGGTACCGAGCAAGACCTGCTTCGGGTCGAATTCCGGTAGAAACAGATACCATCTTGTAACACTGCTTGTGTCGAGGATACCCTTGGGCTTTGTTGCTGCTACAGTCTTCTTCAAGGCCCGCTTGTACAGTAGGATCTCCATGAGTATAGGCGCCTTCACGTCTCTCACTATGAGGTGAGGGGTGGAAGGGGATGAATCAGTGTCGATAGATCTCATAACTGCTCTACTTCTACTTGCAATTGATATGTCTAGACGAAGCAGCGATGTTCACCATCCTGCGAGTAAAAGCACATGTGACAGAACGTGATTCATTTAGTATGGCCGCTTTACAGCAATCCCTTTCGTGCGAGCTCGACTTTCCTCGCTGCCTCGCCAGCTTTGAATCCGCCCTTGGAGGCGCATATCCGGTGGCCATCTCCCATCTCGAATTTATCCTCATTGGCGGGCCAAGCACAGGGGCAGTGATGTGGGAAGTGCACGCAAGCTGGGTAGAGGTATCAATAAATGCATGCCCAATGGTATGATGTGCATGCGCCTCTCTTACCTAGAGTGTCTGGACATAGATAGTTCTCGCAATGCATGCGCTCAAAATTGGAACGGTAGATAGACGAGTCGCTCGGTACATTCTGCGGTCGCTGGTCCTGCTGCTGCTGTCCGCCCCCGAACATCTGCTCGAAGAAGCCGAACTGGGCATTGGCGGACGAGAAGAGAGCTAGAAGGATGAGGGATAGGGCGGGTAGGAGCTGCATCGTGGCGGAAAGTCCTGCACTTGAGACTCTATGAAGCTTCTCGGGGCATCAGATAGGCGATTGGATAGGTATACGTGGAATATAGCCAGATGCCGTGTTGGATGGTGCATTCCTGGATGCGCATTGCTGGCAACTTGACGGTCGCGCTTATCGTTATCAGTGAGAAATGACTAAGCGGAAATTTTGGTGCGGCCCGGGCCCCCCTTGAAGGTCTGGAGCTTTACCAGCATCTACAACCTCGCGTTCCTCAAGCTCCTTTCGGCGGAGAAGTCTCTTCTCGACGACAACGCACGACGGAAATCTTGCCACCATGCGGATCACACTGCTGCAGCGGCCCATAGTGGCTGCTGCTAATGGACTCTCGAAGACGACGACGAGAAGGGCGGGCGTGCGACAACTGCAAGATGCGCTGGGATCGTTGAGGATAGGAGCTGCGAGTGCGATGGTGGTGGATGGCAGGAGATATGCCTCCGTCAAATCGCAGGGAGCGTACAAGCTGCGAGATTCGAGCACGATTCCGAAGAAGCTCGGCGCGAAGAAGTCTGGTGGTGAGTTTACAATGCCATTGGTCACATGAACTGCCCAGGCCACTATATCCATCCACCCTGTTCAAGACACTATGGAGGATGAATCTCTGGCGATGTTTCCGTGAAATTGTACTTACGCAAGACGTTCACAGACTCCTACGTGATCCCCGGTAACATCATATACAAGCAACGCGGCACGAAATGGTTCCCCGGCGAGAACTGCGGCATGGGCCGCGACCACACCATCTTCGCGCTCGAGACGGGCTACGTGAAATATTACAAGGACCCCGCCAAGCACCCGAAGCGCCAGTACATCGGCGTCGTCTTCAACAAGGAGGACGTGCTGCCCTACCCCGTGCATGCGATGCGCAAGCGGCGCCTCAACCTCATCGCCCAGCCCATCGTGGTCCCCGAGCCCGAACCCGAGCTCTCGGCCTCGGGCATCCCCAACACCATCATCCGCCAGGGTTTTGGCCGCAAGCCGAACCCGCGCGACGAGCGCATCATCAAGCTGCAGAAGGACGGCAGCTACGCGTACCGCGAGGAGAACTGGCGTCTGGGCACCCTGGTGCGCACCGAGAAGCGCAAGATGGGGAGCCGTCGCGTCGCGATGAAGCACCGACGGCGCAAGGCCAAGGCGATCGGGTTGGAGATGCGGGCGGAGCGCGAGGACAAGATCGCGCGGCGCAAGGAGGCGCTTGACGAGGCGCAGGCGGCCAAGTTCAAGAAGCTGCGGGAATATCGGGCCCGGGTCAAGGCGAAGACGGAGGCGGGCGGTGGAGGAACGAATCCGGGCTTGCCGCCTTCCGGGGGTGAGATGCCGCCGCCTAAGCCGAGCCCACCAAGGGCAGAGGCGTGAGCGAGATAAGTGGAAGGATTCTGCTGGATGGGCATGAGTGATTAAGACTGGGTACTCCTGGTGTGATGGCATTCAATCTCTGCTGATTAGATCTGCGGCGGTACGATCTGGGCTCCCCCATACATTGGTCTTCACGAGGCCTATGCAGGAGCGGCTGCTGTCTCGCGTGTGGAGGGTGTATGGAATTGAGATGGCAAGCTATGTAATTTTATCTTGTACCAAGAAAACCAATTGATCATATCTGTAGATACACACTTAAATCTCTGCTCCCCCTCCAAGAGATTGATGTCCCGTATCAGTATGTAATATATGCCGGGAAATGTGCTTCGGATTTCCTTGTGCTCCTCTTAGGCTTGACCGATCTTCAGAGTCTGGACACCATCGTCTTCTCTCTTGTTCGACTTCGAGACTGGGGCTTGCTGTACCTTTGATATTAGGCTCCTCGCTGGAGATAGGCGTCGTGGTAGGCCATGTCCAAACCAATAACGATTGCCCCGTTATTAGAGTCGTTGGAAAATGTGGGAAGGGGTTGTGTCACGATTCAGTCAGGGCCTAAAAGAATGGGTGATTTCTGAGAGCAAATATACAGAAGGGTCAGACATTCTGGGTGTGGTGCTGTTTGGGTTTCATGTCACTGCTGGTATGGGGGTGTCGTCGTAGGAAATATGGCGAGCTGTTGTCTTGTTCTGGACACCAGTGACTGTGTATAGTATGCCCTGATGGGTATTTGATGGTGGGTGCTTGACTTTGGATGCATGGTGCCTGACATTTGACGTCCTGGCTTGATGTTTCCACCGATTCTACTGACAACATCGTGTCGTCTGTGCAAATTTGCTGCTATCAATTAGTTTATGTTAACTTGCTTTGATGCTGCTGGTCTCTAACATTATAACCAGCCCTAAACAGAGTAGCTGCCCTTGCGGGCAACAAATCGACACATGTCACATTGGGAATTCATATATGACAGGCTTCAGCCTGCATGCACATCTCCATACAAGCTCTTTGATGACACCAGGTCGAGACCAATGCTCGCCATTTCCGTCACTCGGATATTTTTTCACCTCTTTATACAGCAGCCAGTCTGCTCAGTCTTTGATAATTTTCCCCGTTACTTCTTATCGGTAACTGATCGCAAAAAGCGCAGACAGTCAAAAGACAAGACATCTTAGGTCAACATACGACATTATTGCAATGGCATTCAGGTTGGAGGAAGGCAGGACCCTTATGGTATCGTCAAGGGGGGTCACGTGGGTCCTGGCTCGCCGCATAACCCGGCCGTATTATTGGAACCAGCCAAGAGAGCAAGCTGTTTCTCGACCTTGATACGAAAGAACCAACTGGGCTTTGAGAGTTATCTTGTATCATGATTTTAAAGCGAAGTTTGCAGCTAGTGCTATCCTAGACATCCGACATGCGAGGCATCGTCCAAAGTAACACTGATGCAGAAAGCTCATTGGGAATAGAATTGTTCTTTTTACAGAGCGCTTACATAACTCCTCATATACATTAGCATCGTAGATCTCTCGCTTCCCCGTTGATTGTGTTGCTACAGTTTCCATTAAGCTGATCCTAATCCTGTCTAGCCACCCCTCCAGCACCAACTCATTATGACAAGCAAGTGGTTTCCAGCTACCTCGCAAGCTCGGAAGCAACCACTTTAGTCACTGCTTCCTTAATTTCCTTTACCAAATAACATCTTCTGCCAACTCATTCATAGAACTCCCGCTCCCCTACCCGCTATCGCTCTCTTCGCGATGTCGCAGGTCGGTGACCCCGAAGCCACCTGGGCGCTGGTCAAGGCCGACATACCCCAGATCAAGATCAACAAAATCCCGACGCTGATCAAGGATAAGAAGAAGAACCGCTTCTGTCCAGATCAGACTCTTCTCCTAGCCTCCCCTTATTGCCGTCCCATCAAGAAGAACCCCGGGTTTCAACCACCTTTCAACCCCATACCCGCAGACAACATCACGGCCGCCATTGGTTATTCTGTCGGCGACGTGGCCGCTGTCCCTTGCCACGTGTGTACGAACAAGAAAGGCTTCTTCGAGCAATGCATCCTGCCCCCTCGCCACCTTTATGGCAAGTTGAAGCGATGGGGATGTTTCAATTGCAGCTACAATTGGCAATTCAAGGTGTGCGATCACGACGAGACCTCCAAGCAGATGCAAGCACAGCTCGATAAGGCTGCTAAGCAAGCGACGGCAAACGAGGACGTACCTCGGGATGACAACAACGCTGGCCAGAATAGCGTCGCCCAGAACAACGCCGCGAACCCTTTTGATAGACTACTTCACGATATGGCCGAGGGTGTTGCCGAAGATATTGTCGAAGGCGTTGTCGGCCAGGTCGTTGGGCATAAAGAGAATAGCGAGCACGATGGTGACGACGCGGAGAACGCTTCCGTCGCCCCGGAAATCGGCGAGCACATGTGGGAGAGCGTCGGCGTCGGACTGAGTAACATGACCCGGATCAGCCCTGGGGTATTTGCGTTCACGACGACCCTGTCAGCCCACGAGTACAGAGTCTTAGAGCCGGATCTGTTATCCGACACGGTCGGCCGAGTGCTCTACGGCCACGGCATCGCATTTTCTTTCGACGAGACGCGTGACCCTGATTCTGAGCTGGGTATGCAGAAGAACGATACCTTCTGCATCCCCAAAGGCAAATGGGTGAGCCTCGAGAACTATAAGGAGGAAGCTAGCATCTTCTGGATCAAGATGGGTTAAGCGGTGGTATAACTAGGTGGTGGATAGCAGCCGTCCGAGAACGAGATAGATAGTTCCTGCGGGTCATACGAGAAACACTATAATTGTGAGTGCTTGGCTTTGGGATCGATTACGAAGTCACCATAATCTTGTAGAATAAATCACTACTCCAATCGCAAAATGATCCAAGCCCAACTATGGTGATATACATGATGACTATCGTCACCGCGAAGTTGCGGGTCAACGATACAACCGAGAAACGATACGGACTGGAGTCCTATTACAAGCTCCGAGCGACAGGGAAGCCAGTGGGACACTAGTTAATCCTAAAGCGTTGAAAAGGGGATGTCTTTGGAAGTCGAATGGGCTTCGTTGCGAGATTTACTCAATGGATTTAGAGAATGCACGAAAACGAAGATTTCCTTTGAGCATAGCAGGTTAACTTAATTGTGTATTCATTTAATTTCTATTTTGCACTGAATTGTAAATTATCGGGTCGTCATGTACAGACAGGTCCAATCATCATGACCTTGCCACATCTCATCTTCAACACATAGTTACTCATACATGTTCACCCACGGCTCACCAAGAGTTTCTGTTGGCATTCGAATTATACTCAATGGCTGTAAGGGCGGTAAGTGAACGTGTCAGTCTGTAGTATCAGGGTTCTAGATTGTATCAAGCGCCATAGAAGTCTCTAAGCTGCCTCGTGGAGCTACTTCTGCTCTGCCCATCATCTTGGTCGTCGTCCTTCGGGTTGACGATGATGTGTGTCTCTACAGTCTTTTGGATGCCAGCTAATTCGACGTCGTTGTCGTCATCACCCACTCCGATGCGCGTCGAATGATGGTTATCCACCACACCGGTGTGGATGCCGGTATTCCTAGCGGTTTTTCTGCTTTGTGTTGGTGCGGTTCGGGTCTTGTCGCTCTTGTAGGGGTCAGAGCTGTGGCCGTTGGAGGCCTTGACAACCTTGGCGATCAGGTCGGCCATGGTCATTTCGATCTGGAGTTTGATGAGGTATGCGACTGGATGGAACAGAAGGTAGACGAATGAACTCTTGAGTGACATGGTGCCGATCAGGATGACCTAGATAAGCAGAATCAGCTTTCAGAACTCGAGAAACACATCGGAGACACTGACATCCAAGGATATAGATATCGATATCATGAATGCGTTAACTCTGAATAGCCGTGTGTACTTCGTCAATCCATTGGCGATGAGCCGCGATCGGACCAGATGGATAAAGTACAGGTTCAGACAGGCATCGACCACACAGAAGATAGCCTTCTCAGCCCGATCCCAGATGTCGTTAATGTGCATGTAGGTCTTGTTGATCTGCAGCCTGGCGGGAACCCATATCGTAAAAACGCTGATGTTGATGGCCAGGATGGCGGCAAAAACTATCCATTTGAGTTTCCTTGCTTTTTGCTTTGACACCATCAACAGGGTGACGCGATTGCAGATAATTTGTAGTAGAAGTTGAATTTGGAAACTCCAGAAGAATACTAGATTTTGGAGATTAGTATAACTAACTAACACATATTGCAGTCCCAGGCAGATGCTAGAGGACGGGTCTCGGGCTCCATACCAACGAAGAAGAAGAAAAAGAAGCTGTATATTTTGTTAGCCCCTTGTTACTCTCTATACATATTGCACCTCTCTATGGCCAGATAAAGGGAAACTAACCTGGGCTCAATGTACTGACGCTGGAAACACCAGCTGATGACGGCAAGGACAACGCTGGCGACCAACTCAGCCCAGATCATCATCATGTACGCAGTGACCCGTTGTGCTCGTTTGTAACTCCGTACGGTCTGATTTCCTGCTTTTACCGCACAGGCGATGGCGGCGGCGAGAGTGAAGCCGAAGAATATGCTGCCCGTGTTCATGTCGTCGTCGCTGGGCACCTCGCGGACGTACCACGGGGGCACGAACAAGCCGTAAGCCATCTTGTCGTAAGTGATGACTCAAATGTACTTAAGGACAGTGGCCAGTCTCTTGAGAACGTTGACAAGCCGGGCGAGCCTCTGTCGTTCACACCAAGAAGGCCAGTGACGGCCGTTTTAGCGATAGGCCACGGGAGGACGAGAGTGTCAGTGCAGATTGGTTGTTAATATTATGAAGGTGGTGCCGGCCTGATGCTCGGGTGGAGGATTGCGTTTGGGCATCCATCTGGTGATATACTGCCAGTGCCAGAACCAGGGGTTTCCCGTCCGATCTTCTCTGATTTGTCGGCCCTTTAGACTTGGCTTTGACCTTCTCGAGCCCTGACTCAGGTACCGCTGTTGGCACGCACATTTTTGGGAGCTACCAACGCCACCCTCACTGTCCGGGGCAATCCCTCCCAGTGGCTTGGTATCAATCATCAGGATTGTCAACAGTCTCCCGGCCGGATAGGTCTAGACACCAGGAGACGGCCTGAGAAATGGGGCCAGTTACGATGATGACCGGCCCGTGGGAATACCCATCGTGGAGGATTTCTGACGAATCTATATCAGATTCAATACGCCGAAGAGATGCTACAACATGGCATAAGGTTTATTAATGGTCATTTTGGACCTGAACGGCGTTGTATGCCATCCTCATTACGTTAGAATAGATTCGTCGAGAAGGGAAGACCCCTAACGTCTATGGCAGATTTGCGCTGCCCGGGCACTTGATACCGGTTCTTGTTAAGGTCAAGCCCTCTGACCCTATGCCTTATGCAGCTGGACGGGCCCAGAGGAGATGTTTAGCGCAAGTCGTAGTATTCCAGTGACTTGGGAGTAGCGTGGAGTAGCGTGAAGCACGACTCAGACAGAGCTCAGACTTGCCATACATAATAATACACCAACAATGCGCCGAGGAAGCGGCGCAAGGGGATGAAGAGAGCAGTTGCGAATCTTTGTCTCGACTTCGTGCCGTCTCTTTCACCATTCGCCAGTCCACGTGTTTCTTGTTCGAGATCCCGCAAGAGGCGTCTTGCCCTGAATCATGTCTGTTTCTGACAGGTCGAGGATAGCCACGAGCCGCATCAAGCGAATTGGACTGAGGTTGGAGATCTGCGCTCCAGCATTCTGGCATTCAACCCTAGGCAAGAGCCGCTAGTTGGGCAAGATCGATGTCGCCAAGAGCCGCGCCTGAGCGCACGAACCGCTGTTGATCCGCACAGTCGGTAATATCGGGCTGCTCTGGAGCCGAAGAAGAAAGAGATCTTTCTACGCCATAGCGTTTCAGCTGTACAATTACGCGAGGCGCTACTCCCTGCTGGCTTGGAAAACCCTTCTGAGCTAAAGAAAATAATTACCGATTGTCCATTGACAAACGGGGAACAAATTCGACGCTACAACGCGTTCCTGGTAGTTAGGCTTAGCAGGACTCAGGTAGTTTGGGGTGTACTGGCCGATTCCTGTATGCTACTAATCTCAAAACAAAAGGGGTTGTTGTTGTTGGTTACATATGTCGAACGCAGATTTTCTTGAGGCCTTGTCAGTTTAGTCGGATTGCCTACCGATATTCCCACTTCGCTAGTCTGGACAGCTATTGGCTGACCTCTGACTCGAGATCCAACGGCGGTGTGGAGTTGCAGTGCGGGCGTGAGAACGAGGTGGACTACACTTGGCCTAATATATCCAGAAACCGCGACGATCAACAGATAACAGAACCGTACCGAACCGCATTGCTATCGATGCCTAATCAAGCCTGTAAGCAGGCGCAATCGAGTTCGTCCTCGAACTTCCATGACGCGCACGACAGAGCTCCAGCCTTTTCTTGGGAAGTTCTGAGCGATATATATTACAAATAGTCCCAAGCACAAATAGGTCTGTAATGCTCACACTCCCAATGATAATCATCACAAGCTTTGAAGGATACGAGTGACTACTACTACAAACATGACAGGAAAGCCGGAATATGTTGGGTGATACAGCAAGAAATGATCTCACTTTTCACCAGATCTTTATGAAAAGATGATGAGTCCCAAATCTCCGAAGATGGCAGGCTCAAACACCTGGTAAGTCAAAACAGCAAATGGCCGACCGAGTCGGTGACGGAGGGTTGAAATGATCTGCTCTTTTTCAGCTGCACCGTCACCAACAGCAAACCAAACATCATTTCATCCAGAATGAACTTGGTATGCGCACCTAGCTTTCCCAATACATAAAACGACTATTACATTGAAAGAAAGTGGACATCATAATTATTACATTCATTCTAGCTTTCCTTCCTATTGTCTGACCTCGGTGTGTGTGCTGGGATTCCAAAGTTCCATTCCATGTCATCTCTGTGGGGAAGTTCGCGAAGGATGCTGTCTCTCTCCGCCTGACGGGGCCGAGAAACCAATCATCGTCATCCGATTCGTCGAGGCGGCCGCTAACTCGCATCCCATGCAATCCCATGCATCTCTAACCCTCGCCCGCCCTTCGCAGTTTACTACCCCAAATCCGTATCTGGTGATGATTCGCAATTGCGTGACATCGCCAAAGGCTCAGCGGCTGAGCGGCTGACCAGGGCCTTGCTGCCTGCAGACCCGGTGAGAAAGTGTGTCAGATGCTACCCACGCCAAATGCCCATGGCTGCCTAGCATCGCCGATTCCCTAAACCTGGGGAATCAGGGCAATCAGCGCTGACTCTTCTCAGCCCTGGAGCCGCAACAGCGCACCAGTCGCCAAGGGTGAGCGCCCAAGGCCACCCGCTCAGCCTCACCAGGCTCTGATCAGATTCAATAAATCGGTCGATATGCAGATGACTGGGATTGCCCAGCTCCGGCTTCTTAACCCGAACTCTCGCAGGTCTTTTTGCGCGACTAGTCCGTCGTTTCCGCGAACTATTTGAAGATCTTCACTCAGTTCCAGGGTCCACCTGGTTTGCGCAACACACGAAAACGCGTTCCTGCGACGACCAGACAGGACCTCATCAATTCGATGGGGGGCGAACAAGGTAATCCGATATGTCGACAACTCCTCGAGCATCGCAGGAACCGAGCCGGCCTGCAGGAATTGACGCCTCTGAAGATATTCACATTGGCGCGTCATTCAGTGAGGTAGAGCAGAACGGGACTCCTGGTGAAAAAGCATCGCGCCGCAGTGAGCAATCTTCGGATCACCATGGCGACGATGACAAGGCGTCTTTCTGGAGCTCGTCGCATTGGGGGCCCGAGCCGGGTTTTGAGCATATCGACGGCGACATCACTGGCACCGGCTACAATGAAACTACCGTAGATATCATCGCCATTCCATGCATCGGCGCATCTCCTGTCGATACTTGGACAAGAGATCCCCTGACTGACGGATACTTTGGCTTCCCGCAACCATCAGATCTGCCGAAGTATGCGACAGTGAAGGAGCTGCCAGCTTTTAGTCTGCTCTCGCCCACTATCGACCGCGTCCTGCCTAAGGCTAGTCATGTCTGGATTCGTCAGGGGATCCGAAAGGAGGTCAGTTCTGCGAGAGTGATGCTGTACCGTCATCGGGAGCTCACGGAGGGCATGAATCTCGAGAACGCGGCAGATGACCTCATGAATCAAATCCTACAAATGCGTGCTCAGCTGACAAAATCACGGCCCATGTTCTTCATCTGCCACAGTATTGGCGGCCTTGTAGCGAAGATGGCCCTCGTCAAGGCAGTCCAGAGGGAAGATCTTCGGCCTCTGGTATTCGACTGTCATGGGATGACGTTCTTTGGTAGGCCCATGCGACTACGAACAACGCTCGTCTTGCTAAGTTTGTGTAGGTACACCACATCTGGGCTCTAGCTACCTGTCCATGGCGAACCTCCGGGAGAGTATCCAGCACCTGCTGTACCTCCAGAAGCCGCTGCCAAGGTCCATCACCGACGAGCTGCGGCTGGGTTACAAGCCGTTGCTAAAGCTGCATGAGAAATTCGTTGACATGGCCAGCGAGTTTCGCGTGTGGACGTTCTACGAAACCATCGACTCTCAACTATCTGGGCTGGGCACGTCTGACTTTGACGAAGTCCATTTCAGTGCACCACTAACGTCCATCAAGTCATGTTTGATCGGAACGAGAGCCGAGCGTGCCCTTTCCCTCGAGAGCGACCACGCCCACTGTGCATCCTTCGGGCCTAACAACATCCAAATGATGCATTCATATCTGGCTGATCTCGGGGAGGCGGTTCGCAAGGCGGAAGAGCTAAGCGCGACTAAGCACACGCCTTTAAGGCTGCCTACCAAAGTCAAGCTCGAGATCATAGGTTTCTACGAAGACCCCGACGGCGAGACGAGCCAGGACCTGAGGCTCTACGTGTCAAAGCATTACCTGAACGAATTCCTTGAAAAGGGTCCCGAGGACTGCCTGCGCGAGAGACTCAATACCGTAGCGGCGAAGCCTCGAAGAGGGACTCTGCCTCCATCGCGACGCTTGACTTCGAGCCCGTCTAGAATGGGCGGCGCATTAGGTGTCTTCAGTCATCATATGCAAGAGTTTGGCCAGAGGTTTTTATCCTCAGGCCGAACAGGGAGCGCATCAAGCAGCCCAGATGGCGATGGAGAACGACCCCATTCACCAGAGATCGTGGTGACGAGGCATATGCACCGGCCATCGATTGCTGGTGCCTCGACAGAACCAATGCCCAGCAGTTCGCCTCGAAGAAGCCGAGGGCTCGCAGTGCCTGCTCTGTCCACCCCTGGCTTTCACCGACCGTCCAGTCGGGGTAGCGACGGGCATATACACGGTAGTGAGACGGCCCGGACAATGTCGGAGCCGGCCACGACCGATGTATCGCCCAAGACACCCTTGGAGACTGCACACGCCAAAACACGGGATGGAATCGAGGATGAAGATAACGCGGTCGAGAGGAGAAGTCGTGGCGAACGCGTGAGTCGCGCTTCTGCACTTCAAGACCTCACGGCTGGTTTCTCGAGGCCAGATCCCACGAAGAGAAAGTTCATGTGGATTCATACCCCTTTCAACAACCCGCATTGGGTCAAGGTAGGACCTCTGCTAGTTGCCACAATGATTACACGATGCTGACAAAAATTCTAAGAATATCTTTGATAAGCTCTCCGAGGTCCAGAATCGGAACTACTCGAAGCTGCTTAACAGTGACTACTGGGTCAGTAGGCATGTCCAAGGACGCCATCGGAACCGGAATGCTTCCTATGTGAAGTCGGGATGTGCCTTCGTGCCCGCAGAAATAAGTGAGTGAATTATCTTTTCGAAAACAGACTGGATTATCACTAATCAGGCTTAGGCTCTCCTCGGCCGTCGTCTCCGATCGGAAGTGGCCGCAGTGTCAGCCCCAACATCACCCCGTCCCATTTCTACTTGTACCTTCCATACTTACACTATGACACGTACGTGAATACCATCCGCCGTCGACAAGTGATCAGACAGCGCATGGATCATGGGAGAGCACGACCAGTGCCGAAAGACATTGCTGAGCTGGAGTCTCTGGAGTCGAGGGTCATCTGGGAATTCATCGGACACGATCCTCCACTGAATGCACGTAGAACCTTGGACCAGTACGGCTATCCATCCCTGAGGGATACGTATGCGAGAGATGACGACCAAATGCTGTACAAGCTCACCAAGGAGCGCATTGTCATGCCACGGAAGAGGGACATGTATCATATGGGTGATGAGCCATCAAGCGCGGTATCGCCAGCTACACGTCTCGTATCTGCTGCGGAAGCATTCATGAAGTCTGATGACACGTCCCATGCTGAACAGACTGATTTGGACTTGGGGGATGACATAATCGACGGAAACGTGATTATGGTCGACCAGCTGTGGCTGTGGGCCGTTGATCAGAGTAAGCGTGATCCCATGTTTCGCAGGTGGGAATACTAACACTAGATAACTACTCTAGCAACCTTGATGACATTCTTCCCAAAGAGAGAGTCTCATCCTACGGAAGGTCCGTTATTCCAGCAAGCAGACCTGCGGAACAGCGTCTATAATGAGCTGAACGGCGACTTGACCGGACGATGCGAGAATGCCTTGGACCTCGCCGCCTTTATCACTCTGCACGCAGTCACTGTGCTTCTTGACCGAACGTCACACCCTGATCTAGAGATCTTCCGTCTCTTCGAGGAGGCACTCGGGATATTGGTACGTCCATAAGCACAGACTCTGGAGAAAATCGCTGACAACATGAAGACCGGAAGAATGACGTCGGCTCTCAAGGCATTCCGGATGCAGACCTACAAGGACAACGTACACGATAGCTCGGACTCGGACTCTGAAGACAACAACAGTTCCGAGAACATCAAGAAGCGCCACAGAGAGGAAGTCGAGCGTGCCGAGCGGCAGAACAGGGAGAACACATCGGCAGTTCTGGAGCTCCGAGACATGGAAGATGAGCTTAACACTTTCAACAACCTCTTCTCCGAGCAGCAATCCACGATCGAGAACATGAAGTATAGCCATGAGAACTCCGAGCTTCAAGGCTTGACAGGGCGCGGTAGAGGCTTCTTGAAAGAGGCACTGTCGCGACTGGAGGAGTACAAGAGACAAACCCACGATATGCTCAGCCGCGTCGACAGCGCGAGGAGAGACGTACGTGACGAAGACACTCCGCCCCGTACTCATGACTAACGGACCTCCCTAGTACGAGAAACTTCAAGAAATGATACAGAGGCAGGCCCAGGTCGACGAGGTGCGCTGGTCACGACTGCAGACCGAGCTCGCAAGCTCCCAGAACCTCACGGTGATGATCTTCACCACCTTCACCGTCATCTTCCTACCTCTGAGCTTCTTCACCAGCCTCTTCGGCATGAACACGCAGGAATGGGGAGGCCCAGACGAGAACAACTTTGTCGGCCTAGGCACCATTGGCGCCATCTCGCGTACGTAGCTCCTCCAGCTCCTCCCATCTACCTAACCCCCCGAGTTCCCCACTGACACTCCCGAAACCCCACAGTCCCAGCCTCCGCCTTCATCATCGCCGCAACCCTCATCATCGCCTTCAGCAGCCGCGTGCAGCTCGTCTTCCGCGCCGTCTTCAAGGCCTGGCGCTCCACCGTCTCGCACACGACCCACCAGCTCGAGAAGCTCGAGCCCACATCCTCGAAGCTGTCCAAGGAGCGGAAGCAGCAGCAGAAGCGGCAGCGCGAGCGGCGCGTCCAGCGGAAGCGAGAGCGCGGATACGACTTCTGGGAGACGGTCCGGGCGGAGCGGCACAGCGCGTACGAGATACCGGATATGAACCGGAAGGCCGCCACGCGGAGGAGGTTGGCGGGGAAGGGGACGTGGAAGCAGATCATTAGGGATGGGTATTGACGCTTTTGATCTCATATTTTTGGATTCAGATACCCTTTCATTTTTGTTGGTTCATGTACTAATGTAATGACAATCTATGCGTGGGAAAAAGGCGTCGTGCTTTAGAAGCAGCTCACACCTGATAATGTGGTACGACTAATAAGTCAGTGTGCTTGTGTCTGCTTCACAACGTTGCCGATTTCGCCGATGACGACTGACGTGTGTCTTTGCGATTTGGCTTCAATATAACACTAGGACAAAACATGCTCATGAAGCCGACATATTTCATATATATATATATATTATAATCTCGTGTCTCAGTAAAACACAAAGATGTGATGAAAAAGCGGGTATTCCAGCCCTGGCGCCAGAACGTCACATAAGGTATCATCGAAAACCCAACTCCAACCCATTCCAATACATGTTTTGCTCCAGTGAAAAAAATATATATATACAAACCGCAAATTCTACAGCAGCAGCGCAGCCGCCATCCCCGCCACCACCCCAAGAGGTCCCACGCCATTCGCGGCCGCCGCCCCTGAAGGCACCGTCACAAACGACGACGTCGTCGTCAGCGCCCCCGTCCCCGTCGGCACCGTCACGTTGCCCGCGGGGAAACTTGGCACCGCCGCCGCGGACGAGCTCGTCACGATCACAATCGGCACCGTGTTCGTCGTCGCCGGCACGCTCCCCCCGCACGGCGCCGTCACCGTCGCCGTGATCGTCGTCACCGCACCCGCACCCGCACCTGCGCCAACGGACGCGGTTACGCCCGCACCGATACCCTGCGCCACCGACGACGACGCCGCGCCCGAGCCCGAGCTCGCGCAGTTCGCCGCCGCGAACGCCGCGGCGCCGCTCGTGAATGCGTCCGTGATCTTGCCCGTGAACTGGCCCGCCAGGCTCTGCGCCTCCTGCGGCAGCTGCGCCACCACGCCGTCCACGAGAGTCTGCACCGCGGTCCCCATCTTCGTGACGCTGCCTTGGACGGTGCCGCACAGGCCCGCGGCCTCGAACGCGGCCTTCTTGGCCTCGAGGTCCGAGAGCAGGGTCTGGGCCGCGGTGCCGAGGCCCGAGACGGTGCCCTGGAGGCCGAGGGCGTCGGAGAGCGAGAGGGAGCCGCTGGCGGAGATGCTGGACGCGCCCGCGGTGATGGTGCTGACGAGGGCGTCGGCGGCGGACTGGACCTGCGTGGCGTCGGAGGTGAAGGCCTTGACGGCGGTGTCGAGGGCGGTGATGCTGGAGGAGATCTGGGCCATGACGGAGGTGACGGTGGCCAGGTCCCTGGTTACTTTGGTTGGGGGCTGGTAGGGAACGGGCTCGGCGAGGATGGTGGCGGCCAGGGCCAGTGCCGGGATGAGGGTCGAGAACTTCATGATGGTGGTTGTGGTGGATTGTGGGATGGATGAAGAAAAAGTTCCTCGTCCTTGACGACTTGTGAGAGGCGATGAAAGTCGAGCTGGATGAGAGATCAAACCGCAAGAGCTCGAAGGGCCTAGTCAGACAGGATTGGACGTGAGTATATATTGTCCAAGACATGTAGCCTGCCAAGCAGTATCAGAACCAGATGGTGCAGCCCCCTCGCGCCATTGAAGGCATCACCCCCAGCAGCCCCATCAAGATTGCCAACAGCAGCACCTATCCGTGATGAAGGGGTCCAAAGATTCATGCATTGAAACCATTATTGGACCTGACGTCAAAACCGGGAGTCCCGCCGGCCTCAACCTGGGCGGATCGTCCCACGACCAGAGTTCGACGTACCTGCAGGGAGCAGCAGCAGGGTCGAGTGTCGACGAGGTGGCCCGGCCTGGCCCGGCCACTTGGCTTGAGACCTGACGAGTCGCCCTGTGGCCAACGGGAATATTAAAGGGACAGAAACAAAGTAGTGTATCTGGAATAGATCGCCCGCAGGTCGATCTGTACATGTGAATGGATGCGTTCAAAGTGCGTCGAAACCAAGATGCGGACCACAACCCTGCAGTGCATGTTCATGGGTCCAAGAACAGGAGCGGCTGTATTCGTAGTAGTGACTAAGTATGTAGTAGAGAATTCGTGGGCTTTCTCCCGAGGCGTATCCTGCCTACGTAGGCAGATCAAGTACATACGTAGTCTCCATTCCAGAACAGAGGCACTTGCTCTTTCAAGGCTTCAACTCAGTGACCAAGTCAAAGCGGCCATGTAGAGGCAGCTTCTGACGTACATGTTCGTCTCTTGTCGCCACCGCGCGCGACCATGAGCTTGGCGGAGCAAGACATTCTTGGGGACAGGTATATAGCACCACAAAGGTCACGGACAGACAGACAGCATGGCAGGATCTGATGATCAAGAAGAAAGTCCAACATGGCAATTGTGCATCGGTATTGGACGAAGCTATGGAGTCACGCATTGAGGAAGCTGACGACTTGAAACTCGAGGTGTTTAGGATGACCCTGGCGCAGCGGGGGCTGTGGAGGGCGATCCCCGCGATTTGCGAATCGTCCTCGCAGACCACCCTTGTCTCTCTGTCCAGCTCTGTCCGGGCTTCAGGCTCCAGAGCAGGCCCAGAGCTCTTGTCGGCTAACGTTGCATCTCGATTCGAGTAGTGATTGAGCTCGAAAGCACATCATGGTTATAATTGGGAGATCATAATTCATGAAGTACCGAGATTGCGACTCAGGGCACAGGACCAGTACGTAAGGAATGACGATATCCTCGCTGACAATTCACTCTCAACATTGGCCCTTCTACAGAGGCTTGTCCAACACCGAAACTAAAGACGGTCTTCTCAGTGTGAGCGCGTCGAGACAGATGGAGTATGACACCGGTCTTGAAGCACACTTGATTCGCGACCCTCTTGGCCGCACCCCATCCAGCAGGTAGCCACTTGGCAGCAATGCGAAGATCACCATTCTCAGGGAAGTTTTTGCCCTTTTCTCGTCGCCTGCCCAACCTCGGACTGTGTCGTGTCCTCCGCGTATCTCTTGTATGCCTGAACGTACTGCTCATCGTCGCTCCAAGTATCCTTCACACTTTGCCTTGCGACGATGGCGTTGAACCACTTCGGCCATCGCTCCCATAACACCTCATCATCTTCGCTGTGGCTCGCAGCTGGGACTCCAAGCCCTCCGGGTTTGTAGTGGTCGATGAGAAACAGTCGCTTCGCCCAGGGGGCCAGCATGATGTCGACCATGCTGAAGGTCTGTCCGAGGAACCATGGTCCGCTACCATCCATCTCTTTTACGAGAGTCTTGATGTGATTGAACAGGTTATTTCTCGCCTCTTCGATACTGTACTCTTTGTCGGGAGTGTGCTGTATGAAGCGGTAGAAGCCCGGGATGATCTTGTTACTGATGTGATCCATCCAGAGTCTGCACCTGGCCCGTTCATACGGATTCTTTGGTAAGAGGCTGCCTCCGTACTTGCTCTCGTCGCTGTACGCCTCATCGAGATACTCGCATATGATACTGCTCTCGTACAGGGGCTTCTGCTCCTTGCCTTGGTCGTCCATCGGGACAGCCAGCGTCGGCACCAGGCCTCGCGGGTTGAGTGCGATGAACTCGGGTGCTTTCTTGTAGGGGTTGATCTCCACGTACTGATGCGGAATCTGCTTCTCGTGCAAGACAATCCAGCTGCGCTGCACGAAGGGGCAGAACCAGCCGCCGTAGAGCTTGAGGGCGTGATCCGTCTGGTGCGCTGCGGCGAAGGTGGCTGCAGCGCCCGTGGGCTTCGCGGGGAGCGATGTGTCAACAGTTGCCATTGTCGCTATCCGTCTGTGAAATTATGAGTGATGCGTGGTGAAATTGGTTCAAGGGCTTGGTGATGAGAAATGAGTGTGAATGAAGAACGATGCAGGTCCTGCTTGGTGTAGCTCATGAGAATGGATATGGCACTGCAAATGATGACATCACCAGGTATACACCACGACACCACCTTCACACGTGCTGCGCAACCCCACCATTTGTCGATGAGCAGGTGAGCACCTCATCCTACTCATTCTATCACGTTCTCCATATGCTGTCTTTTCTCTACTGAATAACTGAAGTCGCGTACAGCTCTGATGTACCATCCACTGATTGAGAGACGATGTCCTTCCTCGTACCAGGCAACGCGATTGATCGTTACGAATTCTCGGGCTCAAATCGCTTCCGTGAATTGATATAAGATTGGAAAGCTGCATAATTAAAAAGTGAAAAGAACACCATTGCTTCCAGCAAAGGCCAGGAGCGAAACTCCGCTGATAAGAATATTTTTCACGACATCGCGTATCATAACGACACTCCACCCCCTCTTCACGGCGAAGAAGGACAGAATTGCCTTTAGACCTCCCAAGCTCGCTCTAACTAGTTTCGAGAGGCGGATAAGCTCTGGTGCAAGGCAACGAAGGCCTAACCAGAAGCCGAAGTGGCTGCACCGTTGAGAAAGAGAAGACACTACACAGCCCATAGCTCTTATTCAATGGCAACGTCAATTTGGCCCGAAGTATATTTTCCGAAGCAAAACTTGGAATCGATGTCAATAAGCTCACCATGCGCTCACATGAGCGTCGCAGATAATCTGGTTTTAAACGACTCAATGCCCTTGCCATACATCAACGCGTGCCATCAAGGTGCTTGCGGCGTAGGCCGGGGATCTACCTGCGCATTACACCTCGAACGCACGATGAAAGACTCGTCAAGGAAGTGCCTCCGCATTGCAAAGCTAGGTGATATTCCATGAAGGTGCTTTGGAGCGTTTGCAATGAAGACGATATTATCGCGGGCTTATGTGTTAAGACGTGGTTGTTAGTCATTCGCTGGAATAAATCACATGAAAGCTACGTGATTGAGGAGATCAAAACTAGAAAAAGAAAGAGAAAAGGTCAAGCTTGATACGAGAACCAAAAGGTCCTGTTTTCTTCTCAATTGAGTCAACAACAAATACAATGTGAAGTGGTTATCACACAATACACATAGAAAGCTTGTGTATGGCGGCGCGGCCGTTCATCGCCTCCTCCGCTTTCGAGAATGTGAAATTGTCACATATGCAGTTAGGAGAACGTGGCGCATGAACCAAGTCTACCCTATATTATGGTTATGATGGGTTGAGTGGAGAACATAAAGTACCCCCATCCGAGTGCGATCATGGTATAGTTACATGGAGGTAGTCTTGGATCTCAGGCTACCGGGCAACAAAAGCATGACTTGTCCATGTGACGGGACAACCGGAAGGAGAGCCGGAGGCCCTGACATACGGCACAAGAGAGAGGCCCAGAAGTCGTGGAACAGCCCGCAAGCCCTAAAAGCCATTGATACAACGGGCACCGTCATTCATTTCCGACGCCGGGCCCGTCCCCAGGTACTCGGGGTGGATACCCACCCGCGGCAGAGGGAACTTCCAGATCTCGCCGCTGTTGTCTTCGGACGCGATCAGCGTGAAGTCGTCGCCGGGCGACACGGCGCCCCAGTGGTCGCTGCCCGCGACGTGGCCGTAGTTCGTCAGGGTTCTCCAGACCCCGGCCTGCCGCGAATACTGCATCAGGTGCGTCTGCGTCTGGTCGTCCGGCTGCGTCATCGACCGGCCCAGGCACCAGAGGTAATCGCCGGCGCCGGGCACGAAGGCCCAGTCGAAGCAGTTGTGCTCCAGGTCGGCGCGGCCGCCGGCGGTCACCTGGCCGTAGGTGTCGGAGCTGGGGACGACGTCGACGGCGAGCCAGGTCTCGCCGTTGTAGTTGGCCCAGTAGGTGCCGGACTCGTCCACCACGCCCATGTTGTAGAGTCGGCGGAAGGAGAGGCCGGGTATGGCCGAGACGTTGGCCCACGAGCCGTCGCCGCCGATCTTGACCAGGCTTGTGACGTTGTCGGTCCCGAGAGTCACGCCGTACAGCAGGTTGTCGACGATGCTACGAAATCAAATCGTTAGTCATGGCCCGTTGTGATCCAACGATGAGCAGCATGTCCGAGAGCATGCCAACTTACTTGTAGCCCACGGCGCTCACGCTAATGTCTACTTGACTGCCAAGAAGTGTAGTATTCCAAGTTGTAAGATCGACGCTATAAAGGGAGCCGCTTTGAACCAAGTAGTTGCTGGAGTCGCACTGGTGACACAGTCAGTCAGTCAATCTTCGTTATATGGCCTGCACTAGTAGACTCACGGTCACGGTGGGAAGGTCACCAATGACGGTCTTAGTTGTCGATTCTGTGGTCGTAGTGGTTGGATTCGTGGGGGTCGTCGTGATGACCGTCGTTGAGATGGTGGTAATGGTCGGCGGCTTGGAGGTAGTACGGGTAGTCTTCGTTGTCTTGGAGGTAATGGTCTTCGTTTTTGTCGGGAACCGGGTAGTGCTGTGCGTTGGCTCATCATATCCCTGGCAATTGCCCTGATCAAGGGGGTCCCAGTACCCTAGGGAGCTGCGGACTGTATAGTTGTGGCTTCCGTCATATTGTCCCCAGTTCGTAGCCTTGCTACTCTCCCATTTCTGGGTATACTATATCATCTATCTTTAGCAACCTACATGCATTGGAAGTTGTGAAGCAGACATACTATGGAGCAATACTGGGCCCAGTCGACACCGTCCTTCTGGAGCATGTATGTGTTGAAGAAGCGGCAAAGTCGAGAACTGTGACTTTGGTCCGCATTGTACGTATTGCAGACATTCATGCAGTAGGACGGGTCGAATTTGCCATGGAAGACATGGTAGCCAGCAATGTAGGTGTCTTGGCCCCTGCAGTTGATGGGAGCAGCGATGGCAACGTCGCCGTATAATTCCGGACCATTATAGCCAAAGACTTCGCCAAGACCATGGACATCGTTTGAGCCGTCGAAGCTGGCATTGCGAGCGGCGACGTGGGCTGTAGCGACGGAGGCCACAGCGAGGGCACCGATGAGGATCTTGGCAATCATGGCGGAACGAGATTCTGAATGCCGTGGATGATGTTGAAGGAAAACTCAGGTCCACGGTTTGTGGCTCACTTCTCATGGATTGCTCTTATATGATCTGGGCACACTTAGTTATACCAGATTGGCCCAATGAGTTCGTCCATGGTACCGTCAAGGTTTTCAGGGCAGTGAGTCCCTGTGTAATAGCACTTGGTGCCTGTTTGGAATTTTGGCTTTATGGTATTTAATAAAAGCGCAAGTAAAGAAACCTTATCTTTTCTTGTGTAGGAGCCGCGAGCCATGCTACCGAAAACCATCATCTTAGTATTCTTTCCTTGCTTGTACCCAACAACCTGTCTCTCAAACCTGAGCGTGCAGGTGCATTGCAAACGACTCCATCGCAGCTGTGACCCAGCTAGACCGATTTCGTGCTTTTGTCTGGTCATACATGCCTCAGGGGAGAACCCTTTGGCCCTTAGTTATTGGTTCACCAGCAGATCAACTTGACCCCAGAGGGACATGTACTGTGGAATAAACCAAATTTAGGTTCATGCAGTTTTTCCTTGCTTCACTTTGAGCAAGTTCGCTCTCAGCCCACCAATAAGGGTCCCTATTGGTTGATAGGGCCCTTGGCTTGAGGGAAACGATTGGTGTCGTAGCTCATTATACATGAAATCGTCGCTGATACTTATCATTATCGTTGCATCACCGTGGAACTATCATCATTTATGACACGGTAGTTGGCCATGATTGCGGAAGATCGCATTAAAACGTATATACGAGCGACACAGGCGCAAAATCACGGAAGAAATTGTCTTCATGGTGAGTATCAACAGGACAAACAGGTAGTAGCTAGCGTGTCGATCCATAAACTATCTCTCGCCTCCATTTTTGACACCCTTTTCTTCTCTGCTAGCGTCGTCAAACACCACACCCCTTCCCTTCTACCAGCATCCATTCCGTACCGCGAAATTAGTTAATCCAAGCACACGAGTCTGAAGCTCTGCACATCTAATCTCCTACCTCACTCAAGCCGTCGGCTCCGGGCAAGGTGGCGCCGTGTACGTGACCTTGACACAAGGATCGTGGCAACTATATCAACTAGTCAGTCATCAAGCAAGCCCAGCACCAGCCTATAACGTCTTTCCACTCCTCTCATCGTTCTTCCACCCAAACACCTTTCCGTGAGGTAGAGTTCGCTTACCCTCCGTACGTCAAAGTCGCCGTAGGGACCGGGGATCCGCACTCCTTGATCCAGTCCTCGCACAATGTGCCCGTCAGCGTGCAGCTCGAGGTGGGTGCTTCCTCCGTAGGGCACGGTGGCTCGGGCCACGCCGTGGTAGTGCAGACGCCGCGGCAGCTGGGATCGCACAGTTAGTCGTACTCTCGATCAACTACTTAGGAAGTCTATCTGAACATCTTCTTTTCTCCTGCGATTGGAGGCGGTGTGACAAGAATGGAGGGAAGGGGAGAAGAAGAGAAGAAGAGATGTTGAGTAGATGTGTAGTGTTTAGGCAGCAAAATCAGATGACATAACACATACCCTCCGTAGGTCAGCACCGCTGTCGGCGTCGGCGAGCCGCAGGACTTGACGCTCCCGACGCAAGTGGTGGCAGTCTCGGTGCACGAGCTCTGGGCGGAGGCCATGGCGACGAAGGTGAGGACGGCGAGTTCGCGGAAGTACATGGTTGTCTGATGGTTGTTTGAGTTCAATTTGTAAGCTTTGATGAGGATAAGGCTTAAGTGTTTGATCTCATTTTCAATCGTGAGTTGACGAGTTCAGATATGGCATCTTTTATATCCGAAGAACTATGTATACGGCTTCCCGTTATGATGTAGTGAGCTCTCGCACATTTGTTGACAATACGAGCACATGTCTTGGCGTTGAGCCCAGTGATGGCTGTGGTGAGAAGAGATGATCGAGTTTTGCGATTCATATTCCTCATCTGGGGTGAGTTGTCCGATGCGATTGTAGATACACGAAGCTTACAGACAGCTAAGGGGCAAGTTTAGGTCCTAGTCGCCTTCTCCGTCAGGGGAAGCTTGTACACATGCTGGGATAGGATTGAGTCCATTCAGGTATAGCAGCCTATCGATTCTTCCGTATGCCGCGATGATAGGATCGGAAATTAAAGAAGACGCATGGTTGTGGGATGCGGCTGAGGTGGAGAGTTACTCAATGCGGATCCACTACAGAGCCCTGATATCTCAAGATGGACGACTCTGGGACGAGTAAAAATGTTGTCCAGCTTACTAGATAGGAAACTCAGCATCAAATTGGTCTTAGAAATCAAATGAAGAAAAAAAAAAAAGTTGACAAAGACACAGAACGTAGACGTATAACTAACCACCGTGAACGCGCTCAGGCCTCCCCGATGTTGACCAGCAACAGACATGATGCGGGCTACATCCGTTAGGGGCTATCAGTAGGTGTGCTAAATATAGAACGAGCTTCAATTGAGCCAGAAACGCAATGTGGACGGATGGGGTAAAAAGTGAGATGGAGAAATGGTTCTGCCTGGCCTCTCAGTAGGAGCCATATACATATCTAGATGCTTATTAGGTACATAAGTACAGAATACGTGCGGCATACCTTCCGAAATAACCACCTGAAAACAGCTCGCGCCTTCTGAGCCGAGTACACGATGCAAGATTTAATATTTTCATTAAGGATTCTTGGGGTTGATGCAAGCCCCGGCGAAATTTGTCTCCAGGCTCTTGCGTGGGTTCTACATAACGATCATTGGCGTTGCTAGCTCCGTGAAGAAGATGATTGTATGCTTCGCGTAGTGTGGTGGCGCTGAAGGACGTGAAGGCCCTGGAGCTAGAATTATACTGGACCTGAGTGTAGGTACCTTCCCAAGAGGTTAAAAAATTGTACTTGGCATCCTTTATTACCAACAAGTCATGCCTGCGGGATAGGGTAGTTGGCGATGAGGCATGGCTCCATGTCTTTTAAGCATTAAGTACCAAGTTACAATGGCTAGCTAAGTAGTTTCCGTAGCGTTATGGGATTGACTCAGGAAACGCAACTCTGACTAGATCATGTGACGGCTCAGTGCAACGGCGTTTTGAGAGGTACAATATGATGGAGAGTGAAATGGTGCTGCATTGGGCTGCAGTAAAGTGCTCAATACCGAATTGTGCCGCCTGACGATTTTCAGGGCAGGCCTTCAAGGGTCTCTCCGACTTGTGAAGACTACAGATCGCTTACGAGACTGTTGCACCTTCCCACATTAACCGCGCGATCGGAAAGGCAGCAAGTAAACCAAAGCTGCGCCACAGCGACAGACTGTCAGCCCTCAGGCAGTCATTCCGCCACACAGCACCAGACCTCCTCCCTCATGTGACGCGTGTCAGTAATGTCAGTATCACACAGCATGCGATGGTTCCGTGATCTGGGTGGTGTGCCGCAGGAGATAACATGCGGCCAGCCACAGATCTCTCTCTGGCCAGGAGTCCAGACGCTCGACTGAAATGTCAGGCAATGCTGCTCGATGAGCTAGACTGTGTCAGACATGTCTAGGGATGTGTCTGCCCGCCGGGGGATCGACGGCATCCACAGTCGAGACCATCGGGCCACGGTCAGGGCAAAAGGAGCAGACGACAGAAGAGGCAATCCATGGACCCGTGTTTGCCTAAAGCGCGCACTCGCTGCTTTTAGAGGATGCTGTGACTGGATGGTACCTACATAAACGATGGATACTGAGGCAGCGGAGACATATTCCTGTACATCTGTATGTGAGTATGGCGCGGTGCTGCTGCTGCTGTGTTGGCATGCGTTGAGCGAATTGGATGAAGTCGAATGGACATCGGCCTGAAGAGGGAGGGATGAGATCATGGGGACGGGCAGCGCCAACGGCGGGTCATCTGGATGGCTGGATGGTTGGGAGCTGTCATTGATGGTGTCTGCTGTCTGCTGCAGGTGTGATGCGTCCGTCTGTTAGGCGTCGGCAGTGGCAAGTGGTGCCGATACTATCACTAAAGTACCTTATGAGGGGCTGGATCGGCTGGAGCTGAGGCCATTAGTGCTATCATAGCGCTATAACAGAGCTACACATACATAAGACAGGACCCTTCGATTTCCTTAGCGGTACGGGTCTCAATAATGCCCCGACCACGACGACCAACCCAGCCAGCACCCCGGCCTGCTCTCCCCCCCTCCGCCAGCCTATCTGAGAGCGTCTCCATCGAGAAAATCCACGCCGGTTGACATCATTCCTCATGCATTTGGCCTCCTCCTGCGTGAGCCTTAGCTAGATAACCGACACTCATTCGTTACACCGCTAGATCGTTGTGCAATTCGTCCTCTCTCCTGCATCGCGTCGTTTTTCTACCGCCTTCCCGTACAGGGTTGCCCCAGCCTCGACACACACTGCTCCCTTTATTGCGTGTCACTGCTTTGCTCTGCCTATCTGCTGTTCCCTTTCTCGTGTTCTGTCCAGGCTATCCCTGGGTGTCATCGCTGGTTTTTAATATCTTCACTCGCCTTTGCTACCTGTCCCTGATTTTCTTGCCCACCATCTTCGGCACTTTGACAGAACAAAAAGAAAAAAATAGCAGAAAGCCTGTGACCCCTGGCTACTAGGTAAAGCCGCGATACAACACCATGGGATCCCATTCCGGAACCCGCCGCGGTCGCCACGACGATCCCTACACCTTCGACGACCCATATCTCAGTACCACCTCTCCAAGAGAGGCCAGTTTCGAGTATGTCGGCACCGACGAGCCTCTATCGCCGGGCGGCCGCGCTCCCGATAATCCAGAGCCCCCACGCCACACGTTTTCACGGGAGCAAGAGCCGAAGCGACGACCGAGTCCGACCAGACGGTATTCGAGAACCACGAGTCCTCCACGACGATCGAGGCATCACCACGATAAACACCACTCGCCGCCACGAAATCGCAGACAGTCGCCGTCGGTCAAGAGCTCTCGCCATCACTCTCCACATCGGCGACACAGCAAGAGAGAGAAAGAGAAAGAGAAAGAGGCCGCACCCACGAAACTAGCTCGATATCGCGAATTTGCCCAAAGACCGGCAGTGCAACGAACGAAGACGTACGGACGTCAGGGCTTGCATTTCTTGGGGGAAGCTGCAGCGGCCTATGCCGCAGCTCAGCAAGGTGGAGGTGGAGGGGATGGACGCGGGCGATCCCTGGACCGGTATGACTTCTACGATCCCGAACCCGTCGAGCCGCCGCGTCGGAGCCGTCACAGACGCCGACATACGCCCAGTCCGTCCCCATCTCCGTCTCCCTCTCCGCATCGCCGACGCTCACGACGCGGCGATCCTCCCCGTGATCGCGACCGTCCCCGCATGGGCGAGCGATTAAAGTCTTACAGCACGTCGCCTCCACGACGAGGCCGCGATGTTGATTCGGTATATGATTCGGATCAAAGCCGTCATCATAGACGGCACAAGCGCCGCACGGCATCTGCCACCCGTTCGGTTTCGCCGCCCCGTCGGCATGGACGTGCGCGATCTGCCACGACTAATCCTGGTTTCCGATCAAGCTTGAAACGGGAGCATTATAACATGCCCGAGAAAGCCAACGCCGAGCGCTGGCAGATGGCTGCGCGCGCTGCTCTCGAAGCCGGTGGACTCACTGCCTTCCGATTGCGCAAAGAGCCCGGGTCATGGGCCGGTGAAAAAGGCGCCAAGATAGCGACCGCGGCCTTGGGAGCCGCGGCCATCGACGCCTTCATTGACAAGGACCCGAGGCACGCCAGGTCCAAAGGCGGCATGAAGGGCATGGCGGAGAATGCGGTCACCAGCATGATTGCGTCACAGCTGATGGGTTTCAAGGGCTCAAGCAAGGGTGGTAAGTCGAGATACTGAGCGCAAGTATCCGGCGAGACACGCTAGGATCTGCTCTTGATGTGGTTTTACTGTATTTCTAACTTTTTGACTTGTTGCTGTGGTTCTTTGACACCCTTTTTCAGCGACTTGCGATCAGTTTTTGCGTCTGTGTTTGTGTCTGCGCGTTTTGCGAATTGGGGAAAAATCTGGGTTTCAAGAAACAGGCGCCTCTAGCGATGAGAAAAAAGCACGAACTAACGATGACAGAACGAGCATACGGACGGCGAAGATGAGATGGGAAATGAAATTGGATCACGATTTGATGACTGGCGTCTGTATACATCTTGACGCACCTTGTTACGGTTATATATATACATATAGGTATCTAAATGAACAGAATGCATGGCAGGCGTCGGACGGATATATATCACACCATTCTACTCAGGATTGATTCGTCTTGGGATGCATTGCAGAGTGCTGTACATTGGTCGGAGCTATGCTGTGACATTCCCGCGGCTTCTTGCAGCCTGAGACTACGAGCGTACTGCGCAACTGCTCTCCAAATAATAGCTAGGGGCAACTATGGAGGCCGGTAGTAAATGTGCTGTGCCGCTCGTCGATGTATACGCTTGGGGAGGAACAATAGAGGGTGCAGGGCTGCGACGGGTACGAACAGGTGGCACAAAGAGTCTACTTGTCCAGATATGAGGTCGTTTCCAGGGTTGGTACAGAACGTAATCTGTAGGAAATCAGATTAACTTGCGCGCAGATACCATGAGATTAACCCCTTCTTCCATTGCATTGTAAAGCGAATCTGATGTTAAATTCTCTCCTAGTTACGCCTATGGCTTCGTTGTTCACTAGTTGGGAAAAGAGTTGGCACTTTTCGGCAATGACGGCCTTTGATCACGTGGAAAGGACTTTTCCTGGGTGGCTACCTAGGTAAGTTTATGTCTCTGTCAATGTACGCGATTGGTGACATTATTGTGGCTGATTCCCAGACCACTTGGCGAAATTCGGGAACAAGACATGGGAATAGGGCGAACGTCTTTATGCAGGTAGTCGCCGGAGGTTGCTCGATCAGTGCGGTATCTGTCTGCGTTCTTGCAGACGCAAGAAGGTTGTCGAGGGCGAGAAACCTGGAAAATAGAAGATGAGCCACTGATTTGGGGTGGTGTGAGAGCGACTAACTAGTTATTAGTGCAAGTGGCTATACTGTGGCCATGGCCGCTGTTTTTACAAATTTACTATGGCTAGCTATTGCAAACGGCGGCTATCGCGATTTGTTATTAACATATACACACATATACACATATGATTACATAAACCTAATGCAGATACATTGCTTTTCGAATAGTTATACGACTGCGTAATTATATTTTTGCCTTGTTGTTTGGAATATAAATCATTGTTATACCTAAATGCTGTACGGTCCTGTACCATTAGTTATTTGGACTCATGCACCGCTGGCTGGCTGTGTGGCCATCAGGTCTGGCTCCAAATCATGGGGGGCGGTTTGGGGCCGGGCCGGGCCCGGGGGTCGACGTTAGTATCGGTTTATCACAGCTGCTGTGATTTCCGTTCGCGGTCAGGGGGAGGGGGGGAAAATAATGGGCCCCTGGTTTTCAGTCATGGGGATTTATAGCCGTGCCATGATGTTCCACCGCAAAATCGAGCCGCGTACTTTGGCATCGTATCACGTGGAGGTACGATATAAAGCTCGTGTACTGCACGAGCTTCGAGTTGGCGGGTACCATAACAAATCAATGAAAGCGTGTATAATTGGGAAGCAAGATTTTTGGAGCCAAAGGAAAATAGGGCGCGAATGCAGGAAGAAAACGACCGCTGCACGTCTCAGGTAAAGCTGAACAAGTCAGCGACTGATGTCTATTATAGTGTGTTTTATGGCTACGCCACAGCTGCAGGCTCACACGTAGGCTGACACACAAAAGCAGAGGGAAGTTTGGCAGCCCGCTGTAGGCGCCCATGGGTATCAGGCTGGACTCAGTCTGATTTAAACAGTCCAGATGCTTTTCTGTCCACTCATCGATTACACCCACCGCTCCTCATCACACAATGGCAAGCGATCCTCGGACTGATTCGAATGCTATCTCTTCACTAGAGACAGGTCTTCATCGACCACGAACACCTAGATTTCAAGGAATAATGCAGCGATTATTCTACAATATCAGCAATAGCAATATCACACGGGACACTATAGATGAGATTCTGAAAGCAGAGCTGGAGAGCAGCACCCACGATCAATTGCCACTATTAAGACGGCTTCCATCTCAGTATCGGCGCATTCGAACCCAAAACGCCGGAGTATTTCACCAGGAAGAGACTTCAGCTCTGATTCCGTATTGTAAAAACCTGATTTTCCCTGATGATCATCTGACTTTCTGTTGTGATAATTTGACTTCACATTGGATTTTCGTCCCACAACCAGGCACTAGAAGAACAGTGCAAGAAAACACGCGGGAGTAGATTATCCCGGTGGGAAAAAAAGATGTTCAATGACCGAATTAAATTGGATCACGTATGCATATATCCAGGAGCAGACGAAAGTTCAACATGAAAACAAAATCGCAGATTGGGAAAAGAGGATAGTGAACAGACTCAAAGAAAGTTGCGTTGGAAGCCTACAAATCATGTACGTTGCCTTAACGTATCTTGTAACTACAAGTATCTGATCATACCAGTGCACTTGCAGAGCGTCCCGACCGAAAAGACCTGCATTCTGTTATTTCTTTCTGGGAGTTTGTCAACGCCATACTACGTGGAAACTTCAGCACTCTGCATTACACACCAATATGGGTAATGCAGATCGCGATCGCGAGATATTGGGGCATAGAGATGATGCACTGGTCATCTAACTAAGAGTTATCCACGAAATGCCCATGAACTTGCTCGGCCTGTACCATCTCTACCACCATCAATGAGACATACAGAGATATCCCCTCCAGCGGAGAATAACACAGGCCGCATCCGATGGAGTCAACAGTCCAATGATCCTGGTAATCTTGATCCAGCCCGTGGGAATAATGAAATACTTCTCACGTGGATCCACAAGATTTCATCATTCACATCAGACCTCGCGATATACATATGGGAACCACAAAAGTCTACACCGGATGTTGAATACGCCAAAGTAGCCCTTAGAAACGTGTCAGGCGTACAGGGGACCAGAGTTGTTGTTGCCTTTCGAACATGTCGCACACACAATCAATTTTCCACAAAGCGCAATGCCCTTCGCGACCAGAGGGGCAATCGAGCCAACGATGCTACTGACAACAAGCCATGGAAGCCCCTCAGTGATGCTTTTTTGACAATATGTTATGTTTTTGACGTCATAATCTCTGTCGTGTCAGGATTCCTGAGGAACTGCCACAACGAGGCTTCTCGCTTTGTAAGTAACTAGTTATACCAACCGATTTGGATTGCAATATTATGCTTACAGACTCTCGAAGAGTATCACTGGCAAACAAAAACCGTCCACAAGCAAATTGAGGCTCCTTGTACACTTAGAAGATCTCCGCAAAACTGTCCACATTAGTGTTAATCATGGTCTGGGTGTAATCATAGGCTGACCTCTTGGATCGACACAGAACTACAACCGTCCTCAGACTTTTGGGATGGAGGCATCGCATTTTCTGAGAGGTTGACGGCCATCCGTGAAGACCTTAAATACCTTGCAAAGGATTTTGGAAAACTCCAATCGAGTAACTATGGAGGACGATCGAGAAGTCTTACGCAACCACTTTCAGCTCTCTCAGGACCTTAATGTCTTCCGCCTCACGGTCCTGGCAGCAGTATTCCTGCCATTGTCATTTACTACAAGCATATTTGGAATGAGTATGAATACAGGAACAAATGAAGGTCCATCAGGGTTCTCCGATTGGACGAACTCCTCTCTTTCTATGCCTCTAGAAGAAACCCGCAATTCTACGGAAGCGATTGTATCAATCGTTGGAAGCTCTGGAAACTCGAGTTTCAGTTGGAAAACTGTCGTAATAACAGCAAGCTGTCTTGTGCTTACACTACCACTCACTTTAAGCATCGGATCAGTAGTGCGTTCAATCGTCGTCGCGGTCTATCAATACCATGCTTACTGGCAAGCTGGCGCATTTGTGGTGGCATCGGGATTCATCTACTTGACGACATTCAGTTCAGTCACCTTTCCTTATCCTTTGAACTCGCAAGTAACTACCATTTGGGGCAAACCTCACGCTTTTGATAACTGTTTCCTATTTTGTGGTTTACAGGCTACATCCAAGGCATCGGGACCGTCATACTTGGATCTGGGCATTGTTCACTGTCATATCCCTGATCTTCTTTTGTTTGTTTTTATTGTCGCGGAAGCTCTTGCCTGTTTGATTTTATTTCCACGGATACTTGTCGGGCTCTTGTACGGCGCTCCTTCGCTTTTCAGACATCTCAAAGCAGGAAGGTGATATTAGAATGGAACCAAGAGTGGCAGGTGAGAGCAGCGAGCTTACAAAAAGACAGGGCAATCTATTTTGAATACCACTATAATTTCTAATACAAAAGGCTTTTCTCCAGCACAATACTACTCGCGTGACTTGTCGTCGCCTGTTACCTAGTTCGTAACTGGTTAAGATTCCCAGCCCCGCATCGACGGGTATGGGATGCGGAGAAGGTGGAGATGAAGTAGAAGCTGGCGACGCTTAGGTGCGACGATCTCCGAGATATGGGCACGTCTTGAACCGACAACCCGAGAGTGAACATGAATTGGTGTTTGTGGCTTTCTTACCAAGTCTTAGAGCGCTTAAGGAGAGCACTTGAGGCGAACCATATGTGACCAACCGACTCAGCATCCGATGCCATCGTAGTGTATACGCCATGACGCCCGAGCCCTTGCACCAAGCTACGATGGAGAAACATGACGACACAACGATGATCGAGTTCGCCGAGGACATCCAAAAAGAAACCCAGCGGGAGATTCAAAATGGGACGGACACGCGACCCGAGATCCTCCGGCATCTCACGCCACAGGAGATGAGCGCCCTTGAAGCCAGACTCGTCAAGAAACTCGACATACGACTTCTCCCCATCTTCATCCTGCTCTTCCTCCTCAACATCCTCGACCGCAACGCCATCGCCAACGCCAGGCTCGGCGGGTTGGAAGACGAGCTCGGGCTCTCGGATGTGCAGTACCAGACGGCGGTCATGGCCGTGTGGGCGGGATATATCTCCATGATGATCCCGTCAAACATGATGTTGTCCATCTTCAAGCCGTCTGTCTACCTACCGACAGTCGTTGCGATATGGGGACTCGTCGCCGGCGCGAGTGGCTTCACCCAAAGCTTTGGGGGATTGGTCGCAGTGCGGGCGCTGACCGGTGTCACGGAAGCGCCATACTTTGTCGGCAAGTCCGATCCCCGCTGCTTCACGCGTCGAGAAACTGATTTCATCAAGGCTGCATCTTTCTCTTGTCTTGCTGGTACAAGCGCTCCGAGCTCCCCTTCCGCATCTCCATCTTCTACTCAGGCTACACCCTCTCCTCCGCCTTCGGCGGCCTGATCGCCGCGGGCATCAAATCGAGCCTAGACGGCGCCCGCGGCTACCGCTCCTGGCGCTGGCTCTTCATCATCGAGGGCGCCGCCACCATGGCCTGCGCCGTGCCAGCGTACTAAATCCTCCCCGATTACCCCCGCACCACGCGCTTCCTTCGCCCCGAGGAGGCCGCGCTCGCCGAGTGGCGCCTCTCGCTCGAAGCCGACGGCGAGGACGACGCCGTGCCGGGCTCGGTCTTTCAGGGGCTCCAGCAGGCCGTCCTCGACCCCAAGGTCTGGCTCCTGGTCCTGATCGAGACCGGCGCCGTCGTCGGCATGAGCTTCACCTACTTCTTCCCCTCCATCGTCGCCACGCTCGGCTACAGCCGCGTCCGGACCCTCCTGCTCACCGCGCCCCCCTACTTCGCCGCCTTCCTCTTCTCGCTGCTGCTCTCGTGGCACAGCGGCCGCCGGCGCGAGCGCGGCTGGCACGTCGCGGGCGCGTGCGCGATGGGGGCCGCGGGCCAGGTGGTGGCGATGGCGGCGCCGGGGGTCGGGGCGCGGTACTTTGCGTTCTTCCTGTGCGCGGCGGGCGCGTTCTCGGCGTTCCAGGCCATCCTGTCGTGGGTGTCGAGCACGGTGCCGCGGCCCAAGGCGAAGCGCGCGGTGGCGCTGGCGATGTGCACGGCGGTGAGCAATGCGACGAATATTAGCACGGCATATCTCTATCCGGAGACGGACGCTCCGTAAGTCTCTGATCTCCCGTGCGCTTAGCTGATTGATGAATATACTGATCTTGGGGATAGGATGTATCGTCAAGGCGGCGTCGTCTTGACGGTGTGTTTGGCTGTCTGTGGCATATCGTGTGTTGTGTTGAAGCTTTGGCTGGAAAGGCTGAACAAGCAAGCGGAGAGGAGGGAACTGGAATCAAACGGCCTTCTGACATCGTTCAGATATGTTACCTGAGAGTTGATTATGTGCTTTACTCAATGGGCCATGAGATTTAAACTAGGCTAGATCATGGTGAGAACAAATCGAGTATGCAGAGGCAAGACTGCCAAAGGGACATGAAGCCCGTGATCACATTCAAAACACGTGAGGATTCTACGAGGTAGGAATATCAAGTCGCAATAATATTTGCGTATAAGAGCTGTTGCAGATCGCTTATTCGGCCGTTCTGAGATGGATGCTTCGAGCCCGCATTTGGACGTAGGAATTACCGTCATTGCTGCTACCTGAGTTTGATAGCACAGACTAGGTATATCGAAGCAGCAAGAGACAAGGTGTTGTTAGCGGATCGCATACCCGAATTACAGCCCGAAACCATCATTTCATAAGTAGTTGGCCGATTCGGGAGTAGCCACGGTCACATGGAGACACTCGGCATGTAGCTTGACTACTATATTATCAGCCCTGTCATCGGCCTATTCGTGAGAAACCCGATCTCCGACTTCCTGCTCGTCGAGAGCCTTCTTGTAGGCATCGCAGGCATCGCATGCGTCCATTTGTTCAGCGACCAGACTACACTCGAGGGGGCTGACGGAATTGACCACATAATCCACCTCGCCCAAATCAGTCAATCGGTCATGCAAGTTTAAGGCCTCAATGTGTAGGTCTTGATTGGCGATCGGGCTACCTGTCGATTTTGATCCATCCCTGTTGGCTATCGAATCGAGACGAGGCAGGAGGAGGGGCAGGGCTCTGTACGTTTCGGTTCCCATGGCTAGATAGGCATTCCCCGTGTTTTGCATCGAAAGATGGTGAAGGCGAGAACGAGTTCAACTAGGGGGGTGGTTCGCCTAGAGAGCAGAGGATGCGCACTCTCGATTCACCAGTCCCAAGTACGATGCGACCAGAAGATACACCTTCACCTATCCCACCTAATGTCGAGGAAACCCGAAATCGGTCACACCTCTCTCGCGATGAATTCGAACGTCGTCGATGAAGTGACGGGAGACCTAGGAAACTGACAGCGTTTTCTCTGACAGTTCGAGTCAATTCGCAGATGAGATACAGCGATCCTTTACTCAAAGGCGCGCACCTTCAGATACGGCATCAAGCGAAAAGCCAAGAGGAGGGGAGACACATCTCCAGTACGGCGACAACACTGCCAGCGTGGGGGCCAGACTTGCAATAGACGACGCATCGGAAGCTACGACACTTGCGTCCAAGCAGCATGTAAAAATCTCCCCTCGTTCTTGATTCAGAGTCCCGCCGGTCTCATTGCAATTCCCCTGGTAGTATATTCTGCATTTGCAGTCATTGCAACATCGAGTAGGACAAGTAGGACATGTCCAGCCACCTGAGGGCGGCGAATTGGTCTGTAGGTCAGCTAGAGCCCGGGGGAGATCGCAGACACACAGGATCAACTTCGCAGACCGAACCGATGAAAAGCAGGCATCTGAGACATGGCTCTGTCTTCTGCATACATCGTGGCTTGAAAGGGAAAATTCCAGAACACGTCCTGCTCCTGCCAGGCAGAACAGCGGTCCATGATGCGACCGGAATCTCGTGATGTGGCGTCGACCTGCAAGCCTCACTAGGCTCAGCCCCTTCAGGCTTCGACACTTGGTCTGTTGACGAGCGCCCATTGTCGCCTAGGGTGGCGCGACCATGTCAGAGCTTGCCAGCGACGGGATCAATCGAGGCTCTTATGTTGGGTAGAGATACCGCAAGCAAGTGGTGGGTTGCACGACATTGATGGTTGAGATCTCCGCTCCATTCCGTACGGCCCGACGCTTTTCGATCGCCAAGCAGACACGCTCATCTTCATCTTCACTGATCGTGTTGTGTGCGCTGTCTCAGATGGCCACGAATCACGACCAGAGCAGACACGCGGCGCGCGCACCGGAAGCAAAGATTCCCATCAGGCCGCTTCTTGCATCTCCTAAAACCCCAGGTTTCGGTCAGCTCCGACGTGTCTTATTATGCATGTGCCACCGATATGTCCAGGACAAGGGCGAATCTGTAGCGCAATCCTTCCACCCACGTCGGGCGAGCGAGGTGCCAATCTCCCGTGGGCCTTTCCAGGCGAGCGAGGCTCACATTGTCGACTCGGCAGGGGAATGATGTAATCTCTGCGCGGCCACCGTGGACGATTCTACCGGGCAGCAAATCACCGAGATGCAACTGCAGGTATCCCCAGGTTGTGTGCTGTGCTGCTCCATCATCAAAATTATGATTCCCCACCGGATCGCTTCCCCAGTTCTCGCCAATATAATCCCTCAGCACATCCCCCCCCCCCCCCAAGGTCCCCAGTCCAGCCCAGCCCAGCCCAGCAAGCAATCAGCCCGCAAGCCATGGACAGCCCACCGGCGCATCAGCAAGAAGCGAGCAGAGAAAGAGGCAAGAGGCGACGAGGCCGCAACGTGCCATCGGGGACCAGACCCCGGTCCGCCGCCGTCAGCTGACAGAAGACTCATAGGTTGCGCAGGGCAGAAAGGGCAGAGGCACAGGAAGCCAAGACGTGCGCTGAATGATGCCGGCGCAGGGTGCGATCAGCGCCCTCGTGGGCTCATTGGCCGCGACCCGGGGGAACGGTCAGCGCGGGGAAGCACAAAATACACACGAGAAGGATGGGGGAGAGTGGGCTACAAGGGCTTTCAGTG
This sequence comes from Xylariaceae sp. FL0016, assembly GCA_022578815.1. NCBI lineage: Eukaryota > Fungi > Ascomycota > Sordariomycetes > Xylariales > Xylariaceae > Xylariaceae sp. FL0016. The sequence continues at coordinate 160,415 of MU388735.1, forward strand.
AGAGCCACACGCAGGGAATCAATCAATTAGCCATTCTTCATGAGTTTGGTCCCAAGTAAAAAGGGTCTTCCCTTGTTTTCCCTTGGTGCCCTTGTGGCCGTCTTGCCCTGCGCTGTGCTGTCATCCTGGCTGCTTCGGCTGGCCGCAAAGTAGGTGGTAGACATGCGAGAGCGGTATCTACTTACTTATTACATTCTATGGACGCCTGCGTGACCGTATGCCTGTCATCCCCCCTCCCTCCTTCTCCTCACCACTCACCATCGTCGCTCATCCCTTAGGGCGGTGGACGTCCACTGCTGCTGCCGTTGCTGCCGCTGGCTGTGCTGCCCTGCGGGATATGTTGATACCGCCACCCACGTTGCATCTCGCAGCCTCGAAGTCGATGCGTCCATGCAAGGGGGGCTGAGCTCATGCTTATATGTCAGGCTACAGCCCGTCGGGCTCGTCGCGAAGAAAAATACATTTCCCATTGATTCAATTTATGATCGCATTGCTGCTCATTGCTGGAATTCACCCAGCTATGTGACACGACTACGGGAGACATGACCGATGCATCCAACCCCAACAAGCCGCCGCCTACCCACCAGGCGCTGGTACTGGAGGCATGGGCTGAAGGCTGCAGTACGTTTGCTCTATACCATGATCACACAGTCCGGTGAGACGACGTTCGCTCGGATGAGCGGCGCCGCATCGCCCGTTTCCTGTCACCGCAGAATACTGACTTTGTCGCGCAGTGATGGGAGCTCTGATCATCATGTCGTGCATCACCCTCGCCAACATGAAAAAAGGCGTCCTCTTACACAAGGTTATCCTGATCGAGGTGAGTCCTCACGCCAGATCCTCTCATTCAAGGCAATGAGTCGGTTTCCTCCAAACTGACCCCGACGGATAGCTCATCCTCGCCTACTGGCAAGCCTTCAACCTCTTCTTCACGGCCCCCGTCTACGGCTGGTGGCTCAGCGCCGCTTCCATCTTCCTCTACATGTCCAACAGCGTGCACAACGTCATCGCCTGGATGAAGCTCCGCCCCTTCATGAACCAGACCGCCTCCCGCCTCTTCATCGGCACCATCGTCCTGGTCCAGCCCTACTGGGTCCTCGAGATCTACGCCAACTTCACCTACTTCAACGCTCTCGACACCGCCGCGGACCCCCTGTTCCTCAAGACGCGCCCCATCGAGTTCGTCTTCCGGGACCCCTGGTGGGTCGCCTCGTGCGCCAAGCTGGTCTGGACCATCCGCCGCCAGTACCAGCTCACGCTGCTGCAGACCGTGACCGCGAGCCCGCGGTTCGCGGTGATGCTGGGCGCCATGACGCTGAGCGTCGCGTTCGTGGTCCTGGACATCGCGTCCGCGACCAACGCTTTCGTCGGCGCGCTGCCGGTGGGCATCAACCCGTTCTGGAAGCTCGCGCTCGTCTTCAAGTGCCTGACCGACACCATCATCCTCGACGACTTCAAGACGGCGCTGGACCGGCTCTGGACGTTCAAGATCTCGAGCTGGAGCGCGGGCATGGGGCCGGGGACGGCGAACGGGGGGGCCAGGGGCAAGGGGGACGGGCTGGATCCGCACATCGAGCTGGCGACGCGGAATCAGAGTATTGTGTGATGTGCGGTGCTGGGGTCGTGTATACTATTTCTAATGATGCAAATCGCAGCGTGTTGAAAACCACTTGGTTTTTCTCCCGTCAAATTCGAGAGTTCTTCCGCCCACTCGTGCGTATCGCGGCGTTCTGGATCTACAGAGCTCGTCCCGAGACACCCATCGCGCAAATCCACGAGCCGCCTCGCAACGCCCAAAACTTGAGTTTGGCCCATTCGACACCGATATAGATACACCTTGCGTCGCACACCCTCCTCACCGAGACGAAAATAGATCGCGAGGCCTGCATATGGTAATCCGGTCTATGTATGTGCATCTCCCAGCCGCCTGGCACAGACCCGGCACGAACGCGGGGTCCGAGCACTTTGGCTGTCTGCATCCCTTACTTCATTGGGTCCGGCACATTGGAAGGCAAGTTGATGGATCGAGGAGCATGCATGGGTGAGTGAATGGGTGAGCCTGTGTGTGCGCGCATGTGTACGTGTGTGTGTGTCGGTTTGGGCGTGTGAGTGGTTAGTTGGTGGTACCTAGGCCGAAAGCACGATTGGGTATTGGAGGGACGGGGCACGCGCCGTGGGTAGGTCGACCCTGCGTTCATGTAGGGACCTAGGTGTGTATGTTGTATGTGCATGGTCGGTTGGCAGCGATCTCAACTAGGCCCTGGGGTTGGTATTTTGGAAGAAGGGCGCTCGGCGTGGCCGGACAAGGTAGAGTGGTGTCATCAGGTGTAGCGAATGGGCAAAGGATTTCAATAAGTGTTTTTTTTTTCCCTGGAACTTGAGGAACCTAGAACTCGAGTCTTCACTAGGGGCACGACTTTGCGCAAAGAGGACCAGAGCATCAGCAGCCGTTCCCATCACCAGGATATCCCACGGATAAAACCGAGAATGAGAAGTTGTCCTTGGGTAACGAGCAGGGGTTCACGGCCCTTGCTCGATAAAACGATAGCGCAGGCGCCCTAGTTAGGCGCATCTATTATATACCAATATCCCTTACCGCCGCAAGATACCAGTATAAGGGCAGAGTGAGGGGTATTAAAAAATTAATATACACAAACGACATGAAGACTTTGAGTACCTAGGTACCACTGCACCCTGCCCCCAGCGCAATGTGCCGGCCCACGATACCACAGCCCCGGATCTCCGTGTCACGGCCCCTTGGCCCCCCCTGGATCCCCACGGACCGTGTGCTGGTCCCGGAGACCGCGCTACTCCGCGTTTTTATTTCTCTTGGGAGTCCACGTGATGAGAACGACAGCAGTCATCTAAGGTTTTACCTACATTATTCTATGTAGTTTGGAATTCTTGTCATTCGTTGAAACATGCTTAGAATCCCCGTCTACGCAATTTGGGAACTATATGAACACCACAGCCCACCTATGAGTGCCTTGCAAACTACAGAAAATCACTACCAAATCTGCACATGGGACACACTTGGAAAACACTAATAGTTCAATCACTCAATTGGAGGGCAAAAGTAACGTTATGAACATCATGTCTCATAATTTTCTGTCTAGATCTATGTGATATGATCTATAGCAACGACGAAACGCCGATTTGGGGAATCTATATGGGAATCATTTTGAAACGCAATGCAAGCCGAGAAAATCTACCCTTCGAGAAGGTTCGACTCTGGTATAAGAATTCACCAGGTGCTTCTCACAATAACAGCGAAGACTTGCTTCGAACAAGTTGCCCAGCGTGACTCAAACGTTGGTCAACAATGGCACGCCTGCGGTAAACCATCGAGTGTGTCGCGCGAAGCATATGACGCAACTACTCTCAGGTGAAATGAAATATGTCGTAACTTGATGCAGGCCCAATGCTGCATCCCTAAACGCATCTAGTGCGTAGAAGATCCAGAGCTGGGCGACAGAACACCATTCTCCTTTTCCAAATGGTCGATCCGAGCCTCCTCGTCCTGCACGGCAAACCCGTACTCGCGAGCCTTCTCTTGAACCTCGGTTTCGTTAAGGCGGGGCAACTCCTTGGCCGCGCGCACGTAGCTGATGTTCTCGGCAAAGCCCTTAGCAAAGATGACGTCAATCTCTTCAAGTGTGCGCCCGGCGGTCTCGGGATACAGAAAGTAGATGATGGGGAAGAAGGTGGCGTTCAAGATGGCGAAGAAGAGGTAAGTACCCCAGCCGCTAGGTCCAGTATTGTCAATGAGTACAGGCGTGATCATGACGATGAAGAAGTTCCAGATCCAGTTGCTGACTGTGGAGGTCGCGTTGGCCTTGGCACGAGTCTTGAGCGGGTTGACTTCAGCGGGGTACAGCCATGGGAGCGGCAGCCATGTCGCGCCGAAGAAGGCGATGTAAGTGAAGAGACCGACAGCGGCACCCTTGGCTGCAGCCGGAGTATTTGGGATCAGGGCACCGAAGGTCAGAACCATGGACAGACACTGGCCGACAGTACCGATCAAGAAGAGCTTTCTGCGACCAACGCGCTCAACAGCGAACCAAGAAGTGGTGGCGAAGATGGAGTAGATGACCATGTTGATGCCACCAAGAAGCAGCGCCAGGTTGTGCGAAGTACCTAACGACGTCTGGAACAGGATGGGAAAGTAGTAAATAACTGCATTGCATCCGGAGAGTTGCTGCATCATCTGAGACGAAGCACCGAGCAGGAGTCGTCGGAAGTGTTGAGTTGGGCCGCCGGTGAATAGATCCGCCATCTTGGTGTTTCCACCAACTTGGCCAGAAGCCCTGATGGCGTCACTGATGACACCCATCTCAGTAACAATCATGGTAGAGTCACGACGTTCACCATTGAGCGCCGCGAGCACGGTCGCGGCCTCTTCGTGACGTTCCTTGGTAAGAAGCCATCGCGGAGACTCGGGAAGGTTGAGCATGAGGATGAGAACGACGATGGCAAAGGTGCACTGGAAGGCGATGGGGAATCGCCACACCATGTCATGCGGTCCGTATGTGCATCCGTAGTCGATCCAGTAGGCGATCAACGTGCCAATGGCAACATTGCCGCCCTCGATGCAGATAAGCTTACCCCGGTTGTGGGAGTGAGAACATCTATTGGAGTTGTTAGTGAGGCATCTTATCACTGGATCATGCAACTTACTCGGCTTGCCAAGTAGGGACCGTCGACGTGTTTATACCATTTCCTATACCAGTGATGCATCGTCCGATAATGAACTGCGCGGTGGCGCCAGATCCGGGAGGTACACAAGCGAGCTGAATAATGACACCGATAATCATGACACTGGCACCGAGGAAGATGGACTTGCGGCGACCGAGCTTGTCACCAAACGTGAGAATGAAGCATGCACCCAAGAAACATCCGACCGCGTAGATAGAGACAATGAAGCCCTCGTACGTGCTGTTGTCCTTAACCTCGGGAAAATCAGATTCGAATGCGGGGGCGGAGACGATGCCAGACATGACACCTTGATCGTAACCGAACAGCAGGAAGTCGGTGGTAGCGACGGCTGTGACCAGTCGTTGCAGCGTCTTGCCAGACGTGCCCCAGAACGTGGGCACGCCAGCCTCGTTGTCTTTGTGTCCCATCGTTGTCGTTGTTGCGCTCGATCCAAAGGGCAATCAAAATAGTGTCGTCCAGAGGAGAGTAAAGGTTGGGGATGAGGAGAACAGGACTCTCCATGTCATCCGGGGATGGGATGGGATGGGGTTAGTTATACACGATAGTCTGAACCTACTCCTCAAATCTCTAACTCTCCTCCAGCTTCTCGAATGTCAGATTCAAGCCAGATCAGGGGTCCCGGGGCCAAGCTGGAAGAGTCTGGGTGTGACCGAGCAAGGACCGAAATGTCATCATTGCTCCGTACGAGTAATCCACCCGAGGGCAAGGCGGCGGGTCCGAAGGGTGTAGGTTGGAAAGAGATTTCATAATTCGCAACGGCAGAAAACCTGCGCAGACGGCGTGGCGTGTGGATGAAATCTGATGTGGATGGCACTTTGCACAGCAGCATAGGTACCTCACAGCGTGCGTACAGTAGGGGCGGATAACGCTCGTTACGTAGTGGTCGTCAGATAAAGGGATCCACTACGGAGTCGAGGCTGAAGAGTTTGATGTGCCCGGGCGAGGGATCGCGAAGATTTCTTCTGGTCTGTTCGTCATAGGTTCCACCTCAAGCTCCACCCCAGGTGTTGACTAGCGGGGCCCGGAGACGGAGCGGTGGGGCCATTGAGAGCGCCTGGCCTTGCTGCGACGGAGCGGACTCTCGCGGTGGTGGAGCGGACGATGAAGTCGGTCACATCGTGGTCACAGAACAGCAACAACTGATGAGGCCAAGCTCGCGAGGCAATGCTCGGCGGACTGGGCAGAGTGGCACGCAAGGCGACCAAACAGTCAGCGCCATATCATACTGAACGAATTTTTTGGACTCATCGGGCGTATGGCGAGTAGAGGGAGACCTCGGACTATCTAGGAAATCCTCGGTCAAGTATGAAAACTCCACAAGCGAAACCTAGCATGGAAGGAGCAGGCGGTGCTAATGCCTTGGCTTCACGAGATTAGTCATGTTGCCATGGCCGCGTTCCCGTTCCCAAGCGCGCCATGCCACGCTATGTAATAAGGCTATCGCGGTGGCTGGTGACAGCGGCCGACCATTATCGCCTAGAGGTGGGATGCATTTAATCAATAAGTTGGAGGAGACTCAGCGACGATGCCGTGTTGATAGTCTGAAGTGACGGTCGCGATGCAACGCGTGTCTTGCGTGCGTAGACTGCTAGGCCCATAAGCACATGCGTAGAAGGGTCTAATGGACTGATTTTGGATGTGTCTCAGGCCGGGAGCGGGACAGTATGACGACACTGGGGGTCTCTCTTGGGTCCTGTCGCGCCTCCAGTCCCCAGTGGGAGCTGCCCGTGGGAAAATAATCATGGAGCGAGCACGGAGAAGTACGGAGTAAAGAGATTGATAAGGAGTCCCCAACTGGAGAATGGCGTCCTCCGCAAACCCACGATAATTTGGGAGGTCGGGCATATGTAGGCAGGGACCACGCAGTGACCAACTGCGCTTTCCCGCGTTATCCTCATCTCCTCGTGACCAGCTCGTGATCTGACCTTGCGATTGTGACCAACCCGTTGCACTCGGCACGGTTTACCTGCTTGAGAAAATACTAGCGGGCCAAAGGAATGAAATTTTCAAGATGGCGATTCGACTCGATTGCCTACATGAGACATTGCCATAAAGAGATTTCAGTGGTTTGAGTGGCAAGCAGCAACGAGTAAGGTGAGGCTCGAGTCAGGCCTGCACTGTTCTGGGCTAATAAATCGTGACCGACCGAAAGAACCTGCAGCAGCACAAGATTGGGGGTGCCCTAGTAGGTACATAGGCGTTTATGCACGGGCGCTTGCGGCATATCTGATTGCTTGGCCAGCTGCCAAGGCTTCCTACCGGCCCATTTTTGAGCCGCACAAAGAGCAGGCGGTCCGAAGTGGCACCGCGCCAGTTGGTCAGGTAGCACTGGAATGACAAGTACCATCGTACCTTGCCGTACCTCGCCAGCTATGGATCTCTCGATGCTATCGAATGTGCCAAGAACCTGCCAGGTTCGCCCAGTCTTGCCATCAAATTGGGTTGATTTACATACTTCCTTCCCTGTGTGCATTGTGAGTGCAGAGATTTCATAGGCAGGCCGAGTCGAACAGAGATGCATTGTCAGGCTAATGCCTGCTGAAAACTTGCAGAGGAAAATGGGTGACTACTAATCATATCACTCTAATGAATAGCAGATATGGATCGTCCATGCGCCGTGCACATGCCAGAGCACGGTGATCGCGAATCGCGGCCACGAACCGATGGGGAGGACCGTTCCTGATGGGTCACATCAATATCGATAACCGCAATGTCCTTTCGGTTCTAGCGTTGGTCAATGAGAGGGGCGCTTGACTAACGCGTGACGTACTATTCGCATCTATTGTCTGGTCGTCTGGCGTGGTATCCTACATGATACAACGTCCCTGTGTGAATGGATCACCATCCCATTATCGCAATAAGTCAATCATGCACATCAGCCCTTACAGGAAATATGCTGATTCTGAGAGCGTTCAGTCGCACTTCGCGCCAGAACCCAAATCCCATTTCCCCTAATCTCCCCGAACATCCCAGTAGAGCCGACCCGACTCCTCTTGGCATACACCGTATTCTCGGCGCCGTTGGTTCCTTCGGTCCCCTACCTGCACGAGACTGGGGCCGATCTTTGACCGTACGTAGCACCATGTAGTAAACATGCGACTGCTGCATCAGGGTCCTCCTTCGGGCTCTGGAGGCACGCCTGGCAGAGAGGGGTCTCCGCTCCCCATCGGCCCTTATCACAGACGGCGAAGCCCTTCTCTTATCATTAGGGCTGCACGCCCACCGCTTCGGATCTGGTGGAGACTGGAGGGGACTGGAGAGACTTGGCGGCCGTGCCGTTTTTGCCGCGCCGATGCGACAGCGCGCCGGACGCGCTTTGTGACGCCGTTGTTCCTGGTCCTGGCGCAGGGCAGTCGGGGATAAATTGCTGTAGGTGACACACGTGCTTGTCTGATATGTGTAGAAGGTCGATATCGATGGCCTCTGGACATGTAGGTCTTGATTGACCAAAGCTGCAGCCAGCCTTCTCCTACGGTCCTCGGTGTGATATGGAGTTCTAGACGTCGCCTTCAGTTCCTGGAGAACATGTCAGTCTTCGGCGCCCAAATGGGGGTGTCAGATCCACAAGACTCTCCTGTTCGATACTTTTAAGATGGTTGGACGCTCTCGAACTACATCAAGGATGTTGAAGCACATGGAATTACTTCGTCGATTCGCTCACTTCATAAGAAGTACGAATGTTCATTCAACTTCTTGTCCCGCAGTGCCGACGGCTTGCCCGCTGCCACTTGACTCGTGTGAGAGAGTCAAACGAGTGTCTCGAGTCCCAATTTATTTCGGTCGTTGCATCGTGCTAGTAGTATATGGGTGTTCTGGCTTGTTGATCGTATATTCATTTTGGGAAGTCGATAGTCGGGTCTCGTGATCGAGAGTTCCTGAGTTAACAGAGGATTGCACATTGATATTTCCTTGGCATTTTCAACAAGTTCTGGATGGTGATTCGATTACAGACTATCGTTCTCTTCAAGGCAATGCTCATACCACCAAGTGCGTCGCGATAGGCATCTGTGGGTAATGTCGCTGCAACGCCAATGTTCATCTGTCAGACACAGTTACCCTTAAAAGTCCACAATCCAGTTCAACGCAATAATGAATTCTGTGTTGAGTTCCTCTCTTACGACCTTGAACATTGCGTTGGCCGCTTGCATGACGAAACTACATAGTATTCTACCCAGGGGTTTCCGCCATGCCCCCCAATGCCTCTCCGTCCAGCTTGTATACAAATGCTGTATCTCTACCACTCGGTATATTTGACGACTTGATCCGTGAAAGCATGTGTACAGATAGATGCCTAGATCAAGGTGCCCTTCGCTCTTTCCAGTTTGTCCCGTCATGCTTCAAGACCTCGGCACATCACCATGCTTAACGACTAACGCTGTCTTGCCTCGGTGGCGGGGACCGTGTCGTACTCAATCTGAGGTAGTAAATCTTGTCCAATGTTTGTAGCGGCTCTGGTTCCAAAACTCGAGAGTATATGACTGTGAAGTCATCTGGTTTGTGCTGCGGGATCATCATTATCTGGAGGCAGTAGGTTCGAAACCATCTTAATCTCGATATCGTGTGTTCGAGGTCGAAGCGTCTTGGGCCATCACCTGATGGAAGGTGGAAAGCCATTTCTTTCTTGGATCGAATACTTCATGGCATGGTGATCGTTGGTTCGGTATTGTCCTGTTGCCGTATTATTTCGCCAATCTTCGTCAAGAGAGTCTGGATTGTGTGTCGAATACTTCTTCATTTGATACGAGGCATTATCGCCCATGCCTGGTACGGTCGTTTGATATTTCATTGAAGTCCAAGTCAAGATGGGGCAAGTACTAAATCATCAGCCCTATGCTTCGTACTATCCGACCTGGATACCAGAAGAGCAGACGCTTACTTGAGAAATTCAGGTACGAGATGGTGGTGCAACTCAGGAATCAGGCTCTAAATTCTGTCTGTTCCATCATGTAAACTGATGGGATCATGTGCTCAAATACAGAGGATCATGCCGTTTCCTCTCGTGGCAGCCCTGAAGGTCCGGTATCTACCTGCAGTTCGATATTAATATCGGCAGCCCATTCCCGCCATTTCTGTGAAAACCTCCCCCTAAGTTCCCGAGCAACGACAAAAGCTCCCACGCAACCAGCACAGCTAGGAAATTCCCTTATCGCTACACTGCGGTTAATCTTTCGGGCATATCAGATGGCTAGTTCTGCTCCTTCACCTTTTGCCTTCTCCCTTCCTTTCTTCTTATGCAAACATTTCTTGCAACTAGCTCAATACCTGACACAGGCATGTCCTATACATGTTTTTTTCCCTTCAACACCATTCACGGTGCCTTGCTAACGATCCTCCAGCTGGGTCCCATTCATTCTTGCCATTGCAGAGTCAGCGACTTCACGTTTAGTTAACACAAGGTATGACCCGAAGATTTCCAGGCGATAGAGCCATCATTGACTGTATATGCACGCCTCCAGCTCACGATGTCTTCCTCCACGGATATGGAAGGCTCCAGGGTCAAGGGCGCGACCTTCCACCCCTTCCCTAAGCTTCCTCCCGAGATACGCCTCATGATCATGGATATCGCGAATAATCATGAGAATGACGATTACCCACCCACGATCATCAACATCGATCTCCCTAACACTAAGCGGAAGCAACGAGAGAAGACTATCGCTTTTGTCAAGAATCGTCGCTGCGAGCAGGTCGGTCCAGCGCTTTGGCACATCAACTGCATGGAGACACGCTATCTCATGTTCCGAGATGCCATTGTCTTTGCGGTGCGAACTCCGAAGTTCATCCGCTCATTCGCCATCCGCGAATGCGACGTGGTCCATTTCTGCGGACCCGACAGAATGTTCGAGGAGACCAAGATCTACGGCGAGGCCTACAAAATTCCTAGACTGATGATGTCCGATCAGCTCAAGTTCGCCACGGGCCAGGGCCTGGGAGGCGGCGCCACCATCCGACAAGCCTGCGCTCTTGTTTCCAAGTGCAAGAACCGGGAAGCGCTGGAGAAGATCTACAGCGTCATCCACACCTTCGGCGCCATGTGTCCTAGTGGCATACGTCTCGAGAATCTTCATGACTTCCGCGAAGAGTACTCCCGAAGAACCAACAATAATAAACGTCTTGCAGGTAGTCTCCAGTCTGATTATGACCGTACCGTCCGACGTTTCCGAGCCATGCGTTGGGGACCCCAGTCTGTGACGGGTGTGGTCATAAAGAAGCACGAGCTTTGTGGTATCAAGAAGCCCCAAGGCAACGACGGCAACAACTGAGGATTCTTTGAGGATGATGCGGTAGTCTCGCGATGACGAGTACACTGAGATAGCCCTTTGATAACAGAACTCTGGTAACTACACGACAAGTAACAGTATCTTTGAGTTCCAGTGAACATGAATGACTCAAGAAAAGTTTTGGAGTGAAAGGCACCGAGGACCATACCCAGTGGCCCAGATAACAGGTTTCAACGTGGCTCTTAACTAATCTTTGAAAAACCGTCAAATCCTGTCGCGCTCCTCAGCAGCATAGGCTGGCGTCACATCTTTTGATATGCATGTTCACTCACTCACCATGCGCAGGTCACTCTCCTCTCTTTTCGCTTTCCCTAAATATATATCCGGTGTCAATTTTTACTATTTTGACGACAGGAATTAAATATCCCTTCAGTCTCTGGCCTGCCATTTCACTTAGTTCCTAGGCCGACCTAAGCTCACTATCAGCGAAAGCTCATTGTCATTTTGCCTTTGATCTACTACATGCGTGAATGTGGACCAGGACTGACAATGGTCATTGTTACAGAATCTTCCAGGCACTGGATCCTAGCCGACTTCTCAGTGACTCAAATCATGTTCGAGCTTGCCTTGGAACGGGATCATAGAGGTCCAACGGAAGGTTCTAGCTGCGAACAAGGTACTGAAGCCGTTGATTCTGCGTTGGCTACCCTGTCTTGATGGTCGCCTGGATAGCACAATCACTCAGAGTCCCCGTTACGACTATCAACGTCCAATGTGACGATCTAGAGACCGCAACGTTTCCTCCGATGCCCCCAAAGAATCCAAACACAACCATGGGTCAAAATAACAGCATGTTCGACCTCCTCAACTTGTCCTGAACTCAAAAGTCGAAGCACGCCTGCTTGCCAGCGCCCCAGCATGTCAGCATGCCATCATCTGCCTGGACCAGGTCCTCTGCGAGATAGCTGTCAGCAAGCCTCTTCTTCATAACGTAGAACTCCAAGGTAAAGTATTGGAAGAGACAGCACGGTAAAGGGAAAGAAACACACATACCCGTCTCAACCTCCGTGTGCTGGAACGGCGCGTCTTTGCCAAACATCTTGCAGTCGCAAGCCAGTACCGTCATGTTAATGCCCGTGAGATGGCAGCCCGTGCAGCTTCGATCGAACCCTCCACTGGAAACACATAATGATCAGCATACTATCCACTTCCTTCCCTCCTCCACCATCTCCATCTCCACTATCCGTCGTGCTCCTCCCGCCTCCTTCCTGCTCTGAAGATGCTTGGTACTTAAGGTAGAAAGGGCCCATACTCACTTCTGAACCGCCATGAGGTGCCCGTTCTTGTTCATGTAGCAGCGGCCCAGGTCCAGCTTCGTGCACACGGGCCCCTGGGAGCCGACGCAGATGGTGCTGAGGATGGGGCGCTGCTGGATGGTGTGGAACTGCGCGTCGCCGCCGTGGCTGCAGGCCGCGCGCCAGATGGCTGCCGTGATGCCGATGAGGGTGGTAAAGGTGACGAGGAGATGCATTTCGGCGGTGGCGGTGTTCTAGTAGGTGCGTCGAAATGTGGTGTAGGGGTAGAGGTGAGAATGGCTCGTAAGTGGAGGATGGTAGATAAAGTGGCTGGCGGGAGATGGGAGGGTAGGAACCTTGGGCGGCGAGGTGTTGGGAAATGGTGCCTGGAGGACTGCTGGTTAGTGCTGGCAGATGCCTGGCTGTAGCGATCAAAACCAATTTAAGGCGGTTGAGTACCTCTTCTATCAGGGTTCAGGTATTAGATCGCTCCGGCTTCGACCATTTTGCGACATCAACAGCTAGTCCCCCTTCATCATGAGATGCTTCGATATATCTCTAACCGACACTGCTGGTCGCCTAATTGTCCCCTTGCAGTACCTACTCCTTGAAGGCTACATAGACCATTAGAGTGTTGATACACTCGACAAGACTACTTTTTGTCATCAGCACTGTCTTGATCATGTCTTGAGCCCCAATCAACTCGCAGACCTGAACTAGCGAGTAGGTACTGGTCTTCGGGAGGACTGCTCGCCTCTGCGGTCTGAGGCCCCGGCACCTGACGTCGTTGACGACAGCCTGATGTCGACAACGATTTCTGTTGACAACCTCTCCATGATTAGTTGACCATCCGTGTTCTAAATACAATAGCCAAGGTTACATGTATCAGGTGTGAAATACTCACCGAAGAAACGGATTGGGAAGAACCCCCTTTCACTACTTTGGCGTATTCGGTTAATTACTGTACCTAGGTACTCAATCACGGTGGTCGGCTAAGTCATCTCGCTGTCTATGTATTGATGGGTTTCCAATGTTACAAGTGAACGAAGAGGACTAGAACTACTGGAAGCTTCTAAGACTCTTGATAGCTTGTACCGTAGATCCTTGTAGTTGCAAGTCAGCAGCAAGGCGTGATACGCAGTGGACGGCTCCCATTGCTGTGTACAGTGCATACAGGAAGCGCTACCACGATATACTGTACGTGGTAGTGGATTTGCATTTGCTGACACATCGGGTAGTCGAAGTTGGCCCTAGCTTGCGCAAAGTGCTTTGGGCATAAGTACTGAATACTTAACGACCTCCTACTTCAGCTGACACCAATAGACACATCGATAAAGGGGCCTCGTCCTACCTACTTAAGTATAAACCTCGTAGCAAGAGTAGACTTCTTATAGGTCTCCGACATATCGATAAGTAGGTGACGGAAGGGCATGCTCTTTCTCCCGGCCGTCCAACCCCATCGTGGCTTGTCGAGGGCGAGTGTGAGCGAACGATCACCAAGGGTGCTGCGCCGTCAGGTGTGCATGTCCAATGAGGGCGTGGGCATTCCGCCATCAAGCTGCGAAGCAGCCAAGACGTAGCTCCAAGTGTCCAGGTCAGCCGCACAAGGCTGGCGGTTAACGAGAAAACCGGCAACCCCTCTTTTGATTCCAGAACTTTTGACTTCCCATCTTCGCAGCATCACGAGCTCTTTCTCGACTTCTGAGCAAAACGCAGCACTTTTTTGGCGGCATCAGGTTCAAGATCTTCAATCGTCGATCAGCTTGATCCCCGTTACCGTCTTAGACCAAAAGTGGAGCACTCGAGATCGGAGCGGTACTGCCTGAAGGATGGAGCGGCCGAGGACCTCGACCCGGTCCACCGCACCGCCGCGGATTCTTTCTCTAGGTACAACTAGTCCCACAACCGCACCTAACCCTGTCCAATTTCTGACCTGTTTGTTTAGATGGTGGTGGCATCCGCGGCAAATCGAGCCTGCTGATCTTAGAGAGAATCATGGAGACGATCCGTGCCAAGGAGTCACTCGAACACGTCCCTTGACCCTGCGCTTACTTCGATCTGATTGGTGGCACGAGCACCGGCGGGTATGGCAACTTAACCTCTGGACAACATCCATACTGATCCGCTGTTTAGTATCATTGCCATTATGCTGGGGAGACTTGGCATGACCGTCGACGAGTGCATACGGGCATACGACAAGGCGGTCAGGATGGCGTTTACTCCCAGACGACGAATACTGCCGTCCATCGCTTCGCCTAAAGGGGCTTTCTCCGCGCAGTCTCTAGAAGAAGCCATTGTCGAGGTAGTTCGCGAGTTCTGCACTGACCCAGCCTGTGTCGAGCTACGCGAGCACGGCCGATCGACCACCCGCACATGTCCTCACCGTAATCTTGCATTTCGGCACGCAGCGTGTACCAAAACGTATGCTCTGAGCTGCAAGCGACAAGGGAAAACTGAGAGAGGAACGCTAATGATACTTATTTAGAGATGTACTAGCTATCACCAAACAGAATACTGATGCAATGCCAACCCTTTTCAGGACGTACGATCGTTATGCTGATTTTCAGGACTGCACTATCTGGGAAATCGCCCGTGCAACCTCCGCAGCAACGACGTTTTTCAAGTCTATCGAGCTTGGGCGTGACCGGATCGAGTTCATCGATGCTGGTTTTGGGCACAACAATCCATGTGAAACTCTAATTGACGAGGCTCGACGGCAATTCCCCGAACGTGGTCAACCGATAGTCCTGAGCATTGGAACTGGTCTCCGTGGTGTCGTCACTATAAAGGACACGAGATCTTCCATCCTCAGCGCATTGAAGAACATGGCTTCGACTTCAGAAAAGGTAGCAGCAAGACTCGATACTCGATATGGCGACAGTCGACAGTACTATCGGTTCAACGTGGATCGTGGGCTGGATGACATCACACTCTCTGATTGGGAGAAAACAAGCTCCATTTCTGGGCATACGATCAACTATTTGCGAGCAAATGAGAGGAAAATTGAGAGCTTTGCTCGAGACTTAATCAGTCCCGACAATCTTGAGGAAGTTACGATCAAAGCTGGCCAGTGGATAGATGAGTCGACCAGTTAGTCACACTTCAAGGTGAAATGGTTCAAGACTGTTGACATGATCCAAGATTCCACGTGTAACCCACAGTACCTCATCCCGCTCCCCGAGAACCGGCATTTCACCGGAAGGCAACATGTCGTAGAGGATATCAAAGACGGACTCTTCATTCAGAAGTCCACCCCGAAACTTGCACTGGACGGGCTTGGGGGTGTCGGTAAGACGCAAATCGCGCTCCATGTGGCCTACTCGGTGAAATTGGCTCAACCGGATTGCTCTGTCTTCTGGGTTCCGGCGGTGAGCATGGCAACCTTCGAACAAGCGTATGCCGACATTGCAAGACTCCTAAATATCCACATGAAGGCAACGGACGATCTGAAAGCCTCGGTGCGGCGGCACCTTGAGTCAAACAGGGCTGGAAAGTGGTTTTTGATTGTGGACAACGCGGATGATCCAACCTTGATGTTCGGTGGCGAGAGACATCCTGAACACTTGTCGCGTTATCTCCCATCGAGAGGGAACGGCTCAATCATGCTCACCACGCGCTCAAGGGAGGTAGCCACATCCGTTGCAAACAGCGACGTGATCACCCTGGATGAGATGAGTCCAGAAGAGGCAGTAGACTTCTTTGAGAATATACTCATTCAGGAACAGCCCCATCAAGATAAGACGATGAATGCGGCACTGCTCCGAGAACTTACGTATTTGCCATTGGCCATCGTGCAGGCGGCCGCTTATCTGAATCAGAACCGGATGCCCGTAAGCAAGTACCTCAAGCTCCTCTGTGGGACTGAAGAGAACATGACCAGGCTTCTGAGGAGGGAGTTCAAGGACAATAACCGTTATCACGGCTCCCGGAACGCTGTAGCGACGACATGGCTCGTGTCATTTGACCAGATACGGAAATCAGACACCGCTGCCGCCAACCTGTTGTCATTCATGGGGTTCATCGAGCCAAAAGCCATATCCCAATCGATTCTTCCTAAATTATCATCAGAGGAGGAATTGGAACGCTCGATCGGCGTGCTGTGTGGATACGCATTCCTGGTACGGCGTGGGGATGACGATGTGTTTGACATGCATCGACTTGTGCATGTGGCAATTCGAGTGTGGCTGCAGCAGAACGGTGACATTGACCAAGCAGAGTCGGACGCTGTTCGACACCTGATATCTACTTTTCCTGAATACTCTATGACCGATCGCTTATATTTCGGGAACCTCGGTTTAGTCAGGAAAATCATACCACACGCATTTCGTGCTCTTGAAATAACAAGAAACCATCAGGGACGAGAGAGGTCCGAACTATGTTCTCGGACTTGCTGTTGTCTTGTCCAAGAGAGGCGATTTCAAGAAGCAGTGACGCTTTTGGAAGAGACCTATGCCTGGACAGAAGAACAACTAAGCCCAGACGATGCCTGTCAGCTCCGCATAAAGTACTTGTTGGCGTCGGCATACATTGAAATTGGACGGAAGTCAGAGTCAATCTAGTTATTGGAAGAAGCAGCCGCTCTTCAAAAGAATGTATGGAAAGATAGTAATATTCGACTGATGACGAAGTACAAGCTGGCGGTGGCATACGCAGGCAATGGGAAGGCTAAGCAGGGGATCCAGATGGTGGAGCACGTAGTGACTCTCCACAAAGCATCTGACGAAAGGGATGTCCTCCGGCAGTCATCAGAAACTTTACTAGCATATTTATATCTTTTCGACAATCGAACTAAAGAGGCAATCGAGATATTGGAGCAACATAAAACACTTAGCCAAAAAGATTGCGGGCGGCTGGCATCGGAACAGGAACTAGGATGGGCATACCTAAAGGACGATCGGCTGAAAGAAGCGATTCAGACGATGGAGCACGTAGTGGCTATCAAAAAAAAAGCATTTGACGAAAAATATCGCTACCGGCTGCTATCGGAATATTACCTTGCGAGAGCATATATGCAAAACAAACGGCTGCAGGAAGCAATCGGGATATTAGAGCATGTATCCGCTGTCCATAGCAGAATGTTAGACGAAGGCGATCCAGACGGGGTCGTTACGCAGGACTGTTTAGTGGAAGCACGTCAAATGCTCGCTGAATCGAGACGATAACTAAGAGTCGATGTCAGCTTCTTCCGAACGCCCAGTAGCGCTGCGTTCATCACTCTCTTCGAAGACGCCGGGGTCATTCCTCTGCGATAATGCATCACAGCAGCCCAGATCTGTCCAGGTGGTTCGCTTGACGGTCGGGTAACCCTATTCAAAAGGCCTCACTCATCTGCTTATCCAATTCTGGCCACAGGACTACTGTCTGGTGGCCTGGAGAAGTATCACCATCACTTATTGTTGTCATGCTTAGCACCAGAATATCATGGGAAAGAGGATGATGCGAAGAAACGAATGTGGGTATATGAATCAAAGCTACTGCACCATGTAAGCCATCCTAGCGAGCGTTCCTTTTCTCTTCATTCTCGATGCCCGAGATCCTCAGTCGCTAACCTCCATCAAAGTCATGCCTTCCAATTGTTCCCATATCTGCTTGAGTATTCCCCCCTTTGTACACAGCTTCATTTTCCCGGACTCAGCCGCCAAGGTGCTTCCTACACCGCCAAGACACGATCTAGCCAGCAGCGCTGACGAGGCCGCAAAGAAGGGCATGGACTCGACCGCTGCCACCTGGTTGTTTGACCGGGTTCGATCAGCTTGTCTACTCGTCATGTGATAGACAGCCACGGAGGGACGCTCCGCATCCACGCTCTACTATTGAGCAGAGCGGGAGGTATCAAGCTACTGAGCTTGGCCCTGGCCCTGACCCTGCGCACTGCCCTGGTTTGACCCCTGGTTCTGGTTCTGGTTCTGGTTCTGGCTGTCGCTCCCACTCCCGCTCCCCGAGCTCCCACTCGCACTGCCGGTGGTACCGACAGGGTTCGCCGTGGTGGGCGCCGTGGTCGGCACGTCGGAGCACGCCACGTCAAAGACCTCGACGTTGGTCTGCTGCGCCGGGACCTGGGACGCCGCGACGGAGAAGAGCTGGCAGACGGGATCGTCGGCATTGGGCGGCAGGCCGAAGGCGAAGCTGAGGCAGGAGGCGTTGGCCTCGCAGTCGGCCTGGCACTGCTCGGCGGTGGTGGCGGTGGGGGTGGCGATGGCGGACTGGGAGCCGGTGCCGCTGGGGGTCTGGCCGCAGACGGAGGCGCGGGGGGAGATGTCGAGGGGGATGGCGGTGGTGGTGGTGGCGGCGAGGAGGGTGGCGAGGATGGTGAGGGTGGAAGTGAAGGAAGGCATCTTGAAGGTTGTTGGTTTGAGGTGTGAGAAGGTAGATTGATGATTGATGAGATTGGTTATGGTGTTTCGCTAGGATAGCTGGATGCTGGAGTTCTGGTTGGGATGTCTTGAAAGGAGCTGGTTGATGGTGATGATGACTTTGACTTCAACGAGTGAAATGAACAGTCTCTTATACTCGCGTCTCGTCCTACGATGCCGTGAGAACCGGCCAACAGAACATCAGATGAAGATGGCCGCGTCGCCCTTTGCGCAGACATTCGACAGCATTGAGGGGCTCATGATGCGATGGGGTAACCCATTGACTCGAACGACTCAATCGGGATTCGTGAGCGTATGCCTCTATTCGCAGAGAGGCAGTGTGTTGCCCGTTGCGCAAGCTCATGTGGGTTCTTAGTGAGGCTGGATACTAAGCATATTCTGGAAAAAAAGCTTGGATTTGTGAAACTCGCATTCGTGGACATTAACAGAGGCGTTATTGACAGCTTCGCCTTACCAACTATGAACATTGCACGAATGAGACGTGGTCGAGCCTGTCAGAGGTCGACTATTTTTGGTGGTGTTTCGTGCTTGTCCAGAGCTATCCTGGGGTAGATCATCATGCGTTGCACAGATGGTCGTCGTCTTCCGCATCTTTCTTCGGCAGTGGAGCCGGGTCTCCGGGGCTGGCGGCCTCTGTAGGAGGCATGTACATACATACATACTTAGTAAGTTGGGCTCCAGAATGCGGGAAATAATGCTGGGCAATATTGAATGGAAATAGTAAAAAAAAATTATCTTAATACTATTCTAAGAATATACTCAGACCCATCTACGAATTCGCTCTCGTTCTAGCCAAGCAATTTCGCCGCAGGCGGTTGAGGCTTTCAGCCACCTAGATCACAGCGTGTCTCTTTGGTTTTGCTTTGATAACCAACTACCTAAGTAGGTATTGTCTAGTGGCAGCTACGCTTGTAAGTGGGAAGACTCTGATGGCAGATGCATGGGTTCGGAGTCGGTGGAAGGTAAGTTGGGATGGCCTCTTGCTGGGCCTGGAGTTCAGGGCAGGCTCGGGCCTACATACCTGCATGTGCACATCAAACCCAACCATACCTAAGCACATGCCACGCTGTGAGCCCCAGCAAAACCCCAACGCACTGACGTCTCGCAGCACGCAGACCAGACCCACGAGCGCTCAGGGCTTGCTTGGTGCCCTTTGCTGCGATACTGCGATACTTGTCTCTTCGAGTTTCTCGGTCGCAGCTTGACCCTTCTCTTGCGTTCCATGTCTTCATCTTGAAGATCTTCTCGACTTGAATCGAGACTTCATCCTGGGGTGAGAATACCACTGATTCGCTCTCCGAAGCCAGGTCCGTCGCCAGCGATCCCAGCGACGTTTTCTGGGTACCAACCTCTGTGTCTGGTCTGCTGTAATACTGATCAACGTGCACTGTAGCGCGCTAGACGAGGGGCCGAGTCTAGCCAATCAGACAGCCCAAGCTTCCCGATGTAGTAACCGCCATACTGCAAGAACTAGCTTGCGACTAAAAACGATCAACAGCAGAGAACAAACTCATTGCGCGATGTTTCTTTGTCCTGTGCTCATGATGGCTGTAGGGAAGTAATAGGTGTCCAACGGGGTCTTCGCGTTGGCGTCAACCCCCCGTTTTGCCAGGCCGCTTTCGGTACCAGCAGGCTCAAGCCACAGGTACCTGAGCTGCACTTGTCCAGTACCTGACGCACTAGTATTTGAGGGCTCAGGATCGGTGCTGTATAAGTATATGATGTGCATTCGACTTGACGAATAATTAGCTCTAGAACTATGATGCAAGACTTTGAAGTACATTTTCCTGACCATAGACATCATTCAGCGTGAATGTAGGCGAAATATCGTGAGCAATTTCTGTGAGCAGTCCGTGAGCCAGCAGTCTGGAATGGGCAGATGACCCTGACCAATTATGGCTCCTCGCTTACTCCCAATCCGCCAGTGGTTGGGAGTCACGTAGATTCCAACACTGTCCAACACACGGGAGAGCAACACGAAGGAGCCGCATAACGGGTAGGATGGTGGCTCGTGGACATTTGTCCTACGGTATTCCTCGACTCAGGTTCGACCTCCAGGTCCAACCGCCATGGTCTCCAGCGCTCTTTTTCTTCTTTTTCTCCAGACTTTTACCGTCGGGGGTCTTGACACTGCTATATCTCTTTTACATTACTCTACCCGATTTAGGTCGAATCGTCCAGCTCATTTCCTAGATCCTCGTTCAGTGTTCAGGCTACGAGTGTGACGCAGCGAAAATTGAAGTGCATGTAGATATCGCTGCAGTATGCTAGTGCATTGACACAATCTACGCACATTCTAGATGTTCTGTATGAAACCGATGCACCGGTTACTCTATGACCTTATTCTAAAATTTCCAACTACATCTATGCTTAAGGAAATATCACTGATACTGACTTGACAACCATTCTGCTGTCGCTGTCGCTTTTGGTGTTACTTCAACCCCAGCATGCCATAACTGCCCATGACTACTCGTGGTGTCACCCGGACCTCATCCCTTCGCCACCGTCCTCTATGTCTACGCATAGACATCGTGGGTACGGACGTTCCTCTCCATTATATATCAAATGACTGTAAAAGAGTGTATGTACGTCGCGCCTCTCGGCTTCGACAGCAACCTAAGAAGTCCTATCAACGATGAGAACAGCAATCTCTTGGTCGGGATCGAGAACGATTCTACGTTACGACATCATACTGAGCTTTGAACGTCGTTTGGAGTGTGGGACATCTCCCTTGCTTCGTCTAAATATTCTCGTGATTCGTACTCAAGTCTCGCATCTCGACGATATCTGCCCTCGTGCCTATTTTTGCCTGTCCCAGATGCCCATATTCGTGGTTCACATGTCTACTACTGCCCAAAAGTCCAGCTTATAGCATGGCGCGCAACCATACTCTGCAAATATCATGATCCTTTTCTCATGGCGCTCTCAAGCTTGTACTCTCATGGAGACCAGTGTCTCCCAGTCAAGCAAGTCATGCGTGGCCATGGAACGCCCATATGATTCGGTTCCAGTGGCAGTCGACGGACTGGGGCGATAGTATGGGTTTGATACGATCTTTTAAGTACATAAAGAAGCTCACATAAAGCGAACCGACCAAATAATACAAGGTCCTCGCTATGGGTTCGCGACTCATCCCCGTGTTGTTAGAGCTAATATATCGTCTACACCTTCGGGAGATACTGTATCATCATCACACCTACTCGGTCTATCCTCGTCGACACTAGACTTAGTACACATCCCAAGAACGAGTGACGACGCACTCCTATACTCATGTACTCAAAACGTGCTTCATCTACAGTCGTCCTGTTTACAACTAGATGTCCACAATCATCCCATCGCATCAGACCAAAGCTCCGACGCATTGCGCACCGGACAAAATTTCATCTTATCATATCAAATCGAGACACCAAACTCTAGACGAAGTCTTCGATCTCGTCATCCATCCGATTAACGATACTTCTACCCCATCTACCAACTCGCTCATAATCACAGACAAAAAAGATCCACCCACATGATCACAATGACCAACCGATCCTCGGTGACCAACAACACACTAATCCAACATCGTCAGAAAACACCAACATGAATCACTGGAAGTCGTCTGACAAAGGACTCTCCCACTTCATAAAATTCGAGGCGAGTACAGCCCTTGTCCACTCCCCTTCTCTCCCCAGACCTCGAGATAACCCATATGCGACTGCGTATCGACAAGTTCAACCCCGATCGCGACAAAGGGCCTACCAAGTCCGCGACGTCCTCCTTTCCCAACAACCTATCTCCCCTACGTGACTCCTGCACGCGGCCGGTCCACCTTCCTGCGACCCGAGTGCTGCGACCCCCTGTACGTTCCCTCATCTTTCATTATAGTCATGCAGCGGAACAACTCCACCGACCTCGGGCGTCCCGAGGCCGATTCTCATGTAAAATCCACCACGGCCAGTCAAGACAAGACTGTCGGCGCCACGGCGAAGCCAGGCTCGGGGACGGTATGGCCCGGTAGCCTCAGCAAGATATCGAGCTTCGGGTCGATCTCGCAGCCAAGTCGGACAAATACTGATAATTCGACTAACGCCGACGAGATGAACGCAGCTAGTCAAGAGGAGGGTTTAAAAAAATGCACAAGATGCACCAAAGAACTTGAACGATGGGAATTGGAGACGGTCAAAGAAAGACCCCTTTGTCAGGAATGCAGTAGGCGCAAGAAACGTGCGCCACGCGCTAGTATTCCTATCAGTAAATGACGGTACGCTGCAGGTCCATGGATTTCCAATAGCCCTTATATGATCTAACAGTATGCGGAATCGAAATCCAGCGCTGAACCCCAACGTCAGCCATTGTGGTACCAAAGCATTTCAAACTTCTTTCACATACTCCAATGAGCTTATGTCCGTTACTCGTAGGTCTTAGAATAAATTCGCTGCACGCGCCCTTGATTAAACATATCATGTCCCCTGCTTGAGGCTCTACCAGGGATTGACATACGATACCAATTGAATCATCTTCACATCGAAAGGAGTAACGCCCCAACACTGACATACCAACGTCCTGCCACATACTGCTTGCATAGTCCTGTCCATATGTAGTACGGTGGTATCTCTCCATGTTGTTGGACGGATGACAGTTTGAAATGGCGTGATTGGGTGAATCCAGAGTGTCGGGCTCGAGCTCGAACGATGGGGTGTAGAAACGATTTGAAGCTATAAGCTGTCGGACTCTGTGATCAAAGACTAAGCACAAGTTGCGTGCAGATTTCAGTACGCTCTTGTTTCCCGCGCTGGTACCTAGAGAGCACTCCAGTGTCATGAAAAAATCAGCCCATGAAATCGCCCAGTCTCTGCTCTCATGAAGCTCGAATTTTGGCCCGACGACGACTATCTTTGTGATCGGAAGAAGGTCAAGTTCTAGGGCGTTACTGTGAAGTATCCGGAAATGTGCGTCGAACTTTAGGGGATAGCCCTCTTTAACTATGATGTGGGCATCGTGACGCCAATCGGGAACCCAAGAAGGAAGACCCTCGGTACGCATGGAATTATACTGTATGATATCGATCGTTCCAGCTTCTATCATATATTTCGCCGACTCTGTCAATACTTGGCTGGATGTCTTTCTGTAGTCAGGTAACGTTTGCCAAGGTACTTCTTCAGAAACTAGAAGCCCACGTATGGCGAATATGAGGTCTCGGGGATCCGTGTAATGGAATTTGCCAGCGATAGCGCACATTATTGTCGCTAACTGTCTGTCCACAGGACTGTTTCGACAGTCGGGGTCTTCCAGACGGTCGAGCTCTTCCTGAAATCTGTCCCAAATTTTAGACAAACGTATCAGAGGTGCTTGGATTCGCGGTAGCCCAATTTGCAGCCCATACTCAGGGACTGTCCAATATTCCTGTAACGCATCCAAGTAAACATACGACAAAGATAGATGACCACATATAAGCTTGGGTGACTCCGCTGCATACGCCATCCAAGGTCTCTGTCGCACTGATACTTCCTGAATAATCCACATACGTCTAAACCATTGCTTGCCATCCAAGAACTGTTTGACCTCTTCTTGCATGTGCCATAGCTCGTCGTAGCCCACCTGCGAGATGAGCTTGATTATATCTTCTGTCTCAAACGTGTCCGCAACTTTTTTTATGAAGTCAAAGAGCTTTCTAACGTGGAGTCGTGTATATGGTTCGTAATCCCCAAGCCAAACGAGAACTTCCTTAGCGAATTTGTAGATATCTCTCATTCGTTGAACTTCGTGGCCTCGCTCTTCGATATTCGTCTGATTGATACAGAGACTGTCTACCCATAGTTTTCGCGGCGAGTCTTCGTGTCGCAAGTATTTCAACCCAGTGAAGAGGTTGACCGTGATTGGATACGGCTGGCCATCCAGGAGGATGGTTTGGGTAATGGTTGCATCTCCCCAGCAATAAGATAGCGCCTCATATTGGGCTCCAGGTTGGAGATCGATATGCTCAAGCTCGCACTCAATTGGGGCGCCGAAGTTATTGGGCAAGAGGTTGATGATACGAATCTGCGTGTCGTCACTCCTTAGCGGCCGATGAGGCGACACGCCCTTGAAAGACTCCATGCTCAGCTAAATGGATTGAGATCTGACGTACGATCGGCGTGAGAACATCTCTGCATATAATCCTAATCGAAGTCTTGAATTGCAACTTACTTTTCACTCGATCGGAACCCCTCATTTCGTCGACGCCTTACTGCGGCTTCATAGCCCCCGAAACGTGACGCAAGTTTGTGTAGTAATGCGTTGGTTCCCTTGCATGGAATACCCGATGTGGCCGCCAATCGATTCGTCGTCGAAGTGGTCTCGGCATTGCCCCTCTTGCGTCCGCGACCAATTGACGACAGGTAGCCTGGGCCGTTACCGTCAGGTCGGTGCCCTGTTGCCTTGTAGGTTAATGGGACTCTAAGTTTCTGCCGACTCTGTCTATGCAATACCACGTGGATTCGCTCCGAGGCGGGATGCTCATGGCTGTGCAATAGTGATATGGAAAAACTCCAAGGCGGTCATATGTAATTCCTGCCTGCCATGACCTGCAAAATTTCGAGCATTCGGATCTGTGGGGAGGACTGTCAAGGCGTGAGAAACTGCAGGGAATCGGCTCCATCAACTTTCGACGACTTACTCGCTGGCATGGGATATCCAGGAGGGCCAGTACGAAACACCATTTTTATTGGTAGAATACTTGCCTTGAGACTCTCAAAGGGCGTAGATTGAAGACTCTAATCAGCATGCTATGGTCCTGTATGGCATTGCTGCTACGTAAGTAGGTAGACACTCGTGTCCAGTACCTACCCATAGCCAGGTCAAGTAGTCCGGGAATAAGTGACACTCTTTGAGAAACTTTAAGTGATATTCGGTATACGACTCCGGCTCTTATTGCTATTGTCTCGCGATTTCGAACCTGAGAATGGGATTTGAGAGTGGAAGATCCGAATCGTGCACAGCAGTGATGGGCGTCGGTCGCATCGGTACCACATAAGTAAATGGCTCTGGGGCTGCGGGGCACTAAAGCTTGCCGGAAAAACCACGGCCAATTGCCCCACGCTGAACTCTGGCCCTCCAAATTCCCACCTGCGTCTCGAAGCTTCCGATCGCTGGCACTGAAGCTGCTCAACCACGACAACCTTCACATCTCTTTTCCCTGACGGCTGGACAGCCGCATACAGACACAATGGTTCTCCAAGATCTCGGTCGCCGCATCAGCGGTGCTCTCCACGATGCGACACGCGCCCCTAACCTCGACGAGAAGGTATGCGACCGCGCCTTCTGCCCTCAAACGCCCCGCAGTCCACTGACGTATATCTCTAGGCCTTCAAGACCATGCTCAACGAGATCTCGGGCGCCCTTCTCGAAGCCGACGTGAACGTACGCCTTGTCAGCCGACTCAAGAACTCGATCAGTAGCGCCGTCAACTTCAAAGACCTGCCGCCCAGCGTCAACAAGAAGCGATTGATTCAGAAAGCCGTTTTCGACGAACTCGTCAAGCTCGTCGACCCCCATGCCGAACCCTTCAAGCCCAAGAAGGGCAAGTCAAACGTCATCATGTTCGTCGGTCTACAGGGTGCAGGAAAGACGACGACCTGTACGAAGCTCGCCCGACACTATCAGGCCCGAGGTTTCAAGGCCTGTCTCGTCTGCGCCGATACCTTCCGAGCCGGTGCCTTCGACCAGCTGAAGCAGAACGCGACGAAAGCCAAGATCCCCTACTACGGTTCCCTGACCGAGACTGATCCCGCCAAAGTCGCGAAGGAAGGTGTGGACAAATTCAAGAAGGAGCGGTTCGAGGTTATCATTGTCGATACGTCTGGTCGGCATAGACAGGAATCGGCGCTGTTCCAAGAGATGATGGATATCCAAGAGGCCGTCAAGCCCGATGAGACAATCATGGTCCTCGATTCTTCGATTGGTCAACAGGCAGAGTCGCAAGCGAAGGCCTTCAAAGATGCTGCGGATTTTGGTGCCATCATCATTACGAAGACGGACGGCCACGCGAGCGGAGGTGGTGCTATTTCCGCCGTCGCAGCGACACACACACCGATCGTGTTCATCGGTACAGGAGAGCACATGCTAGATCTCGAACGATTCGCACCGCAACAATTTGTCAATAAGCTATTAGGAATGGGTGACATGGCGGGCCTGGTAGAACACGTTCAGTCGTTGAAGCTGGACCAGAAGGACACTATCAAGCACATCACCGAAGGCATCTTCACGATACGGGATCTCCGTGACCAACTTAGCAACATCATGAAGATGGGGCCCCTTTCCAAGATGGCAGGTATGATCCCCGGTATGTCGAATATGCCTGGGATGGCCGGCATGGACGACGAAGAGTCCGGCAACCGCCTGAAGCGTATGATCTACATCTGCGATAGTATGACCGAGAAAGAACTCGACAGCGATGGCAAGATGTTCATCGAGCAACCGACACGTATGACGCGGGTAGCCTGTGGTAGTGGCGTCACGGTTCGCGAGGTCGAGGATTTGCTGTCGCAGCAGCGCATGATGGCCGGCATGGCAAAGAAGATGGGCGGTAATATGAAGAACATGCAAAGGGCACAACAGGCCATGGGTGGTGGAAATAAGGCTCAACAGATGGCGGCGATGCAGAAGCGACTGCAAAGTATGGGTGGTGGACGCGGTGGCGGCATGCCGGATATGTCGAGTCTCGCGAAGATGTTCGGTGGTGAGGGCGGAGGCATGCCGAACCTGGGCGGTATGGACATGGCGAAGATGATGGAGAGTATGGGCATGGGCGGTATGATGGGCGGTGGTCGCGGTGGCAGGAGGTAGTGGATGATCGATGGAAATTTAAAAATTGCTGAACTTGAGGATTGTGGGTTGCATGGCATGGCGTTCTGGCTGGCTGGCTTTACGAAGGAGGCCCGTGGAATCATACTCAGACGCGGTATATGAAATGGTATATTACTAGAATCATTGGTCGGTACATGATTCACAGAAGGAATGACATGTGCTTCCTACTCCTACCCACTTCCGCCTGAGCTCCTGTTCTGAATTTCCATTACCATCATCAGCGCCCAATCCATTGACCTCAAGCCCAAACAGGTGTGTGCCTAGGAGTTGTCCATTCCAGCCGACCGCTCGATCGTATTACGCGGGCTAGGTAACGCCCGGCCTAGTACCACCAGGAATCTTTCTCTTCTGGCATGCTCGCAGGACCTGACAGCCTAAAGCCTCGAAAGATCCCCTCGCTAGCTGCGGAGCGGCTTCTGCTTAATGAGGTCAATACTTCGTCCTGGCATTCTACACCTCGAACGCCGCGTCGACTTCGACGCCATAATCCACGCACGCATTCTCGTTCCCAAACGCGCTATAGGGAGCAGCGCCCTCAAATACATTGATCGTGTCGTACCAATCATACCCGTTATACACATCTATGGCTTTGGGGACGTCCTGCTCTACGAACTCGCTCTCGGGGGTGGTTGACTCTACGGTCGCGTCGATGAAGGACATCGGGGTGGAGGTAAATCCTGGGTCCGTGGCGGGCTTGGCTTCGTGAACGTCTGGAAGGACGACCTGGGTATTGAGCGGGTCTACCGTCACGGGATAGCCGTCGCCGTCGCCATCTACCGGCGCGACCATCGGGGCTCGTGCAGCATAACTGCCACTTGTATCTGGAGCGTCTGGGTCGGAGGTTGTGAACTCGGCTTCTGTGTTGATCTGCTCAGAGTTTCCATCTCCGGTCTCATGCTGATTGGCCTCGGTGGGCGCGCCTTCACGTGTCTCGATTGCCGTGGTGTCGGCGATAGAGGTATCGAGGCTATTGGCGGAGGCATATGACGTGCTGACTGAACCCGCGTCTCGTTCACCACACTCCTGCTCACCAGAGTCTCTCTTCTGGTCTTCCTCCATGCTCTCGTTCACGTTGAAGTGGACTTTCGCATCAAATCTATATCGGACACTGGACGCTGCATCTGACCCATGACTAGGTCCAGCTGACATCGGCGGCCGTGCGGAAGAAGCGACTGGCGCGTTCATCGGAGAGTCTACCTGAGCCTGACTTTGATAAACCATTAGGACCACCATTTGAGGACTATTGTAACTCTGTGGCTGTCGTGCCGCTTGGCTAGCTTGACTTGCCGCCGGTGCGTGAACACTGGATTGCAGTCCAGTATGGAACAACGGCTGACCTCCAGCGTGAACAGCCTGGGTTGCAACTTGACCTCCCGAGTGAACAGTGAAATGTCCAGTATACCTCGACTCGATCGGCTCTAGCTCAGGGGCGTAGACGTGTCCGTCCACACCGACCCCTGTCACGGAGTCCAGCTTCTCCTGAGCCCAGTCGTGCAGCTTCTCCCTGCCTATCTGCGCCAGGTCCGATGACAGGCCGTTGACGAGTTCGGCTCCGGCGCCAAGAAGTGAGCTTTGGCCGATCCTGACTAGGAAGCTGGATTTCGTTTCTTCGAACTGCGGTTGAGGGGCGGTGTAGGTTGGTGGACTGGCATAGCCTGACGGGTCTGGGATGACCTGTGCCTCGGGAGGAGGCTCAGTGTTGTGAATGGAGAAGGAAGCCGAGACATGATAGTGTGGGTGTACTCCTGCTTCTGAGGTTGCTCCCGGCGTGTGGGAGGAGACTGATGATGGCGCGGCAAGGGACGAATCTGGTACAGGCGAGGTAGCTGGAGTCAAAAACGACGATGGGCAAGAGATTTTGGACGAGCCAGCATGGGTTGCGTATGGCGTATACACAGAAGCAGGTCGAGTGGTCATCGCATTCAGGTCGTAGCACGGAGACCCGGGCTGGTGGACTGATGGTGGTGCCAGTAGACCATCCACACTGCGAGGTCTTTGGAGCTGAGTGTCAGCGCACGAGTTGTTTGTGATGTTCATCTTCAGCATAGCTGCCGATAAATCGTTTTCAGGGCCTGTCGAGCCGTGGGGAGACTGTTTTGCCGACTCGTTCAGCGTCGGTAGAATGTAGGTCGCCTCGATTTGGGACGCCATTTTGACGAGTTGAGAAATACTAAAGGGCTGATAGATAAGGATGCGTGCTTTTGAAGAATGAATAGAAGATTTATATATTTATGCCAGTCAGTAAAGACAGCCAGCCATGGTACGGCTTATTAGTGGTGTAGGTATCATCAGGCAGGCTCAGCATCATGGCGACACCAACACATCCTCAAACATCTATCCCATGAAGCCTGTGACTTCAATCATTTGATTGAATCAGTTTTCCTTAAAAAAAACCAAGCCGATGACCTTCCTCCCCTCGGCTCTTCGGCCGAGAATCCCAACTACCGACACAAGACCTGTCCCAAACACGATCCACGTGATGCGAAACAAGGTCGTTGGTACCGATTGGCAGACGCCCAGTAAGATCGGTAAACTGCCAGGACCCAGGATCTTTAGCTAGGAGAATTGTCACACAACAAGTCCCAGGTTTGAGGCTCCCCGGATCGCGTAAGACTGCTGACTCAGAACGGCGTGTCAGTCTCAGGTGGAAGTACGACCTACTCGACCGTGGTGACTCGCGTCGCGCAACCTGGACTCAGACTTCAACCACGGTAGATTAAAAGTAACAACCTTGACCGCGGATCAGCAGTCGAGGTTTCCTGGTCTGGTACATCCTTCGACAGAAATCCGGAGACCTCGCACAATGCGAAGATACACAGGGCACGGGTCTCGCTATAACTTGCGACATGAAAAGGCATCCACGAGCTGGAATTAAAGACAGATTTGAAGACAGAGGCTCACGAGTCGTAAAGACCTTGAAGTGTCTCGCGACCGCGGGATTTCAATTGGCATACTCACTTTGACAGAGTTCGATCTTCGACTCTCCCTCGACTGTGACTTGATCAGAGTTGGCCTCCGCCGAAAATAAGTCGGAATAGCGCAGTATTCTTGGATAACCTTTATTAGCAGTCACGATGAGGTGGCATTTCGGCATCTTTCTGAGTGTTCTGCCACTCCTCAAACCCTCCGGGAAACTTGTCAACAAGCTCGCGCATGCCAGAAATGAGCCTGAATAATCGCACATTCAGCTGCAAAGTACATTCATGGGGATATAGATAACCTCGGAACCCTACGTACATGTCTCGATAATCGGTATCGTCCTTGTAGAGGATGGAGTCGAGGATATTCACCCGTCTATCTGCTGTCAGCTACGCGCAAGCGCGGAACTTCAGTGGGAGGTCTCTCACATCGCATACAAAGCATTTCGATCATCAAAGTCATCTTCTGGTTGAGACCTAGGGTGGTGTTGGTAGTACCGCATCCGGTAGGGCAGCTTGATCTCGTTCCATGGCTGGCGCCATACCGCAAGTTCATCTGTCCTAGTCAGCCTGCTCTCTCTCGCGGCTGCCACTGTAGATCTTACACTCGTTATGCGCATAGAATGATGCGGCGTCGAAGATAATGGGCTTGTTCGACTTGAGATCCGTTAAGGCGTTCCCGTGCCAGAGATCGCCGTGAATCAGTGCCGGCTTGATAGATCGGCCTTCCGTCTCCAGCGGACGTAAAAGACGTGGTAACACTTTGTTGAAGAACGGGACCATCAATTCTTTGATGACCTTGTTTGGCCCCTGGAACTTCCAGTCAGCGCGAACATGAAAGAACATGTGACATTGATTGAAAAATCAGATCGAATCTCGATGCATCGTCTTATCCGCTAACTTCCTGACTTGGTGACCGTGCACCCAGAAGAGCGATCAGGAAATATCACGATACTGACCTGGGCTTCCTGTTCCATCTCCAACAATATCCGAGTCGTCCGTGTGAAGTACTCCTCCCAAGTATCCGACCACCCATGCTCAATCGGGATATTCCCATGAAACGTAGTAACATCAAACCCAAACCTCCCACCCGGCGACGTACCCGCCCGATGCACATCAGCCATCGCGGCGGGAAACGTCTCAATATCCGGAAGGCCGCCCGTCATGGCTCGGAACTCACACAGCAGAAAGTGCACTTCAGGAATGCCCGAGTAAGTCCCCCAAGCAAGAGGTCGAGGGACGAGATCTGGCTTGACGTCGTAGATCTTGGACATGCAATGGTATTCACTCGACATCATGCTCCTCCCCCGCTCACCGAACGCAGTCCAGGGGCATGTCAGTCGCGATCCGTGGCTTGACGCGCGGGAGGGATTCCAATAGATACCTTGAGGAAATATGACACCGGCGTCCCATCTTGTTTACCGTCGAGGCGAGCGGTGCGCGTCCAGAAGCTCGCGCCATGAGACGCGATACTTGTCATAACTGTTCCGCTTGGAAGACCTGGTCTCTGTTAATATTTGGGCGAGCGAGGCACTGGCGCTCTTACATGTAGCAACTGCAGGGTCAACGGACTGAACAGCTTGTATCGGCACGTCCAGGTCGTCGGCGCTGTTTGTCTGTTCATCACCCATTATTAGAGGATAGACCTAGTGTCCGAAAACGCAGTTTCTAGCTAAAGCACCACAGGGAATTCGTTACAAGATTTTAGCCATGTTTTGGTGGGGAATCGCAGGCTGCATGAATGAGTCTTGAGAGGCTCGTTGGTGTTGTCCATCCCACCATACTCTAGAGCCCGAGCCCGGTGGGCGCCTAACGCGATTACTGCTAGGCATCCTCAAGCAGAACCGTTCATCGGCGCGATGCGGGTCACTTGCCGTTACCCGAGATCTTACCCTCCATGCGGAAGTGCGGAACAAATCCCAGATCTGCAATGATGGAATTTCGCACATGGTCGCGAGAATTGCATCTGTGAGTCAGCGGCACCTCGCGCGCGTCATTCGCTCGTGCTCACCGAAATTGTGGCTTTTCTGGTCATCTGTAGCGCCCACAGGGCCCTGAATTCTCATCGCCAAGTGCCCTAAACACCACAAACCCACTGTATTTAGGTTTTGGGCGCCTGTTTGCGCGTTACGATGACGGCATCGCCACCCTGTTTGTCCCAATGGAGAGGCACAATAACATCATGTCGCGGTAATGCCCGGCGGGCCGAGATACATGATCTTGATTCTGCCTTGTGGTAGGTTTTATAAAGATTTCATATAAATTACACGAGCCGCATAGTTGTAATGCGGTCCCGCTGGAAGCCTAAGAATTGATACCACCTGTGATCTTCGAAACTTCACCCACAACTTCGCCAAAGATGCCGCGAGGACGCGAACACGACAACACCCACTCATCCACACGACACCGCTCCAGATCCCGCGCCTTCCTCGACGCCGTCAATGACCACAGCCTCCGCGGCGCCGTCACCGCCCTGAAGCCCGGCTCCTCGTCCGAAAGCTCCCGGAGCCGGAGCCGCGACCGCGACCGGCACGACCACAGACACCATAGCCAACGCTCTCAACACCACCACCACCAACACCATCCCCGCGGCCGCCACCACGACGAGTACGAGCACCGCGACCGCCCGCGCCGCCACCGCTCCACGCACCATCATCACCACCACCCAAGCCACAGTCACAGCGACGCCCGGCACCGCCACCACCACCACCGGCGCGCCTCGAGCGCGGGCCCGAATCTCAAGCAGGCGGCGGGCGCGGCGGTCGCGGCCGGCATGGTAGAGGCGTGGCGGTCGCGGGGCGAAGGCGACCGCGTGTCGCGGGTCGCGACGGCGGCAGTGGGGGCCGCGGCGACGGACGCCTTGCTCGCCGGGGATAAGGGCCGGGGGAGGGATCCTAAGACGAAGAGGCACGTGGTGGAGAGTGTGGTGGCTGGGTTGGTGGAGACTCGAGCGATAAATGGGCCTCGGGGGTGAAGGGGGGAGGGGGAGTGACGACGTGTTGATCAGAGTGGCTTAATGGGTGAGGTAGAAGGTATAGCGGGCGTGATATGATTTATGGCGCGGAACGATTGCTTTTTTATCGGTTGTGTAGAGCAGGACGGAAATTTAGAGTTATGAGATACCTGTAGCGTCAATGATGTTGTTTGTTGTCTTCCTGATTGTTACTACTCATTTACACGAAATGAGGTGTGTTCAGAATACTGCTTCTGTAACTTTTGACGCCTTCCTAAAGGTTTGAGATTATTCATGTAGTCTTTGTAGACGTATGCTTCTGTATTCGCTCATTCCTTATGATCTTTTCGCCCTTGTGTTGGCAGGATCTTTAAAGAGTGTCCTGAGGACCGTCCGGGTGGTTACGCATGACCACTGTGCCAGCAGGCATCGTATATAGCAAACTGCACCAACCCCCAGGAGCAAGACATAGAGAGTGCGACCCTTCGAGCCTGGAGTGCAGGTCAATCTCTGTTGTGCAGCCCAGGGGGAGTATTGAGAGTGAGCCTGGATACTACACTCCCAATACGCCGCGTTGGCGAAGCGAGTCTCGGTCGTGAAGGGTCTTGCACTCAAGCATCATGAGAATTTTACACCGCTTGTCACGACGACGCACATTGGCTTCGACACCGAAATGGCCAACAATGGTGTTTTTTTCTTCTTTTGTCTTCTTTTTTCTTACCCACGTTCATCTCTCCAGGCTAGCATAGACAACGAGCAGTAGGCATGGAGCCCATGTCGCGCATATCTCGTTCCGAAAGGAGATCTTGCAAAGTCTATGATGGTGGCAGTTCGATAGATGGTCGATGGCGTCGGCCAGGATCGAACAGGGCGTTCCTGTTGTTCTTGGTAAGCAGACCTCATCGCAGGAATTACCTGGTTACCATCCAGTGCTCGTAATCTTTTGTGCATCTCGGGTGACCTCACCGCTTGTCAACTGGCACCTGGAGCTGTCTCACCCCAAGCCATGAGGCTTACTGGGATACCGCGAGTCTCACTCCCTCGGCGGTTCATGTCGATGCTGAGCGGCCAACGCATGTGATCGATTCCAATGTCTGGACCGCGTAGACAGGGCGTACGAGGAGGCAAGTCATCGTATGGGCTGCAGACAGGAGGACGCATACATATAAGTGCTATCCGCTATGGGAAAGTAGATCGAGTGAAAGCCATTTGTGAAGAGAGTCTACGTCCATAACGCGAACTTGATGATTGCCACCGATCAATATTTTCTGAATTGAATTGGCGTTCCGGCACTTACCTATTGCCGGTGGGAAGAATCCTCTCAAGTCGCGGAATTTAGCTCTGATGAGACACTAACCCATCCTGACTGTGATATACCATTGATCAAGTAATAAGAGGCAGATTCATCTTAGGGAACGGGTCATTATTTTATGGTCGAGGAGAATCTGCTCCGCGTCGGCACCTGCTTGCCGTGATCTGCTGGCGAGGCGTCGTACGCACTGCCTACAAACGAACCCCTGACAGGCCGGCAGGGAAAGATCCACAGGGCTTAAGCAGGCCCCAAACAAGCATTTGCCAAGGTTGCCAAGTTTTTGGTGGTGAATGACGTTGGGCCGTTTGGCGAGTCTAGCCGGAAACGCCAGAAACAATACCACGGCCAATAATCCAACAATCCGGGGACATCACCAGACCACGATGTGCCCAGCAGAATCCGATTCCTGACTCCCCGTCCCTGCGATGGCATTTCCCAGGTCTGGGTCTGATTGGATGCTGGGGCCATTGCGAAACCCAGCCCCCCAGTCGTGTCACGGCTGCTGCCGATATTTGGGTTGGTTTGGGTCAAGGCACTACCTATGCCGTGAAGGACCGAGAGGAGCATGCGAGCTGTGCCAGGTGCATACCTACGGGAGAGTGTCACCGCTTGAATTGGCAAGCGGTGATTTTGCTTGCATATGCCTATGCCTACTGTACCACGTACACACGCCTACGCTATGGATTGTGACGTCAAGAGTATCAAGAATCGTAGGCTGGACAGCAGGCTGAATCACCCATCCATATACATAACCTCCAATGCCTGCCTTCCGTTGATATTCCTCCTCCTTCATTTGATCAACTCCCTTTCACAAGATCACCGCCGTTTGCACCTACGCCCATTCACCCCCAACCCTGTGGTCTGCGACAGTTGAGCGGTGCAGGTTACGCGGCCCGACAAGTATTTATTCACAACCACGAAGAGGTGAACAGTACTCCGACAAGCGCAGGAATTATGGGCATCTTCAACCACCGTCCTCGCGAAGGTCCTGGCCACGGCCACACCAATGCACACGCGTCCTCTAGACACGGACACGGACACGTCCGCGAAACCCACAGCATGTCGAAACGGCCGTCGTTCGGTCAGTGGCTCAAGTGCACCTGGGTCGATATCGTCACCATGATCTGCATGGGTGCTCTTGGTCTCGGTGTACGTACCACGACAATACCACCGCTTGACCTGCCCTCCATCTAACCCGTATACTTCAGATTTACGAAGCGCACCCCGCCCCTACTCGCTCTTTCGCCGTCACCTTCTCCGACGGCGAGGTCGTCTGGCCCGAGTTCGCCTACCCGCTCCGCGACGAGATCATCCCCATCTGGCTCGCCGCCCTGCTCGCCGCCCTCATCCCCATCCTCGCCATCCTCCTCATGCAGATCCGCGTGCGCTCCTTCTGGGACGTCAACAACGGCATCCTCGGCCTGCTCTACTCCCTCATCACCGCCGCCGTCTTCCAGGTCTTCCTCAAGTGGCTCATCGGCGGCCTGCGCCCGCACTTCCTTGACGTCTGCAAGCCCGACGTCAGCCTCGCCAGCAATGCCGCCGGTGCCGTCGGCGCCGGATACAACGCTGCCGGCTTCAAGCAGCTCTACTACACGCGCGAGATCTGCACCGGCGACATCGACGAGATCGACGACAGCCTCGAGTCCTTCCCGTCAGGCCACACCACCGCTGCCTTCGCCGGCTTCGTCTACCTGTACCTCTATCTCAACGCCAAGCTCAAGGTCTTTTCCAACTACCACCCGTCCATGTGGAAGCTCATCGTCATCTACGCGCCCATCCTCGGCGCCGTGCTGATCGGCGGCGCCCTGACCATCGACGAGTTCCACAACTGGTACGACGTCTTCGCCGGCGCCGCCGTCGGCACCACCATGGCCTTCTCAGCGTACCGCATGTGCTACGCCGCGGTCTGGGACTGGCGCTGGAACCACATCCCGCTGAACCGGTACGAGCCGTGCTTCTACACGTACGACAGCGTGGAGCTGATGGACGCGGTGTTCACGCGCAAGGTCGGCTGGGGCGCGGGCGCGGGCGCATCGCACGGGGGCAAGCATGGAGGGAGTCATGGGGTTGGTACCGGGGCGCATAGCGCGGGTGCGCCGCGGAGTTCGTTCTCTCGCAAGCCGGTGGGTCAAGGTGCCGGATACCGCGGTGATGATATGGTATGAGGTGTCGACGAGGATTGTGGATGCGTCATGATGCATGGACGGACAAGGCGTTCGATGTTATGGCAGAGTCATGCGTGTTGAGGGACGGTGGATTGTTTGGTCGTTTGTCATGAATTCCGGCGCAGTGTTATCAGCAGATACCCAATTCTGAATGTGTTTATGGACATTAATATCAATTTTCGCAAAGTTGTCATTTGGTCTCTTCAATTCACACTGAATGGATTTTCAAACATTGGAAATTCATGTTGTCCATATGTTCCGGCTATACTTTTCTATGGTTCAAGTCAAGTGCTCGAGCTGTCACCCATCACAAGTCCATGGTAATGTTTAACAGCCTATGCAGTTGACCGCCTGGGAGTCTATTAGCCGTCGGCTGTCTGAGTATCTTTAGATGAGCGGATCTCGGGATGAAGACTCGCGTGCCACGTTGAGCTGCAGGAAACACCTCGTTCCAGTCTCGAGAAAAAATTATTGCATGTGGAAGTCCAAGCAGTCAGATATGTCACCAACGCCTCTTGCCGGCCAAACACACGAGGTCGATGCGGCGATTAGTGATCTCATTCAGCCCTCAATGACAAACGAGGAGGTCGAGTCTCATTACGATCCATAATAAAGCACGAGTGAAGCTCCTGGTCGGTGTCTTTCTACTCATCTTTTTTTGCTTCCAGAAGATGTAAATTTCCGAAAGTCCGCCGCGTACCAGCAATGCGCCGGCATCAGGGATCGGGGGACGCCAAGCGCGAGCGGGCTCTTTGTAATGAAGTAGTATCGCGCGTTTCGTATCGTCCATAAACAATGACCGAGATTCGTTTTTCGCATCAAGATGAATCTCAAGAACATCAGGTCATCATGCCGACCGCAGCGCTCACACCTCATTTCAAGTTGATTACCCATGGACCGAGATTCAGGGCGAGAGCACAGTTGTTGTACCAGAGAGACCACACCAAGATGCGGGCCTACGGCAGATTGCCGGCCTCCACCGCACCGCGAGATGACCATCTCGACCATCCCCACTGCAGAAGACAACGTCATCTCACCATCTCAGATGCGCCGAGCAGCTTTCTCCGAGACCTTCGAGACACACAATTGGAGCGCTTCTGCACAAGAACCACGGTCCGCTCTAGCGCCTCGAGACAACGCACCGTCCTGCCTTGGGCGCCCTGGCCCTCCTCGGCTGCTTGGCCGGCCCCCACCGTCCTGCGGTAACCAAAGACGACGACCCCAGCAGCAGCCAGCAGCCAGCGGCAGATGCGTCTGCACCCCGTATTCTCTCCCCCGCATCGTCAGGGGTGTGTGCTGGGTGTCGAATCGTCACGTTACAGCCCAGCTAGGCCATACCAAGAAAAATAACCATGGCTCACATCCCGTAACCGTAACCCCCGGCCATATCTTTTTGTTCCGAGCATGGTCATCGTCAACCCCAAATCCTGATTTGCGCCCAAGCAAAACTAGGCCGGCCAACGTGACCTCGGTGCCAAGGATCTGCCGTCGTAAGCTGCCAGGCACGCACGGAAAGGAGCAAGTGTATGCAGAAGTATGGCCCGACGGTACCTACGCGCTTCTGCACGGAATGAGATCGTCGACCGAGAAGCAAGAGAGCACGTGGTGTCTTGAGCTGGGGCATGGAGCGTTGGTAATGCTACCCTTCCGCGACCACTCGCAGCTGTTCGGCGGAATCCCCATAGGTGGATCTGGCGCTGATGCCTCCGCAGCAGGTGAGGGACCGGTTCTCCATCGGGCCATCGCGTTCGTGTGAAGGGTGGGAATCTGACCGAGGTCATGCCCGCCGCGTGGATGGATGGATGGATGCATGCATAGTCTGCAGTCCCGTCGGGTGGGTATTCCTCTTTCGCTATGACATGTCCGAAAGTCGTGCCCTAGGCTTGTGAAAGTGTTGTTGCTGGAGTTTCTCTGCATCGTGATATATATGTACCCGGGCAGATCGCCATCAGGAACGGGAATTCCCAGCACGGCACGGGACTGATGGACATTTCCTGTTCCTGCAAGGCACCACCACGACCATGCACGCCCTCGCCCTCTCCGCCGTCCTCGGCGCCACGGCCGTCGCCGCCCACTACATCCCGCGCCCTCGCCCCCTCTTACC
Source organism: Xylariaceae sp. FL0016 (assembly GCA_022578815.1). Taxonomy (NCBI): domain Eukaryota; kingdom Fungi; phylum Ascomycota; class Sordariomycetes; order Xylariales; family Xylariaceae; species Xylariaceae sp. FL0016. Next base: position 199,299 of record MU388735.1, read on the forward strand.
CCGACAGACGTCCGCGACGTACGAGGGCTACGCCTTCGCCTACTTCACCGGCGACACCACCGCGGGCGAGAACATCTACCTCGCCGCCAGCAACGGCAACGACGCCCTGGACTGGGTCGAGCTGAACGGCGGGTCCCCGATCCTGACCTCGTCCATGGGCACGGGCGGCCTGCGCGACCCCTTCATCATGCGCTCCGTCGACGGCGACAAGTTCTTCCTGCTGGCGACGGACCTGTCGATCGGCTCCGGCACCTCGTGGGGCGACGCCGTGACGGACGGCAGCCGCTACCTCGAGATCTGGGAGACGAGCGACCTGGTGACGTGGTCGGACCAGCGGCACGTGCTGGTGTCGCCCGAGACGGCGGGCATGACGTGGGCGCCCGAGGCGTACTACGACGACGAGCTGGGGACGTACGTGGTGTACTGGGCGTCGGCGCTGTACGCGGAGGACGACACGGAGCACACGGGGGATACGTATGATTACATGATGTACGCCACGACGGATGACTTCGTGACGTTCAGCGACCCTGTGGTCTGGCAGGACGCCGGTACCTCGCGCATCGACTCGACGGTGCTGGAGGTCGACGATGTGTACTACCGCTTCACCAAGGATGAGGGTGCCAGCACCGGCTGCGCCGACATCATCGAGGAGAGCGCGAGCGATCTGACGGCGTCGCTGGGCTCGTGGACCGAAGTCGCGACGTGTATCGGGACGAACGCGGGCACGAGCGCGGTGGAGGGACCCACGATATTCAAGGCGAACGCGGACGACGTGAACGGCGAGAAGTACTACCTGTTCGTGGATGAGTATACCAGCCGTGGCTATATCCCCCTGGAGACGGAGGACATCGCCAACCCCTCCTGGACCATCTCGAGCTCGTACACCCTGCCCACGAGCCCACGACACGGCACGGTGATCCCGATCACGGCGGATGAGCTGTCCACGATCACGGCGTCGTATGCAAAGCGCTCCCTGTCGAAGATCGAGAAGCGGGATAGCCCTGTTCTGCAGGGTTACAATGCGGACCCCAACATCGCTGTGTATGATGACACGTTTTACATATTCCCTACCACGGATGGTTTCGCCAGCTGGGGAGGACAAACGTTTTACACATGGAAGTCGGTACGTAATGTATCATCAAAAATGCAGCGTCGGAGTAGAAGATGACTGACGAGTGAGAGCAGACGAATCTCGCGGACTGGACTCGATCAGATGAGCCATTCTTGACGTTGAACGGGACAAGTGGGAACGTGCCGTGGGCCACGGGGGTGAGTGAGCCCCTTGCATGGCGTTTCGAGCCTTTCCCGAATAGCAGGTAATGACTGACCTTTGATAGAATGCGTGGGCTCCGACTATCATCGAGCGTGATGGCACCTATTATTTCTACTTCAGTGGGAACAACCCGACGTACAACGCCAAGACCATCGGAGTCGCTGTAGCGAGCTCACCCGAGGGACCCTGGACCGCCCAGGACGAGGCCATGATCACCAACACGGAGTCGATCACTACCGGCCAAGCCATTGACCCTGCTACCTTCGAAGATCCGGAGACTGGCAAATACTATCTATACTGGGGCAACGGGTACGTTCCTCCAACTATGCAAAGACAATCAACGGCAGGCTAACAGCTCTACAGAACCCCGCTCATCGCTGAGCTCAACGACGACATGGTCTCGATCAACGAAGACACCTTGGCCGAGATCGAGGGCCTGACCGACTTCCGCGAGGGCTCCTTCATGAATTACCGCGACGGCATCTATCACATGACCTACTCGATCGACGACACGGGCTCGGAAGACTACCGCGTCGGGTACGCCACGGCCGACTCGGCTACGGGGCCCTTCACCTACCAGGGCATCATTCTGCAGAAGGACGAGTCGCAGGGCATACTGGCGACGGGTCACAACTCGATCATTAACATCCCGGGTACGGATGACTGGTATATCGCGTATCACCGCTTCGCCATCCCTAATGGCGATGGAACGCATCGTGAGGTGACTATTGATCATCTGTACTTTGGTGATGATGGCTTGATTCAGGAGGTTGTTCCCACACTGACCAGTGTTGATCCGGTGAGTATTGCGGAGGCTCGTCTAAGGGCCAAGAACCGGCGGTGATTTGGTGGTGTTTCTATATTGCACAAGGCAGCCATTGCAAGATCGGATGCTTTGGTATAATTAAAATAACAATAAATTTTATGAATAATATGTTATGCCTATGTTCGCCCGGCATGAACCTGTAGATGTGGTCAAGATGGCAAGCCTTATCCGCGTACATCTTCTGCGATGTCTTCAGGCGCCGAATCAAACTTCTCACCCATTCAGTCACCTTGAACACCAGACCGGGTAATCGTCAGAGCGCATAGTATAGTTAGTGCTATGTTTGGTCGATGCAGAGCTCCATGATCGACAACGAGCGTCCCTGAGGTTTAGTCACAATCAGCAGCTTTGTAATCAACTCTGTAGCGACGTGAATAGTCTTAGATCGTTGATAAGGTTCGAGATGAGAGGTGCTTACAGTTCGGTGATCTTGGCATAAGGGCCTCCTCTTATGGCTTGAGTGTATCTCAAAGCGAAGTGACCGATGACTTCCTTTCTTGAAAGTCAGACTATTACTGGGTCAATGATCTCAAGCTCTTCGATGGTTTCAAAATTGCCTAAATCCTTGAGAATCTTCCATATGTCCGAGATAGCGTGCGTCATCTGGGCTCGAAGACAAAAGCATTGGTTGGTATCGTTAATCGCGCATACATTGATTATGAGTTCCGATAGCTAGGTCCCCATATTGTCCCGAGAGTGGTCAAAATGACTCTGCGAGGAATGGCAAGTTCTGCCAAGAACATTCTCTGTCCTTGACAAAAGGCTGCGGATTCACCAAGAGCTCTGTGACTAGATGGCACGATAAGGTGACCCGAGGGACACAAAGAAGAGTTCACTGCACGGGCTGCCAAAATCTCCCATCTCACTTCTAGTTCTCCTTTGGATCAAGCTTGCTGCACGACCATTGTCCTTTCAAATCTCTGGATGGCCATTGTCATCGACATTTGTCAAAGACAATGCCTTTTAGTATAGGAGACAAGGAATGTAGCCTACTTAAAATGAAGCCGCCCTCGTAGCTGTCCAGGAGACCCTGGAGTAGAAGCTGTACAAAATCCAGAATTTCAATCTATTCCTTTACTTTTCTTCGCTTCCACAACCCTGAACAATGTCCATTCTGGAAAGCGCGGCTTTCGAGCTGACATGGGACGAGAAGATCTCCATGACGCAGGACGTCGAATCCCTACTCGACGAATGCCACGGACTCCTAGCCAGCGGCAAGGAGACCCGCTCCCTTGCAGACTACGCCGAGGCCCTGCGCGTCGTCCGCGACGCTCTCATGCTAGCAAGCGACAGCGACGCCTGTGAGTTTGCTCCCCTGGCCCGATGCCACCTGTACAAAGGCCACGCTTTGTTGGGCCTCAAGAAGAAGCCCGAGGCACGCGACGCGTACAGAGAGGCCGCGAAGATGCCTGCCCACAGCGGATCAGAGAAGCTCGCCTCGTGGAAGGCACGAGAGCAGGTGCGCAGAATGGATGCGGACCTCGACCGCGATATGTGCGCGAAGAGTCGCAAGGGCGGTACTTGGGATCGGGCTGCTATCGAGGTGAGTCGTATCAAGAAGGAAAGCGGTGGACCTCCAACTGATGAAGAGATCCGACAGGCGTTGTGGAACACGCGTCGGGACAAGAGGCTGATCCGCCTTGGGAAGCACTACGAGCTGTGGGATCCGGAGCCCAGTCTCCGCGGGCTGGTAGGGTTTGTGGGGAGACGCATTCTCAAGCAGCGATGAGTATATAGGTCAGGCTTCATCTCCTAGACCGTCATTGCCATGCTTGCCTTGGTGAATTCATATGCGGTAGAATATTCGTCAGTAATTATTAAGGTTCAAGGTGAGCCTGGTGCTCGCTTGACAGTATATTTTCTAAATATCGATGAAAGTTTTGTAGGAATTCCATGTCAGGCGCGTATTCTATGTACTTCATAACTACTTGTCAGCGACCAGCTTAGATAAGGAAGCAAAAACGACACATGATATAGCCGTAGGTATCTGGGTTTCGCAGATTATTGTTGCAATCATCGGGCATACCACTCGTCAAAGAAGGATTCTCCTGGCACCAAATATTTGACTTCGTCAGCCACCAGTAAGATATAGTCTAGGAACTTTGATATCAATCTGCATTTCTTATGTTCAAGGCTGATCTGTACAGGTTGGCCACGAGCTTTCCTTTTCATGCCACATATACGCCCAACATCTAGGTATGGCCGAGACAAAGCTGCGCTGTGGCTAAATCAGCTGACTAAATTTGGTCCTAATTATATTCCAAACGGTTAGGCTATCTACGACATGCTTTCTCGTATCGCCCTGTAGTAACGAACGACGCGAAGAAAGGGAAAGATAGTCCAGCTTTCTCGTAACTAGCTTGTGATAGAAACAAGTCATCCTGTCAAATACGCCACCGCTAGACGCCCTGGACTAGTTCAGACCATGGCGAATGCTCTGTGCATCGTGTGAGGTGTATGGAGCATCACCACGTAGTTAAGTGCCCTTTATTCCCGATGTGTGCCCGATGCTGAAGAGCCCAATTCTGCACATCAATCTGCAATTTCGGGTGGAAAAACGACGTGTCAAAAAGATCCTGGCATGTTTACTACGCCCGACTAGTGAAACAGACTTTCGAGATATGATCAAGTCTTTTGAATGCGCTAATAGAGTATAGTGATATGCGCCACAGACTTCCTTGAGCCTACAGGATTGCAATTGTGCAATTTGATGAGGATTGGATTGGTCGAGCCAAGGAGGCAATTGTAGATGAGTCCAGTGTCGGAGGAGAATGGAAATCTGTCGCAGCGCGAAAACGCTCGATTATAGAGGAGGGTAAGGTTGTTAACTATGCATGTGCAGAGACTGTCTTATGAACAAACAATTCATTTCCAGTTATTAACGTTCAATGCCCTGTGAAAGGATATCAAATCTCAGGTATTTTGGATGATTTCTGGGCTATTTTTCAAGTCACAGTACGAACGAGCGATAGTGTAAGAGCCATCCATCATGGACAGGAAAATGTCGAATTGGCCCCGACATATTGTTCAGGCATCATGAAAAGGGTAAGAAAAATGTGTTAGTTTCTCATAGTGTGCGGCCGGAATATCCCAAAGCTTCATTTCGTGTCCACAGACATTATCGTCCTCCATCAGATCAGTAGCGCATCTTCTCCATGAGATCATCCCTCCCCAGTATCATCTGCTCATCCACCCGGAGCCAAGGGTTGGACACCGTGTCGAAGGCCTCAAAGCCCTCTTCACTAGACTTGACCTCCCGGCCCCGCAGCACCACCACCCACTTCTGCACCGGCGCCGTCTGCTTGCCGCCGCTGCTACAGAAGAACAAGCCACGGGGCTTCGGCTTCGCCGACTCGTCCGTCAGCACGCTCTCGATGTCGCGCAGCAGGACGACCTTCCACTCCCTGCGCGCGTATTGGCACTTGTTGGTGGCTATGAGACGACTGTCAAGCAGCGCGCCCAGCTTATTGGGCAGACAGCCCGGAAGCCGGAACAGCCGGGCCGCCAGATCCTGGGCGTACGATGTCCGAGAGAACAGCCGCGACACCTTCGAGCCCCGGTACACTTGTTCCGTCGTGGCCACCATGCTCGCCAGCTCCTCCTGCGTGTAGCACGGTAGGGCGCGCACGCCGGTGTAGCCGTCGCGCAGGACTGTGGACGTGGAGGTGAGCTGCAGGCCCAGGACGCGGTTCTTGTTGCGCACCTCGGTGGTGGGATGGACGGAGATGACTTCCCAGGCCTCGTAGACGGTCTTGGTCTCCGCATCGGGCACGCGGCTGTCTGATGTGAGTGAGATGCGACGAAGGTGACTGTGTTTACTTACAAGTTGTTCCATCCTAGGGGGGACTTGTCGGGTAGCGGTAAAGTGGCTATAGACGTCATGTCGGACAGGGTTTCGTCGATGCTAGACGCGTCGTCTCTTCCAACGCCGGCTGGTCGGGGAAGAACATGAGGCAGCTGGATATGACCGGCTGGACTGCAATTTGGCAGAGGACCGACTGATGATGCTTGGATTGAACAGGCCATTTCCATCGTAAAGCCCAAAATAACGAAAGGACTTTGGCAATCTGAGAGGAGTAAGACAGTATAAGAAAGAAGGGTTACGCATCTGAGCCTGAAGTGCTTGGGCAGCCTTATTTATAAACCCCAAAGTGACACTTGTTAGAGTGGTTACCAATAACTAGTCATTTTCTTCTCCATGAGTGGGGGGCGTCTCGATAAACAGAGGATCTGCATGTTCCCCGAATCTTCAGCTTCGCTCGACTTGATTGGCGAAAGCCATTTTGCATGTGTACGCCTCAAAAAAATGCATGTGCGAGATTATACGCCTTAGCCAACTGATTCTTCACACACAGTCAAACCGAAGTGAAGCTGACTCCAACAGGACCAAATTTCATAACTACTCACCGAGTATAGGAGCCCTCGTACCATAAGGCTGCCTCAACGCCCATAGACTCACACTTGTCAGAGGAGAACAGAGTAGGCAAACAAGGCAAACGAAGCAGGCTACCGTGGTGGCATCGCCAACTGGAGCGATCTTCAGCCTATTACGCTGTACTTACGACATGCATATGTTCCTATAGACCGAGTCTGCTGCAGCCGCGTCGTAGATCACGGAAATAGCTTTTGTGACTCGGATTTATGTGGCATACGCAGCGCAGCCGCGTAGTGCACATCTCGGTCGAACAATTGACTTAGAATAGTTGCCTCGGCCTGGAGGTATGTGAAGTTATGCTCACGACTTCCTGGGCGAAGAGGCATATTGCCTATGCATCCAATGACTAGATACCGCGAATTGAATATACACAGGAGAGGCATATTGCCCATGCATCAAATGACTAGATACCACAAATCGAATATACACAGGATGTCCTAATCCGCGATCCTCGGTGCTCGCGCAAAGACCCTATCTATCGTCGACTACTGATATCCCAAAGCTCAGCAAACCGACTCCCTTTCATCTCGACTAGTTCCGCCGGGATACCATCTTCCACAATCTCTCCCCGATCCATCACCACAACCCTATCGAACCCCATTACCATCTCCAAGCGATGGCTCACCATCACGACCGTATAGCCTCGGAACTCCTCCTCAATAACCCTCTGCATCAACCGATCCGTATCCAGATCCACGCTCGAGCTAATCTCATCAAGCAACAGGATCCCCGTGCCACCACGCTCGCTCATCCCAGCCGCGCCGAACTCCGCCTCTAGCACAGCGGCGCGAACGCGCCTCCGGGAGAGGGCTCTCGCGAGGTTGAAGAGCTGTTTCTGCCCCTGGCTGAGATCATCCGCGACTAATCCAGCGGCCAGACCTCCTTTTGTCTCAATGTACGGCCATAGACCGACGACTTCCAGGACAGACTGACAGACGTCCTTCGTTGAGGTTCCGAAGGGGTCAAGGTTGACCATGTAGGGAGTGCCGTCGGGTAGGAAGACAGGTTCCTGAGGCACGGCAATAATTCTCTCGCGGAGCACATCTCGATCGATCTTGTGGAGTGGCAAGTCGTCAATCGTGATCCTATCTATGCATGAGGGCAAGGGGTTTAGAAGCTTGAGCAACAGGGACAGCGTTGAGGATTTTCCACTGAATGAATAGTCACATTAGCTAAACAGGTTCGACGTAGCTCTTCAACATGAAAGTTGCGTGAATAAGAATCCTTACCTCCCGCTGCGACCACAAATGGCCACCCTCTCGCCCGGTTGAATTAAGAGGTTTAGGTTTTTGAGTGCCACGTCATTCGTCTCTGTTGACCCATCGCCAACGGCCGCTATAGTTCCAACGACGCTGAGAAAATTGTAAGCCTATTTGCAGTCCGGTCTTTTCAGCCCGGCTTACCCGTATGAAGCCGACACTCCAGCAACACGAATAAACCCCTCAAGCGGCCACGTCGGCGCCGGAACCACGTCTTCGCCCTTCACACTCTCCGGCTCCACCTTCTCCGAGAAGTTCTTCAGACGACTGACCGCCCCTATCGACGTCTCCAGCTGCGTCCACCAGCGTATGATGTAGTTCAGCACGTCTCCAAACGTCATCAGCGTGACCAGGCTGGCCCCCGTCAACGCCGTGTTCCCACGCAGCTGCGTGGCGAGAGCCACAACCGAGACGGCGAGAAGCGCGACGACGATCTGCAGAGCGAAAAGTAGCCATCGCTGGACGATGTATAGGAGGTAATAGGGACGCTGCGAGGCATCGAGAAGCCGGCTGTTCAGTTCGATTCCGGCTGACGTCCAGCCTGATGCGCGGAATGTGGCTAGACCTTTAATCGTATCGATGAAATGGGAGCTAAAAGTCAATTGGTAAGCCAAAAGACGGACTCTGCTAGAAGCCAGGACATTGTTGACAGAAGATTAAGAAGAAGGGACATGTCACCTACTATAATGGAGTCTTCGCTTCTAGATCGAGCAATCTCAATTGCCTCGATGTACGAAGATGGAATCGCTGAATGAAATAGAGTATAGAGAAGATGACGGGGTACGTAATCGCAAGATACGGGCTCGAAGACGCAATAACAGCCGCCATACCCAGCGCATTGGCGCTGTCCATGACGAAATTGGCCAATGCGATCGGCAACTCATTGTCTATCAAGGTCATGTCTTGGGAGAACAAGTTGGTGATGGACCCGGTGTCTGTCTGTGTGAAGAAGCTCAGAGGGGCTTTGATGACGGTGTTTAGTGCTGCCTCGTGTAGGCTTGAGCCTGATGTCTGGATCAACGTCGTATAGCATACCAGAAAGTCGAAGAACAAGAAGGCGAGGAAACAACTCTGGAACAGCGCGTATAAACCTATGTAGAAGGCGTTTGACTTGGAACCTGTTGACCAATAGTTCAACCAGATCTGGCCCCAGTTGTAGAAGAAGCCATAGCCGAGGCCTAGTAGTAGGCATGAAATGGCTGAAAATGTCCCGATGTTATGCACGTAATGACTATATACAGTTGAGTCTCCCATCATTCGATCAGTCTCATCTATGTGACTATGATCTATTACCTCAGATGGCATGAAATCATGGGTTTCCGTGTCGTTGTTCGCAGGTGGACACTGGGTCATGGTCTGTTGGGGTCGCGTCGGTTCAGCTGGTTCGATGTCAAGCTCATTGAAGGCGTCAGTCCCAGACTCCAAAGCTTGATCACGGTTTCGATGGATAACTCTGCCATCGGGTCTCAAAGCAATAACATGGTCAGCGGACCTGACGTGATGAATAGCATGAGTACAAAGAATCACGGTCGCGTGACGTCGGCGAAGAAGTCCCTGGGGACCGAAGACTCGACGGAACACTTGGTCATCTAGTCCTGCGTCAAGGCCGCTTAGGACATCATCAAAAATGAGGAAATTGGTCTCGAGGTAGAGAGCCCTTGCGATGGATAGCCGCTGCTTCTGGCCCCCACTGAGCTTGATGCCGTCGCTGCCAACCTCGGTCGCGTCGCCCTGCGCAAAACCAGCGATGTCTGGCCCCAGCATGGTGGCTTCGATGACTTCTCGGTAACGTGTCTCGATGAAAGGGGCGAACCCGATGATATTCTTCCGCATACTAGCGCTCCATAAGAAGGGTACTTGGTCACAGTAGCCCACGATGTTAGACAACAGGGCAGATTTGGTGAAGACACGAGTGCCGGATACAGGTAATTCACCCAGGAGGGCTTTGCATAGCGTGCTCTTTCCCGAAGCCACTGGACCTACGATAATGGTAAGACAACGTGAGGCAATGTCGAGGTTGATATCCTTCAGTGTAAGTGCACCTTCCTTCCAGCCAAAGTTCCCATCCCGGACGACGATGGCCGACGATAACCCATGGTCCTCATCGCTCAGACCCGATGATGACTTTTCGTCGCCCAAGCCGGAAATACCTCTATCTGACGACCGATAGTCGATTACTGGCCCGTGCTCCAGGTATGCCTGAATGCGATCGAGACAAGCTATAGCCGACAGCAGCGCTGGGGAGTTCTGGAAGAGGTATGCAAGCGGATCGGCCAGAAGCAGTATGTAGGACAGAGAAGTGAAGATGGTTGATACATCCAGGTTTCTCGATGTCAACGCAAAGAGAGCGACAGGGCACAGGGCCGTCGGTGTGATGCCAAGTGTGACGACACTGATGTGTACACGCCGATACGCCGACGCGGTACGGAGCTCATCCACCCGCATTGCCTGTATCAGGGACTGCACTGGGCCGGTCAGGCCTGAAAGCTTCAGGTGTTTCATACGTGAGATCACATTGGCCGTGAGACGGACCCTGTCCTGGACTTTATCCATCCAAGCTTTGGTCCTGCGGCCAGTAAACTTGTTCAGATAAGCACCACCGAGGATACAGAGGATGACGACGACCAACGGAGCTGCAAACGCCGCGCCGACCTGACGGTATAGGAGCCAGCTCGCCAGACCGACCTCGATACCATTGGCCCAGAACTCGTGAAGGTTGAGAAGACCAAGTCTGATGCGCTCAACGTCAGTCGACATCAGCGTGATGGCGGCTCCATCGCCGGCTGCCGACAGCTTCATCCGTGTCGTCGACCTGTAGACAGCCCCCACCAGCGCTCCTCGAACCATCGCAAGGCTGCGCTCATGGAAGTACCAGTATAATGCCGTGGAGAAGGCGATGCCCGTGTAGATGCACAGAGCCGCCCCAATCAGGCCATACCCCCAGTTATCGGGCGATGACCCGGGGGGCTGGTCCATGTAGTCCAGCAACGTGTTGATCAAGAAGGGCTGCGAGAACTTGAACCCGATCAAGGCTGCCCTGGGTCCTATCGGGAAAAGAAATGATGCCGAGAGGGTATTCCATAGAGCTGTTAGAAGTCCAAGCCCTATCCCCTTCGATGGCAATTGTCGAATCGAGCTTTCTAGCCTCCGCGACAATGCGTCTGTAGCCATGCTTTGGTCTAGAGGATATAGGTCATCAAGCTTCAATATGTTTCTATATCCAGTCATGAATAGGGTGTTGAGCCATATGAATGCTCCTAGACCGAAGAGGCCAGCCCTCTCCTCGGGACTGCGCTTTTCGTCTTCCACCGACAGCCATCTTGTTTTGTGGAAGGCCTCAAGCAGAAGGAGAACAGCTTTGATGGCAGTCGAAGTAGCGAAGATGCAGGTGAAGACAAACTCGCCGCGACCCACGGCAGCCAAGTAAAATGTCCGAGTCCGGGCGACGTCGAACAACGTTGTAACTGCCAGATAGGCATGAAGGAGTATAGACGGGCGTAAGGACCGGGAATGTTCTAGATAGGACAAGACTACTGCACTTAGTGCGGCTGCGAAGCTAACAGCTAGCGATGGGATCAAAAGCGAGCTATCTCCGGGTGATCCAGTGCAGAGGACAAGCAGAATTAGCTGCAAAGCAGCGGAGAAGGAAGCTGCAATGACTTTGGTGTACTGCCATCGACAACCTCGAACCACTTTTTGCCGTCGAGATAGATGAAAGATGCGGGGGACACAAGTAGCAACGAAGACACAGCTTGGCAGAAGTGAGAGGATGGAAGACTCGAATTTGATGGTGAAGTCGAAGTCATCCCGACATCCACTCACAGAGGGCCCAAACAGCGAATCGGCGGGACATGCTGAGAACATCGTCACCACTGAGTTTTACTGGCAAATGGCCTCAGCTCGGCTGTATGAAAGGACAATAGTAGCTGAACCTATGAATTTTCATTTGTTACCGCGTGCTGTTGAGGCTCAAAATCTTGTGTAGGTAGTGTGTCTGGGGTATGTGGTCGTTCGCGCACCACTTCGATGACAAAGGCATGGATGACATGGGATAGGATGCCATTCCCTCCCCCCAGAGGTGTTCTGTCTGCACACTCCGTAGAATGCCCCCCTTAGCTCAGTCAAAAACCCCCTGGAAGTGCCCTAAGCAAGGGTCATGAAAGGCCTACCGCTGGTTTCACCCAGCTGGTTTTTTCACTAGGTACGGTACTGTAATCGGCGCACTGATCCCGATGGATTAGGTAAGTGGACCCATGTTGTATACCCCTGGGAGGAATGTCACGCAACGTCCTCGAGTTTTCTTGCTCTTCTCGCATGACTTCATGCGGTCCTAAGCAGGCAGCAACTTAGAACACCCGAGACCCCTCATTATCGCTACCAAACATCGAGTCTTCTCACGGTGAACACTGTACACCGTGTGTACAGTCCCCTGCTTCGAGATAAGCCAGCCCCGCCACTGCTGTGCATACGCGGGTCAGCGCCGACGCGGCCGACCGTCCGATACCAATGACCGCTCTTGGAAAGAGATTGAAGCTGGTCCCGGTGCTCTACGCAAATGCGCAGCAGATGTTCCAGAATACGTGTTCACGCGTCATCGGATGATCTCGCTCTTGACCGAAAATCACAGCTTGGCCCGTGATCAAGGATGTCATTCAGAGGATTTTGTGCTAGACATCACAGTATAAGCTCGGTTTGCTCCTTATATAGACACACACGTCCAATCCTGTTGAGTTACGGACAGGAATACGTAGCATGCATTTTCAAGCCTTAGGGGGTTAGTCTTTTCCGCAGTCAACGACTAAATTGAAAAGAGGTGCTTGAAAGAAAGAAAGTGGCTTAATGACAAGAATCCTGTGCGTGTAGTCCAGATTACCAGGTTCATTACAATACAAAGCTATGTACAAACTATGAAGTCGTGGTCAGTACGTCTCCGACTAATACCGCGGGATCGTCATGATCAGCTTCCACGATATAGTAGAGGATCTTCTGGAGGCCTTCGAGTATAGCGTTCACGTTGTCGTTAGATATAAACTCTTCATCGTAGTACACTGACCATATCAGCTGCTCATCCAGAACTACAAAGAATCTATTAGCCTCAGAATATATGAATCGCTCGAAAGAACTGTTGCAAGATATAGATACGGCGTAAAGATACGTAGCCTCTATACTTTGAAAGAGAAAGGCTGTTGACTCACTGTTAATATTGATTCCGAAAGGGTCATCACATGGTAGGTGAGAAGTCAGGAACTCAAGACCTAGCCCTCGCCCCACCAACGCATTGGGGTACGGATTGATATTCACGTTGACCGAATTCGCCAAAACAGGCTTCAGGTGATCCATCTCCCTCAGCTCAAGCCACCCCAGATGTTCATGCGGAATAGCCAACGACTTGAGCCTCTGCGCCTCAGTAAGTAGGTCTCGTACCTTCTGCTGTGCGTCAACGTGTATGCGCATCGGGATGAACATGGTCGTGCAAGCGATTAGATCCTCAATGCCTTGGACGGGCAAATTCCGGCCAGAGCGGTCGCAATAGAGAATCACATCTGAGCAGTCAATATGCCGCGCTAGAGCCAGGCCGGCAGCGACCTCGAGCATCGTGGCTAGAGTGGTGTCTGATGCCCGGAGTTGGGGCAGCTTCGTCGTCGCGACCTCTTCACGGATATTAGCCAGTGCAGATTTCCCGGGGCTTGTCAGAATCGGCTTTGTGCGTGCTCCGGTTAGAAGTGAGGTCCAGAACTCGGTAGCAGCAGACTTGTCCGCTTCCAACATGTACTTCACAAACGAGTTCATCTTTGGCGGCTCGTGTTCGGGTAAGCGGCCAGTCTTGTAAACGGTTTCCACATCTTTGAAAAGCATCATACGTGAGAAGGCATCGTAGATGATGTGCTGGGCGGTCAGAACGAATAAGCGTTCATCACTTTCACGAGGTTGCACCAAAGCCAGTCGTAATAACGGACTGCCAAAGGTCATGTAGTCAGACCGGTCTTGTTCCAGGTAGCTTTCAAGATCTTCGCTCTCAGTCCAGTATGAAAATCCAGGATTTTTGAGGACTACCTGGAATATCCCTTCCGCCGACTGAGTCACTCGGGTACGCTGGCTCTGATGCCGCTGGATGACAGCTCGCCAGGCGTTTTGAAACCTGGCCAAGTCCATCGATGACGGGAGACGATAGACGGACTGTGACTGCCAATGCCAGGGCTCTGTCGAAGGATCACGCTGTGCCTCCGGGTAGCCCAGAATATAATGCAGTTGGAACCTGTGACATGGGTACATGTCTTCGATATCGTCATCGGATATATCACATTGGCGAGCGGCCTGGCTGCGCAAGTCGGGATACGAAATTCCGCTGATCAGCGAGAACGGCCTCAGCTCACTGAAAGTTGTCTGGACTGTGGCTTTGAGGGCCATCTCCTGCAATGTCTGCGCCTCGAAAATGGAACTGACAGTGAGAGTAAGCCCTTGCCTCCGAGCCAGAGACACCAAGCGCATCGCGAGAACACTACCTCCACCACGCTCAAAGAAGTTGTCGCTCCTTCCCACACGCTCCGTGTCAAGTAAGCTCTCCCATATCCTGGCAAGACGCATTTCTCGCTCAGTCCGAGGCGGCTCGAACTCCCCACTGCTCTTTCTATGACTCCCGCGATTCCCATTCGCGATAGACAGTTCACAAGAGTTGACACAAGCAGAGTCTTTGAACTGGGGCTTCTCGAGCTTCGATGCCTTAAGGACATCGGCTATCGAAGTCGAGCTTTTGCTTTGGGAGATCTCATAGACGAGTGCCTCCATCTGACTCAATATCCGTCTTACCTGCGCCTCCGTCACGACGTGGCCGTCGAACGTGGCCCTAAAGTCAATGCTGTCCTCCAGAATCTCAGACTCGAGGACAATGGCAAAGTCCATGACGGGGAATGCGTACCCTCTTCCGATGAGGATCTTTCTCTCTTCACTCGACCTCTGCGCCGATTGGACGATGATGAGGGTGCGGAACTTGCAGGCTGCTACAGCGTCATCGCCCAGACGTCTAATGTTTTGCAGTCCAAACTGCGAGTGCGGAAGGATGTCGAGGTATCTTGACTGGATATCTCCTAAAAATCGCAACATGCTCTGAGCCGGATCAAAAATCGCTCGCAGCGGGATTGTCGTAATGGTCGGTCCCACGATGTGCTCAATACCAGGCAGAGCTGCGCCGCGACCGTTGAGAGTCACGCCCGTTACGACATCGTTGACGCCAGAGTGAAATGCCAGCAGGAGTAGCCATGAGGCCTGGATCATGGTCGCTGGTGTTGCGATGCCTCCTTTCAGCTTGGGAGCTCTGCGAATCATTTCTCCATCGTCTTGCGACGCTAGGTGGTTGACGATACGGTTGGAGCGCTCGACCTTAGGGACGTAGCTAGGTGTTGGATATGGAGGAAAGACGGGGGTTTTCGCACCGTCGAGCTGTTGGCGCCAGAAGTCTCGCGCTTCTTGCACGTCTTGTGACTCGATGTGCTTGATGAAAAGGTTGAAGCCTGGGGGATTTGGCGTGGTCGGAGACAGGCGAAAATATTCCTCCTCCACGGCGATCGCGATATCTGACTCGGCCCATCCATCTAGTAGAGCATGGTGAACGGTCCAGATCAAGTGTTGGTTCTTCCTCACAGCATCTACGCAGACAACTACCGAGGATATTGTTTGACGAGGACTCACAGACACCTTCTTCTCGGTGGCTAATAGTGACCTCAGTTCGCCTTCGATTGCTAGCCATCGCGTGGTTTCTTTGACTACTACCTGCAGCAGCTTGGTATCGTGGTCCAGAAACCTGGATCTCATCACAGGTGTTCTATTTGCCACCGTATCCCAGGCCTCTCGCAATCTGTTCAGGTCAATGGATTGAGGCAGTTCATACACCTGCTGCAGGATATATGTGCCTTGTTCCCTCGTAGACGCTGCTATCAGGCCTTCCTGCATCGGGGAGCAGGGGTATATGTCCTCGATGCAGGTCTCGGTGACATCGCACTCTTTCGAGGCCTTCTTCAACATTGCGTCCACCTCGGCGCTATCAAGTAGTGAGAACGGCGATACAGAAAAACTCTCTGGTTGTTCCGGAAGCACCTCGGCTTTGCTGGCCATGTCTCTGAGGACTGGGTTCTTGAGGATAGTATCGAAGCTTAGGCTAAGGCCACTAGACCTGGCAGTCCCAGCGAGCTTGATAGCGAGGACTGAATCACCGCCAAGAGAGATGAAATGGTCGTCGGATTCGATCATATCCGCACTTATGCCGAAAACGTTGGCCCATAGTTCTCGAACCTTGATCTCATGACTGTTCCGGACTGCATGGTGGCCGTTTGTTATCGACGGTGTTTTCGTAAAAAGAGAGAGCTCCTTGATAGACGAGGAAGAGACGGCACTCTGCAACAGCTTGCGGTCCACTTTCTTAGATACGGTAAGTGGCACATCACGCAGCGGGACCCAGAGGGAAGGTATTGCGAAGGGTGGGAGGCTTTCGCCCATCTCAGCCTTTACCAAAGAGACGGCCTCAAGCAAGTTCCGGCGGTCTTGATCCGATGTCTCCAAGCGCTCTGATGCATTCCGTTCCCAGCGAAACGCGCCAATGGACGCGCTGTAGCCAAGGCACAGAAGAGCCACAAGATGCTTGCTAGCCATGCCCGGGAAATCAACTGCCAACACTACCACCTGCTTGGTCTCAATCTGCGATATCCTTGAGAGGGCCCTGCGAAGATGCTGCTCAACCTCCTCCAGCTCCAGTCTTTGACCTCTGATCTTGACTTGGTTATCAGCGCGACCTGCATATACGAAAGCCCCATCTTCGAGTTGCCTGACCAAGTCTCCTGTCCGATAGAATCGATACTGACATGGAATTTCTGGGAAACACTGTAGCCACCGCGGATTTGGAATGAAGACCTCTGCCGTCTTCTCTGGGTTTCGCAGATAGCCTCGAGCCACCGTTGGGCCTTCAACGACAAGCTCGCCGATCTCACCGACTTCAGCGAGCTCATTGGGACTGCCTTGCTTCACGACCCAAGCTCTGGCGCTAAAAGGACGCCCAATCTCGCCTGGTTGGCAAGCGTGCGTAGTGGTATCTGAGCCGAAACAGATCACGCAACATTCCGCGGGCCCGTATACCAGAATAAGTCGCACCTTCTTAGACCATTCCTCAACGAGATGCGCTGGAGTGACTTCGCCGCCCAGAACCACAGTGGATAGCGACGGAATATTCTTGATGTCAAGACTTCCGAACAGCGAAGGTGTCAATCTCAGGTGCGACACTTGCAGCCTACGCATCGCCCCGACCGTGTCATTCTCGCGTTCCCAATCCGACGGGATGCAAATGGTCCCTCCGTGAACCAGAGTAGCAAAAATGTCCGTGATGATTGGATCAAAGGCGTGAGATGCGAACTGGAAATTGCGGCAGCCTGGACCGTAGCCCATAGCCTGCCCGCTGTAGACGGAAGTGCTCGAGAGACTCGAGTGCTCTACCATGACTCCTTTTGGAACTCCGGTGCTGCCTGAAGTAAACATGATGTAGGCAGCGTCCCGAGAATCCACAGCTGGATGTATCGAGCCCGTCTCAATGTTGGCCAAGCTGCACTCGTCGACCTGTTGGACCTCTTTGACCAGAGACTTGCATAGACTCGCACTCTTCACAGACGACAAGGCAAGCGTGGCACCAGTCTGGTCGACTATAGACCTCAGTCTCGCGACAGGCAACGAGGGATCGAGCAGAACGAAGGCGCCTCCGGCCTTCAACACTGCCAACACAGCGACGACGGTCCATCGTGACTTTTCGAAACAGACCGGGACGAAGGTTTCGGCCTTTACTCCCCTCAAAATGAGGGAGCTAGCCAACCTTGTAGACAAGTCGTCAAGCTCGGCATACGTAAATTGTCCATCCCATGCGCATACTGCTCCGAACTGAGGGGTCTTCTCTCTCTGGGTTTGTATAAGATTGTGAACTGGCGTCTCGATGCCTGGGGGGATGTCATTGTTCCAGCGCCTGATATTTTCCAGACTTTCTGGAATCAGGGTGAGGCCGGTATTCGCCATTGTCTCCAAAGTCGCCATCTAGGTCAATCTCGTAGAAATGTTCAAAGCGATATCGAGTAGGTGTCCTTGCAGCACGTCGCTACATTCCATCCAGCGACTGAGGTTTCTGACCAGCTTCGTCATGTACGACCTCGGCCGATGCTCCTACGCACCTTGACTAAGGAGGCCCTGGCCCTACAGCCGTTTGCAGAGTAGCGTGGAAGTGCCCCTGCCGGCATACGATGGATGATCCTTGATCGTCCATTTGTGAAGCCATTCGCATTGTCGGCCCACTTTGTCATAGCTCCCCCACCGACCCCCGTCTCTCCATCCATCATGGCTTAGCGATGCAATGCAGTGCAGTGCAGTGCAAACAAGCATCAGGTCAAGCTCTGGACAAGCTCCAGGGCCTCCTGCATCCTGTCAGCCAAGGCCAGCTGCCGCGCATGTGGACAATCCCGCGACAGTAAGACGCAAGGTCACATTTTGAGGCCTGTTAGGAAATCAGCAAAGGCGGAATGTGTAAGCACCCGTGCGGTGGCCTGCAACGATAGGCAGGATCTTTCAGCCAGTCCTCCGATTGGACCTGCTTCCCAGTGAGCCCTAGCCTAGGCCGCATATCCCGCCAGGGCTGAACTTCGAATCCCCATCTAAGGTCGTAATGGGCTGATCAGCTCACCAACCCAGACGTGAGGGGTGGGAGAGTGGATATGTAGGTACTGTACCTACTGAGGGTACTGTGGGAGCACCGCGCACTGTGTGTGAGCTGCAACACGGCCATTGCGCCGGAGGAAGATCTGCCTAGGACGATCTTTCATGGATCTAGGTGGCAGATCATGCTCTGGAAGCGTAGATCGCTGCTGTCGGGCGTTCGGGCGACGTCTGGAGTAGCCCCTGTCCAGCGACCAGATGCGTTAGGCGGCCGCTGTTGAAATAAGCTTACGTAGCGATGCAGCCGCGCGGCGCAGTGAGATTTCCCGATGCGGAAAGAAGGCATAGGTATGTATTGTGTTATTTCGAGACCAGGTTAGCAAGTCCGTTCCGCCGGGACCTCGCATCCGATGAGCTCGGTGCATTTGACCGTAATTACGGTCTGGTGCAGCAGGGACTGCATCTTTTTCTCAGCCAAGCTATCACTCATCGGCGTTTGGGTATAGTCTTTGGAACGGCTCAGGAGGTAGTGCCATCTGCGTTTTTTGAGCCTCGGGTAAGATGGACAACAGGAGCCTGAGGGAAACCAGTGTGATAACTGAACTCGAAATCTCAAAGAGTATACTCCACGTAAGACAAGAGATCTTATCATCATGATTGACAAATAGCTGTGCTTACTGCCCTGTACGGTCTGCAAGTTTGTATTTGGTTATGGAAATTGAAGTTGATAAACTCGTCCACTCTAGGTAATAACCCCAGGATCTACTTAAACAGAAACCACCTTCATGCGATTGCACTCCAACCTTCGTCTCGTCCACCCCGCCTTCCGTAGTGAATAGCTGGCATATACCAGATAGTATTTCGCCAACGATCGAAGCTCAGCTGAACAAGACACTGGTCTTCATCTTCTTCACGGTAGCCACCGAAATCTTTTTCTGATGATTTTGCCTGATCAAGTATGTCAAAGGACGCCCTGAAAAGTCCTGACTAATAACTACAAATAAATAAGGCTTGGGTAAACGGGAACCGCAATCGGGCGTGTGGTCATGCTAGATTTCCCTAGCGCTGTAGTGAGTATTCTAGCCACATACACTGTATGGAAAGAAACTCGAGCAAAACTGCCAGCACATATGATTGAAATCCATGTAAATAGAGACCGACGTCTGAATTCGTCCTCGAACAAGAGTGGAAGAAGGTTCACATCGACAAGAGTTTAGGTCCCGAATGGGTCTAGGTGACCATATCCGCAAAGGGGGGAGTCATTTGATGCGATGAGAATAAAACTAGTTCACGGGCTTGAGGTTAAAGACATCGTCGAGCACTTTTTTCCCAAGATATCGAAAACCGCCCCGAGCGTTTCGATGCGCTCTTCGCTGTGCATCTTATACTGCGTCGAGATAGAATGCCCTTCTGTCGTTGAGGCTGCGCAACTCATTGGGCGCGGGCGTAAGACTTCGAACGAGAAAAAAACACGAAGTAGGGTGAGAAAAGGATGGCGTATACTAGGCTCTAGCATAGCTTCGCTCTTGCTTCGTTCGTTGTAGTCGATGATGTCCTCCAAGCTGTGGACTCCACACTCGTCGAATGCGTGGATAAAGGCCGGCATGCATTCGTTTTTGAAACAACAAGCTGAACCTCTAGACAGCGCCTGATTCCTGACCTAACATATAAGTCTAGGTCCCTGTAGGTAGATCCTTGCAGACTAATGGCATGATAGTAAATATCCCATCGACGAGGAGTGTTTCTATATCTGCCAGGTCGACCGAATAGTTTACTGGAGTGAGTCGGTAACTATATGTGCTAATCATTCCGAACAGATTTTCGTATTTGTTCACCTGAGAGCTCTTTAGTCTCCAGTTGATGAGGCACAGGTCAGCCTCAGTTCTATTTACCATTTGCTCCGCTGTGCCCTCAAACTGTCCACACATCTTCTTATCCATAACTACCCCGTACTCTAAGATCCAAGAAAGCCAAAGAAAGTCCTTTCCCAGGGCCAGTCTTAGCAGCATCACAGAAGACAAGTTCAAAACGTCGGTGGAAGACTTTGCCATCGATCCAGGTGAGTCAGAGAAGCTAGACAGACAGTACGCGGCGCCAGTATCTTGGACCCCAGCGGTCAGCGTGATGGCGTAGAGGGCTGCACGAGTCGATGGCGTGATTGCTTGAGCCTGACAGGCCTATCGAGGCGCTGCGGGTTGCTGCCTCCTTTGTGAATGAAGAGCTCTTCTCTAACGGCAAGCTTCGCCGCCAACGACTTCACACCACTACATTTGGCTCTGACCTTATGTCCTGGCAGCCAAGGACGTGTGTTCGCCCTAGGTTACCGCTGCACCCTACATTCAGTCCCAGTTTGGTTGTTGGCATACTTTTCCGATCTTCGAGCGCACTGTCTTTATATTTGCAGATTTTACGGGAAAGGTCCTAGGCCGTCTGATATTTGTTTCCGCTGCATAAGATCACGGCCCCCGAGGATGTGACCGACATTAGAGGCTAATATCTTGTATTGCACAGGTCAAAGTGACCCGTCTCTCCCTTCAGCTCTCATACTCCAAGCCTGGGACTTAATCCAAGCCATAGGGGGGATGACAGCACATCAACAGGTGGAGCGGTTCCAGTCAGTAGGCTTTGAGCTCCATTACGCTCTGGGGGTGGGTGAAAACCGCCAAGGAGGATGTATCTGAGTATTTCGGCGGAGAGCTGCTGCTGTAGAAGAGCTGAGATCGTCATCGATCGGAATGCACCTTGAGGTCCAATGCTACTGTGCAGGAACCTCTGGAGGAAAGTATCAATACTATTGAACATGCCAAGAACACCTTGATGGACAATTCCTTGTGTTAGAAACTTCGGAGAGTCTAGGTATAAATAAGACGGCATTCGACATCATGAATCTCATCGCAGTCACGCCTGTCACCGTGTCGGGGAACTCGAGTCGTCATTTCGGGCGCGTTTTTGCCATACTTCAAACATGATTTCGCCGGTTGGAAGTCAAGGGTTTAAAGTCACAATGAGTTCATCCCGATCACACTCTTTAAGCAGCCGGATCTCGTCTGATTTCATCGTTGCGCATATTTACTGCGGGTGCCTTCACTGGCATATGACATTCCAGAGCACATCGTCCAGATTTCATACTCGTGACTCGACGTTCGCGATCAATCCCTTGGAATTTCCGATGCTCGAAATCGTGACCAACGTCGATGACCGTGCTTCGCTGATAACATCTCGCGAGTCCTGAGGGCGGGTTTCGCCGGACTGCATTGCCAAGCTAAGCGTACGCCGAGTATCGTTACCGGCCAAGGTCTTGTCGTTACTGTGACCTGCCCGAAACGAGAATAGTTAGCACGAGTTCTGGCCTTGGCTTCCGGGCACAAGCTTCCCCTCTCCATGGCCGAATTCGGGATCGAGTGCCAGACGTGCATGTCGATTCAATCTTGGTGCGTATGCCTCCGGAGCAACACGACCCTCCAATCCAAGCCACCCTTCCCAACGTTGGGTTGAACATCGCCCATTGTCCTTACGCCCCTTACTTGCAGTCGCCAAGGTGCAGGTATGGACCAAATGTTATCAGTCCTAGCGACGATGCAGTGCCTCACTTTATATTAATCTCTTGGCGATGGAGCGGGACCCGAAGTGGGCAGGATTTCGGGTTGGCCCTTGACTCCAACAGGCAAGAGGTCGATTGAGGTTCCAGGCTTATCTCCCGCATAGAAGCTGGGGAAACTGGCCTCCGGCGCGTCATTCGGTGGCACTCGGTGGGCTTGCAGGCAGCCAAGCTACAGGAAAGGCCGCTGTGGCTGCTTGCGAACCAGACAATCTGCCATGATTGGCGACAACGACGATCAGGGGTCTATGTACCCCGGCCCTGCTCGTCTACCGGCAGACCTGCGCATCAACCGATATCGCGAAAATAAGCTTAAGGACCACCAACTCCAACTACTCCGCCATCTAGGATCGTGGTTCGAGGAATCAGTCAGCACGGTGGTGCGTGACCCTGAGCAGTTACGAGACTACGGGTCTATCGGTCCTCATTTGGGGCAACGATCGTCGTCGGGCCCTCTCACGAGAATCTTAGCAGCTTCCTCTTAGCGAAAGATGCGCCTCCATCTCAGGGGCAGACCCCAAGAATCCCACTGCGCGATGCAGGCACAGGTTACCTTTCAGAATGACCAAGCGCGCAGACCCCTACTCCGCCAAGAACGCCTGATCATGATTCCATAAGCGCAGTTGACCCTACTCGACTTCGCCATCGCATGTTCGGCGTCGCGATTGGCCCGAGACTCATGCCACTGTGCCCCAGACTGGATATCTGGACTTTCTCCAGTGCCTGGGGGTTGCGGCTTGCAAGCAAGAATAAGGCAGGTGTCTAATAGCAAGTTTTCGCACGCTCACAGCTCGACGGATCTCGTGGCCGTCTATGTGCCAAGGGACGTTGTGAGTCTCATAGACGAATGTCTATAAAACGATTCTCATCCTCGCCTTCAGGTAGTCACTCACTCCAGCAACCCATCTGAGCACCTCATCTCCAAGTACTCTTCTCGGTCTCGAATCCCTCGTTTTCACCATGTTCTTCAAGTCACTCGCTGCCGCGGCCCTCCTGGCCTCTACCACCACCGCTCACGTCTTGGTCCCTCGTGCCAGCGGCAACCTTACAAGATCATGCAGCACGCCCGACCCTACCGAGAAGCAGTTGGAGGTTGCTCAGAACATGCTTGCGCAGGAGCGCGGCCGCCGTGAGACCGGTGCAATCCGTGCCCAGGCCACCATCAACATCGACGCGTACTTCCACGTCGTGGCTTCGTCCAAGTCCCTGTCCGATGGCTACCTCACCGTACGCTCCTCGCGCCTGACCCATTGAGACGAGCTGTTACTGACCTGAAATACAGCAAGCCATGATCAACGACCAGCTCGAGGTCATGAACGCCGACTACAGCCCGCACGGCATCACCTTCAACCTCGTCAGCACGGACTGGACCGTCAACTCCAACTGGGCCGCCGACGGCGCCGAGCTCGCCATGAAGAAGGCCCTGCGCAAGGGCTCCTACTCGGACCTGAACATCTACTTCCTCGCCGCGCTCGGCGATGACGTGCTCGGCTACTGCTACTTCCCCGACGACGTCACCGAGGGCTCCAACGACTTCTACTACGACGGCTGCAGCATCCTGGCGCAGTCCGTGCCCGGCGGCAGCGCGGCGCCGTTCAACGAGGGCGGCACCGCCGTCCACGAGACGGGCCACTGGATGGGCCTGTACCACACCTTCCAGGGCGGCTGCTCTGGCTCGGGCGACATGGTCGACGATACCCCTGCTGAGGCGTCGTTTGCGTCGGGATGCCCTACTGGTCGGGACACTTGCTCGTCCTCGGGCGTTGACCCCATCCACAACTACATGGACTACACTGATGAGTAAGTCTTCTATCCGTACCGTGCTACACGAAGTATAATGCTAATATTCCCCAGTTCTTGCTACGAAGAGTTCACCGCTGGCCAAGAAGACCGCATGTACAGCCAGTGGGCAAAGTACCGTGCATAGGCTATTTGTATATACATAAAGCATTCATGGCGTTGGAGGAGCTCATCTACCAAAACCTAATGTCTCAGGGTATACCGACTGTAGGGTGATTCAGATCACGTTACCAAGTTCATCCAAGTATTATGGTAGTTGTACATAGTCGCATCTCATCCGTATACAACGTGCCTTATCCGTGTCTCTCAATGTCCATCGAACTCAAAGCGCTACCCTGTGCCTATTCGCCGGCCATGCTATGCTGCTATGCCGAAAGCCATCAGCGTCGACATACCCGTCGCTCTAAGCAGAGATGCCTTAATGCCACGCCCTCATCGTACCGCCTGGATCAGCTCCCGCACCACATCCCGTCGCCCCCCTAGTCGCAGCTCCAACACGGCCCCACGGGATCATACCCAACCCCCCATCCAGTGGGATACTCGCAGTACAGCTGCTCAAAGCAGACCAGTGAACCTTCCTTCGCGGCGCAGTCGGTAGGGGTGGCCGGCGTCACGAACGGCGTGCACGCCGTCTCTGTCGCCGTCGCCGTCGCGGATGTTAACGTCGGCGTGGGGCTGTCGGTGGGCGTCGCGATGCCGGTTGCGTTCGCCGTGAGCAGCGAGTAGTGGTTGAGGGAGTCACGCATGCGGTTCGTGCCGTCGGGTCGGGGCATAGCGGCGGTGAGCTGCAATAGGGTCACAATGGCGATCGTTGGGAGTGCTTTTGCTGCTCGCATTGTGTTATGGCAGGCCGTACAATATGGTGTAGTTCTATGATCAGACTAGAGTATTTCTTTTTTTTTTTTTTGAACCTCAGTTTAGTCACTAGGTATGGATGCGTCATTTCCATTGCATTGGCGCCCGGCGAAAACATTTATAGTAAATCTGCTACGAACTGGCCAGAGGGCCGGCTAAATGTCACGATAGCCCAGGCGTCCGCTTCTCCTGGCGGCTCTGCTCATTGAGATCAAAGTGGCCGCATGCAATATATACCTTTCATACGATTGGTCGACCTGAACAGCCGCCAATCGGGATGCAGACCACGACGAAGACACCCAGCGGCCCCTGACTATTGTAGAGAGCCAGGAAGCTACAAGATCAGGGAATAGCATTTTCACCATCGAACTGCGACACTATCTGCTTCTGAACAGGATGCAGACTCTCGTTATCCCCAGCACAGAACACGCAACCACACGGCACGCCGTTGACCCCAGGCTAGAATTTCAAGGGCATCGTGGAAGCAATCGCCGGCGTGTACGTCGCCTGCTTCTCCGACCTCTCCCGGCTTGCGGGATCGAGGATGCCGAGGCTAGCGTGCAGAGTGAATTCTGGGGCGCAGGTCATGCGGCCGTGCTGCGTGGAGTAATTGTTTCTTTTAACTCACTAGTAAAACATTGATGGTTGTTCACCTGGATTCTCATCCAGGGCGGTGGCTGTCCACCGAGCATATCCATCAGCGACTTGCCTTTAGGTATCGCGAAAGCCGTGATAAAGACAATCCCGCTGAGGTCGGGCCCAGTTTCTTTCCCTCGGATGCAAGTTAGCTCAGCACCAATGTTCCCGCGCCGGTACGGTCGAGACCTTCATATTTCTTCGAGTCTACAGACTCTGAGACCAGGCGACTAGTCTGCCGTTCTATGGAGTGCCTTGTTTCCCCTGTAGTAATAGCTTCAGTTGCCTTTACCGATACATACTATTGTCGCGTGCTTGATGTCGAGCTGGTTCTTCTCGTATTCACCGTGAAGTTGGAAGTCGTCAAGGCTTTCCGAATTCGCGAGCCGGGAGTGATTCATGAGACTATCGCTCTTTATATGCCTATTTTTCTAGTCATAGCATTGCTGCCGTTATACATTGAGGCCGCAGTCGAGGTACGAGCTCATTGTTCCCAGAGCCATGGAATGATGCTAGAGAGGTGCGACGAGCCCTTCCAACGAACTCCATACGCCGGTCTGCTCGCGTCTCATCGAGAACAAGACGGAGTGAATATTACAGCTTGTCAGACGCGGTCGCAATGCCTTATGGGGTCAGCCTCCGACGTGAAGCCTCGGTCTCACTACTGACGTTGCCTTCGCTGGCCTTTGTGTAGACCTGGAGACCCTTTGGTCTTGGACTATGTATACCTAATGCAAAACTGTTCGATTTTGTATACGTGATGAGGTGGTTCAAGAATTTGTCAGTACCACTCAAGGCTTTTCGTTTGAAGACCATTTCGTTCGGCGCGATGCGGACCACGCCGACTGATCATGGAAGACAGCTGCGACCAGAGGGCCGAGATCACTTGCGGGCAAAACGAAATTACGTTGTACCTAACTATGTTTCGATGAAGAAACGTATGGGGAGGACAGAGATGGTAGATGCGATAGGCAGCTCGTCTTGCTTGAAAGAGAGCTGGTACGTGAGAAGCCGAGGCGGAGACGGCCGATCGTCGCACCCAAGCACGACGGCGTCCCTTGGGAGAAATGCCCCAATACCCGCCCCAGGCTAACTTGCCCGTCGAGCGCCTAACACGACCTTGAAGACGAGACAAGTCACCGTCGTCTACTAGCCGATCCAATTTCCTGGAATGCCGGGGTCCTATCTGATAGTCTCTGTAGTCTCTGCGTCCTCCACCAACCTTATTCGCACGTTTATCTCGAATGCGACCGCAGGTCGATCGACCTTCCCCTTGCAGTTGGTACCCGGGTTTCGTGGTCCTCGGCGCGCTCAAGATGCAATGATACCCACGTGCCCGACAGTCGAGCTGTCAATGCTTCACTCCCGTGCAGGGCTAGTTCTGGACTGACAGCTCGCGAGGTATCGTATACCACTCTGGACGGCATTAGAGCGTGCATCCAAAACAGTAAGCCAAGCCGTGGACAGCGCAGCGGCGTGTCGAGGTGGAGTATATGAGGTCCTCGACATCCTCCAATATCGTCTCTCTACGATAGCATTGCTCAAGCTCGCTCTTGTCCTTCTTCTAGACACTGCCTGAGACGTTCCACTCTCGTTCAACCGTCATCACTCAAGATGCAGCTCGTCAGCTCAATCCTCGCCCTTGTGGCTCTCGTCGCCCCCGCCATCGCGGCACCCGCGACCCTCGAGGCCCGCGCCGGCACCACCTGCGGCTCCAACGTCTACACGGCGGCCCAGGTCAACTCGGCGTCCCAGAAGGCCTGCTCCTACTACCAGGCCGGCACCGATGCCAACGACTACCCCCACACCTACAACAACTATGAGGGCTTCAGCTTCAGCGTCTCCGGCCCTTACCTCGAGTTCCCCATCCTGGAGAGCGGCGTCTACACTGGCGGTATGTCTCGGAACGAACAGGCCCTTGATGCGGTGGAGTTGATAGCTGACATGTTTATAGGCAGTCCTGGTGCAGACCGCGTTATCATCAACACTTCGTGCAAGCAGGCGGGTGCGATCACGCACACTGGAGCCAGTGGAAATAACTTTGTTGGATGCTCGGGCACGAGCTAGACTGGATGTACAGATGTTGCAATGTAGTTTTGAATATACGAATGATGATGACAACCTGCCATGTGCTCCCTCTTCTGGTGACGGTGATTTGATAGGCTCTCCGTAATAATGCGTTGACACCTTTTTCATCCAAGACTTTCATGATGTACACTCAGCCTGTAGACTGTCCCTAGCATCTCGTACCATTCGCATGTCTCATTCACTTTGCGTAATGACCGCTTCCTTGGAGCCCATCTCAACCCGTTCCGCCTCTTCATTCCGGAACAGGGTTCATGAGCGCCCTGCTTCTTCCTCAATGTACATAGAAACTCGATAAGTCGTAGAATATCACATGCCAACCGAGCCCGCGCTCCTCTCAGCGTCGCCTTCGTCGTTCACGATGCCACGGCCACGCGCTAGACAAGCATCACACCTACCCTGGATATAGAGCAATGCAAACGGGAGGAACCGCCCGCGAATAAGTACGGGTGTGTCCGACGATTGTTCCTGTCCGGTAAAAAAGCAAACAAGCACCCAACCACTGATGTCTTGCTGCCGGACGAATCTAACCACCATCGACCCAGCCCAGCGCAACGTCAATCAATGCGAATCAGGCCTCAGCGCATCCGAGCAATCAGCTTCGCTCCTCACCCGCGCCGCCCTGCCATCGGCGCGCCATCCACTGCAACGGTAGCATCTTCCCCGTATCTCTCCAGATAAACGCGAGATATGCTGCAGGATTTCCAAGTCGCTATCACGCTGGTGTGCTGACAGATGCCGCGAGCTATGCACGCTGCTCCCCCTGCCGATCAACTCGGGCGGGGTCCCTTATCAGGCGGCCAATGAACCCCGAATAGGCAGCTCAGCTGCGCGCTCCAGTGAAGTGAAGTGAGAGGCCAAGAAATAAGCATATCTCGCGTCCCGGTAGTTGCCGGATCTACTCTCCACATCGTACCAAGAACAATGGAATTGAAGGGGTTGCTTCTGATGTGATCGTCGCTCGTTATCCGTCTGAGAGGCCTTCCCCATGGCTCGTCGAAGTACGGTCCTTGAGATTGCGATGCAGACGATATCGGCAATTACTCATTCGAGAACAGCTGCTTCTCCAAGCCCATCCACGTCGTTCTTCAGGACACAACAGAAGCCGAGGCAAAGGTCCGCAGTGCCGGACAAGAGATGCTCGAAGGGTCTAGGGTCCGACTGATGCTCCGTCTGCATGTCCCTGCATGGAAGCGTTCGGTGCATCGTTGCTAGCAACGGGAAATGTGACTAGCGAGCATCGTGTGTCCCGCGATGCCACCACCTGCACCGTTCCGCGCCTCTCTGTGGTCAGCTCTAATCTCTGCGCCCAGCCTTTTCGCGCCCTTATCCAGCACCACCAGCTCTCGCGCCCACGGAGTCGCACATGCCCTCGTGATTCGTCGTTATCGTCGTCGGATTACTTGGAAGCGCGAAGCTCGGGTCCTCCCCTCATGCAATAGGTGACCATCTGCCCTCCTTCATCTAGATAGCGTCGCAGCAGTAGTGCTGCAGGTCAGGTAGTCAGGAACGACCAGATATCGGGAAATACGGCACCGGTCTCAGTCGAGACTAGGTCGAGGCATCTGGTACAGTTAGATTGGCGTAGATGTCGGCGAACCAAGGCACGATCGAAGGTCGAAGCACGCGTGGCCCGGAAGGTGAGCAGGTCGAAAGTTATTATAACTCCCGCGAACTCGCCACCATGCAAGTCCCTCGCCCAGCAACTCACGAAGAAAATTTTCTGCCCTCGTATCCCCTCGTTCGATTCTCTCACCCGAGACTCCATATCGGGCAGCTCAGCCCCGCCGTAACGGCGTTTCCATTACACAATCATGCGCTTCGCTTCAGTGCTTGGCGGGCTCCTCGCCGTGGCCGCGTCGGTCGGCGCCGCGCCCACGCCGAATAAGGTGGAGGAGCGCGCGCCGGAACCCAGTCCTGTACGTATAGTTCTGACTAAATAATACGACTTGTCGAGTCGTGTTCTCTACAATGTCCGACGCCACACCGTCACCGTGGTCCGATGAACCTTGGGCGTTTAATTGCGCCGCCATGGGTGAAAGCTGCCCTGGGCCGCCTGGTACGGCTGGGCACCCAGGGGCCCTGGTAGTCCAGCGACGGTCTCCGACGGGCAAACCCAGCTGTAGCACCCCCAGACAGGCCTACGACTCGCACCCAACACCATCACACCACGCACCGTCATATTCATAGACGATAAAAAAAAGAGAAAAAATAACCAGCTAACCTCTCCATCTCCACCCCCTTAGACCGGCATCCCCAGCACCTCGAGCGCCAAGACCCAGCTCGCGGCCCTGACCGTGGCGACGCAGGTCGACGACGGCAACTACGACCGCGACCTGTTCCCGACCTGGATCACCATCAGCGGCGCCTGCAACACGCGGGAGACGGTGCTGAAGCGCGACGGCACCGGTGTCGTCGTGGACTCGGCGTGCGCCGCCACCAGCGGGTCCTGGAAGAGCCCTTACGACGGCGCGACCTGGACCGCCGCGAGCGACGTGGACATCGACCACATGGTGCCGCTAAAGAACGCCTGGATCGTGAGTCCCTTTTCTTTCTTTTCTCTCTATGCTCTTGGTGCTCTGGGGGTTGATGTGTGCGTATGTGTGTGCATGACTGACGTTGAGGGGAAAATTAGTCCGGGGCCTCGAAGTGGACCACGGCGCAGCGACAGAGCTACGCGAATGATCTGGTGCGTCCGCAGCTCTGGGCCGTGACGGACAATGTGAACCAGAGCAAAGGGGACAAGAGTCCCGACAGCTGGAAGCCGCCTCTGTCGAGCTTTTACTGCACGTATGCGAAGAGCTGGGTCGCGGTCAAGTCGTACTACGACCTTACGATCTCGAGCGCCGAGAAGACGGCGCTAACGAGCATGTTGAACACGTGCTAGGCATGTTTCGCGAGACTGGAGTAATGATGAATGAGAATGGGATGGGCAGGGAGGGTTGTCTGGTGTGGCGAATGGCGTTGATACCGGGCTGGGAGGTGCATGAAGCTGTTCGTGATGTTCCAAGTTTGAGTTCTTGGAGTTCTCTTGTGAGGCGGAGGTATTGGAATTAGCAATGGTCGTCGCGTATGACTCTTTGATTGCTTCCAATGAGATATGCTCCTAACTTCGATATGCGATGCAACGTGTGCCCCATACATCTAATACAAATGCCTGAGGTTAGGTCCTGGGCCCACGTGACCACGCGTTTGCTATGGGCTGTGATAAAGGATCGCTTTTCACCATTGAGCTATACTCAGTAGCCTTTTTGGATACTGTCTTCAATTTTATGTATCATAGCTCGGCTCCTCAATGAAATATGTAGGAGATGTGAGAGAAGTACCTAGAGGGCGGTATGGATACATCGCGGATTGCCAAATCACAATTCTCCAACAAATGGGACTCGACCGTGACATGAATACGATACACGAGTGTATTTACAAACCTCCGCTCACATTTTGGATACAGACTGCATCATATTTCGTGTTTTGATGGCCTTCCTCGGTCACAAGGAAATTGACAAATTGTAACATGGCTGGACTACGGGCGACCTGGCTGCTAGTTTCTTAGTTGAACCCCTAGGGATTACCTTATTCATGATTGCTAGGTATCAGGTGCTTAAAACCCCCCAATAGTTAAGTACGGTCAGAGATTAAGAAATAATTATTCTACCCACTACCCAGCTGTGCCCGATGGTGAAATGCCTCATCCTGCTCACCCAGCCCCTGACAGAAATCTTCTCAGATCACAGCAATGCTATATTTGCTGGCGGGACTGAGTCTCGCATTTTATGCGTTGATCAGTCAGGAGTAGGTAGTGTATTTCTATGGTGTGCTTACATCATTATGGTGTTTGATTGTTTGATTGGCTGTTCGTAAGGCAATCATCTCCATGGTGAGGCGGCCTATTGGGACCTCGATGATACGAATATATGCAGACGCCTGATGCGACACTAACACAGGAATCTGCTGATAGGCTTACCACGCGCGGGAGAATCTTGTTACCCCGCTCGCCTCATCCGTGTCTCTTGACATCAGCACGCTGCACTACGAGGGCATGGAGACCAGCTTCACTTGATTATCGAAGCTACTGAGTGAGCTTTGTACTGTACCGTGTTGGAGATGGGGTCCCAACTCGTTTCGGCCCAATGGAGCCTCAACGAGACAGCGAATTCATTAGCCTCTTTCAGCCGAGGTCTCATAGAGGCCACTACGAGCGATAACGTGCAGCCGCTTGCCCTCATGGCGTGTGAGCAGTTCGGAAACAGCTTGGCCCTCAGTCGAGAGACTTGTCTCAAGATCGAGCGTACTGTCCTTCCCACCCCCGACCCAACGCCCCTGCGATTCCTAAAGGCCACAGTCGGGTTCTCTAAATACGACTGTGCCGTGTATCTTGGGAGTACTCAAGCCGGCATTCGGTTTTTGGGACTCGCAACGGCATTGATCACGTCGCTTACACCTTATCAGAGTGCTCGGGCGTTAGTGGTAATGCTTGAGGCTTCCACTTCTGATCACCGTCTGCTACCAAGTACAAGACACCTATCCGATTTAATGAGCAGTCTCGAGGGTCGAAGCTCATTCTCTGGGTTTCCCGACTTAGTCCACGGGTATCAACTTATGCTGGAGACAGTGGTTCGGAGTCGCAATGGAGTACCATCCGGTTTCGGAAATGTTCCTTGCAGGGAGATGTTGACTGACATGGTGGATGTTTCTCGCCAGTTGCAGAGGGTTGGTAATAAGTCATTAGAGATTGTTAACGTCACTCCCCTTATAACCGACCACCCCCTTTAACCGACCACCCCCCACGATAATCACCCTCCATCTTTATTATTACTTTCTAACCCTAATTCGGCTACTACGATACATTCGAGGGGTTCGTTAAAATCGTTAAAATCCGGAGCATTTTCTAAATTACTTAAAACATCTCCAGCAGCAATTTGTGCTTATCGAATGTCGTAAATGTTCGCAAATTTGCTTTAAGGGCTAACCTCAACCCTCCTCCTTCGCCGGGGTGCTGGAGCCGTAATCCTGGCTTTTAGGGCTTCATTTTGACGGCATTTAATAGCCAATTGCGCGTCCTTTTTAAAAAAAGCCTTTTCGACCTTTAAAAACAACAGCCGCTAAATAGTTAACCCCTTTAAAGTGCTAACATAAGTGTTTAGTTGCCGGCGGAAGTTTACAAAGTGCTTAAAAGTAGTTTAAATTACTTTTAAAGGTCTAAAAGTTAATGTTGAAAGGATATGTGGGGTTATGCAACTAAAGTGCATAAGTGCTCGTTTAAATCATAAAGTGAAGCGTATGAAGTTATATGGGGTTATAACTTGGTTATTTTCTGCTTGATTTTCTAAAAGGAAAAAAGAGAAGAAATCCTCCTTTATATATACAATTTCCCGTGATTCCACTTAATTCCATATGTTTCTATATTACTAATCCTGCTTATAAATCAAGTATAACTTAAGTAATAATACTGAGTTATAACCAGTTGATTTATAAGCAACAGTTCCAGAATATTCTAAGTAATTCCATGTGGTTCCATGGAATTCCACCTGGCTTACCCTGTAGTTACAGGGTAATTCATCTTATTCTAAGGGCTGTACGGTGTAGTTACCCTATTGTACAGGGTAAACGTAGAATATAGCGGTATTCGTACAACATAATCTTATAGCCAGTCCCTAAATGGAGTTAAATCTAATAAGTACTATTGCTGTTGCAAAAAATTCCCTTTAAAAATCACTAAAGGAAGCAAAGCAGTCCCTGTAGCCAAAATACACTCGATAATCGTCGTCCACGTCCTTTTACTTAGCGTTTTCCGGGCTATTTAAGCCTTTTTAGCCCTTTTAAGGACCAATCCATTCTTTTTTAGCCTTTCCATAATGCCGGTTTCGTCCATGTTATACCGATTTTCTGGTTTAATGGACCTAATGGCTGGAATTGCTAGCAGTTAGAACTATTTTTAAATAACGTTAGTACTCGCACTATTTAAACGACGAAAATCGACCGCACGGCTTTTATGGACCTTAATTAATAAATACCGGGCTAAAAAGCAAGTTACTTAGTGTTTTCCGAGTAATATATCGCGGCCTTAGGCCTTTAAAATTCGGCTGGCAAATTCTTTTAGCTTAAAGTAAGTAGAAAGAAGCCCTAAATCGGCTTGTAAAAGCACCTACTTAGCTAATCGACTTTTTGTAGCTTTATCGACCTTTTGGACGTATTATTTGGATATTTTTTTAGTAGTTAAGCCATTAAAACGGTCATAAAAGGTAGTTTTAGGGACCCCCCATTTACGTGCGGCCTCCCGCATGCCGCGGCCTGCCCTGACCGCTGTAACAGCATAAGTAAGGTCTTCTTCGGTATATCGAGGCATTATAGGGTTTTTAGTATATATGCAAAATTTAGTAAAAAACGAACAACAATTGGGTGTGCAAATGGTGGTTAAAGGTGGGAGGTAGGGGTCTCGGTGTAGTGTGTGGGGAATGTCCGGTTGAAGGGGGTGGTCGGTTATGAGGGGAGTGACGTTACATTCGAAGTCAGTGACTCCGCAGCTTGGATTGCAGCATACTTCAAGTGGACACTCGACATACCCCCTTCAATAATCCACGAGGATGGCACGCCCATAATATCTCAACCCAGAAGTCGAGTGACCATTGTTGCCCGGAGTAAGACATCATCCGACTGCCCTACCAGAATTGTTCGTCCCTACAAGCTCTCGAGCCTAGAGGATCTCGTTTTTGAAAACATGAAGTGCCAGAGCCCCCGAAGCACAGGCGTAACGTTTCCTGTGTTTTGCAAAATCATCCGCTCGAGGTGTGGCTATCATCAATGGACTGTAGATGCGGTCGCTGCTGGACTACCTCTTGCCATTCGCAGGATTCAACTTTGTCACGGGGATGAAGCTACATTACCATTGATCAAATTATCTAAAGCCACTGCATCGTCAATTATACGACCGAGTCCCTTTCCCAATGCTGCCTCGATAGACCAAATACTAGCAGCGATCTTCGGCGGCTCCATTAGCTTGGCCGCTTCGCAAGTGGATTTGGAAGAATTATCCGAAGTAAAAGCTTTCATGCGTGAGAGATCAGCTCTTGATCAGGGCCATCAGATCTGGCCCCGGACATTCCGGAATTGGAAGAATGATGATGTTTTCGATGGACCGCCACTCGACGAATGCAACTCTATGCGCACTTTATGCAATCCGGACTTTTTTTCAAACGAAGAAGGAGAAACAACGATCATTCTGAAACATGAAAGTCTTAGTCTCATCCAGAAAATTGCCGAGATAGCGATAATGGTCTTAGCCTTATCGCTTTTCGAAAATGTGAAAGACCTGGTCTTTGACCCCGCTGTGCAGGTGGACGAAAAGTAAGTAGCATCATGACATTTTTGTACCCGTATGAATTTTGGAAAATCGCTGTTCCAGTCTCAAGAACGATGCGCTCAGACATACCATCTGCATCCAATGCATCTTCAACGTACGGTCAAATGGAATAGCGACTAAATTCTCCCCCTCTAGGACATCCATAGCAAGTGTGTGCAGTATTCTATGTCGAGGTTACAGAGATACCTCTATATCAAAGGAAATTTTCAAAGAAGCACTCTTGTACATATCGCCAAGCTCAGAACGCCGTGGCTCACATCAACTGGCATGCCTGACCGCGAAGGGGCAGACAGTGTGGCGCTCGCTGTACAGCGAACTATCCATTCGAGAACATGGCTACTATGCTATCTCATCTTGCAGAGGTCAGCTGCAACATCAA
The DNA here is from genome assembly GCA_022578815.1 of Xylariaceae sp. FL0016. NCBI lineage: Eukaryota > Fungi > Ascomycota > Sordariomycetes > Xylariales > Xylariaceae > Xylariaceae sp. FL0016. The sequence goes on from MU388735.1 coordinate 234,479, forward strand.
CGAGACGTTTTTCGTGAGGTTGTTCCCTACAAAGACGATTCTAATTATAATGCAGGTAACAGACATCCCATGTCTCATTTTACTTATGAACCTATAAGGCTCACACCAACATTAAACCTTTTTTCCGGAACCATTATGACAGAATGGTGGGTAGAGGCCGAAGATAGCCGATTGACACTGGCGTTAGTAATTCGAAACAAAGACCAAAGCTTACATTTAAAGACCGATCCTACCGAAATGGAACGTGGATTGAGGCATACCTGGCTGGTACGCTGCAGACATAGTCCCAAAACTCCAGTTAAGCAGCAGCTACCATCGTGCGATTTTATCGCGCCCTACATGACTCAAGATCCTGTTGATTATGTATCAAAGCCTGTTAAAAGCGTCAGGATTATTGCCGCTGCTAAAGATGAAGCGCTCCAGCTTTACTTAATTGCTATGCAGTACGAAAATGTCGTCTTGCGACGCGGAGCTTGCCTTGGTTGCTGCTTCGATGCCTGCAAAATAACCGAGTCGAAAATACTGATCCTTTGACCACGAATAGACTACTTCAGTCTCATCGTTGTTCGAAGCCCTCCAGTCCGTGTCCCACAGACGTAATCAACATACTTTTCAATCGTCGCAGTGCTCTGACATCATCATCCGACAAAATAGCTTCAATCGATGCTAATTATGTTCCGGATTGGGTCCAGGATCGGTGCAGGATCATCCATTATTCTATGGACATCCATGATTTACACGGTTTTCGTCTGGTCAGCAGTGCATATCGTTGGCTTTGTGCTGCCCACAACTTGGAGTCAAGGATCAAATGTTGTGCGTTGGTTTCGATGGCCCCATCAGATTTCAGTTTGCTAGCCTGGGTCTCGCCAGCCCTTTAGCCAGTCTGCTCAATAAACGACGGTACGTCGCGTTCTCGTCACTCGAACAGGCTCGGAAAGGTTTTTCAATGGGCTACAGGCATCAAAATGCTGGTGCTTTGGGCGTTGTTAGCGACGCAAATCATCGCTGCGCTTTTGACGCGGGTGCGAAAGCAGGTTGTGTCAGTTCAGTATATAACACAGTTCAGATTGCTGATCTCTTTTCTCGAATAAGACTCTAGTTTCGGTTGTCTTTCATGTCAAAGATTTGGTTGAAATCCGGATCTTTCAAGATTGTGCACTTTGAGAATGCCTCATCGTTTAACGAGCTCTATACACGCGTATGTAAGGTGGCATTTAGTCATTGTATACATGTGTAGTTCTAGGTACTGTACGGGGTGTGTGGCCCTCCAGGGCCCGAACATGGAAGAATAGTGCATTCACAGGACTCCATACATTGCCGGCTTAGCCGGATAGTCCAGGCAACTGCCTGTATCCAAACAATGGGCTACTCAATCTTGGTGCTAATATACTCGAGAATGTAAGGTTGGAGACTATTTCACTGTATTTAGGAAAACTGACATACCTTCAAGCACGTCACTCATGGAGCAAAAACCTGTTGCATCCCTTCTGGCCAGTGCCAAGACGTCTCTGAGTAGATGTCCATCATCAGGACGAAAGCAGTATCGCCAGGCAACTGAGAACGGTCGAATGGAAACAACAGAGCAATGCGAGGTGCGACACCGCGTTTTCCAATATGATAACTAGGTTTAGAGAAAAGACTCTATGATTGGCCTGATCTCTGTGAATTGCAAGACCAACGGCCGCCGCTTCCATTCCCACAAAGAATAACGATGTCGAAAGCTAACAGTACACCAGCCATGGGGAACATAGCAATCAAAAAAATCGACACACAAATCTAGGAACCACACGAAATGGTATCAAAAGTATCAACTCAATCGTCAGGTATCTGATGTCTTCGGCTATTGATTTTAGCACTCGACAAGCTACCTAGGTCGTAGTAGTAAACCTACAAACGTTTTCTCCCACAAAAGTCAACGCCTATCTAATGCAGTCCAGCAACCATTTCTCCGAGCAATTCTGCAAGGCAGCCATCATTAACTATTTCTTGTACCGCTGCCCTTCCCTCTTATCCCCTGCAGCAGCAACCAACGGTAATAGTAGTACAGAACTTGTGTGCCAAGCACATCTCGGGAAGATAACATCTCTATAGCTGATAATCATGATGAAAATAGCTGCCTTTCCCAGGATAAAGCACACCCTCGCCCGTGCGTACTAAATAACAAAACACATAAAGACCAGCCCAGGAGACTCCGATGCCAGCGCTATTGAAGAGCCAGTCGACTGCCCAAGTTTTCAACCCCTCAACGCCAAGTTCACATGCTATCACTGGCGGTTTGGCTGACTAAGTTATTGCCCCCAAGAGGCAGACAATCACTCTGAGTCCTCCATGTCCATCGCGTTCCGTTCAGCCTCAAAACTCTCTGCTGTGACGCTGACGCGCTCGCGTTCTCGTTGTTTAGCCTTCTTGGCATCGTCATCGTCATCTGCATTTGTCAAGTCCAAGAACATCTTGTCCACGTCCTTGTCGTCCTCATGATGACCCGATCCACTGGCGGTCCCACCTCCCAGTGTGTCTCCACGGCCGGATGTCCAGATATTTGGACCAAAGAATTTCTTGGCGTGTTCCCTACCAGAGTCTGTCTTGCCCAGAATTTCGAGAACCTTTTCCTTGTTATGGAGAAAATGGGCGAGATCCTCGTCTGAGCCCCGCAGGAGACGGTCTTCCAATGACATGGTCGAGTCCGAAGCCGTTAACCGAGGCCCACCACTCCCGTTGGCCGTGAAAAACTCTGGGTGAATGTTACTGTCAACATCCATGGCATCTTGGCGCATCGAGGAGCCAGGTCTACTAGACGAGGCCGAGCCCGAGCCCCGGGGAGGGTGAGCATGAGTAGTACTACTCAAAGCAGGCGTAGAAGGCTGAGACCCGCGTGGAAAGCCGAACGAGTGAGTAGACGGACTAGCTGTATTTGGCGGCAGAAGCGCCGAGCTGGAGTTGGCAGCGGCCGCAGCGGCCGCAGCAGCAGCAGCCTCGGCGTTCTGCTGTTTGCGTCTCAAGCTGTTGGCCTTGCCCTTAACATGTTCCGGGAGGTCATCGGGATTCTCCACGTTGAACTCATTCAGCATCCTCTGTAGCTTCGTAGGTCGAGGCTTCCGTGTGCTCTTCGAGACATCCAGTACAGGGGGTGGCTCAGGAGCGACGGGACTCCATTTGTGAAGCTCTTGCCTGAAGAAATTGGTTTCGAAAGATAAGAGGATCTCAGCTCCCTCGATCTTCCGTAAATAAAAGCGCTGCGTATCAGCCTCTGACGCAGTGGCGAGCACGGGCGAGCAAAACCCAGCTATATGATTTCGGAAATCAGTCGCGTTATCGATAATTTTCTTTAGCACTTCCTCTTCTTCGGGCTGGAAGGGCAGCTTTGGGATCTCATCCTGCCATGCCATGAGATCTTCAAGCTTCGGTCGTGCCGCGTCTCGAGGGATCTTCACTCGCCAGTCGCAGATCGGACAGGTGTACTTATCATCCTCTTTAACCTTCCCGCGCGCGATCTTGAGACACTTGCCGTGGTACCATTCGTGGCAAAGTTCGCACTCAATCATCATACCGGCCTCGATACGGCGACAGATGCAGAATACTTCCCTAAACGATGGGTCGTCCCAGCGAGAAGACTGTTGTTTCGTCTCGCGTTCCTCACTGGCCGCTCGAGAGGATGGCTCGGCTGGCATTCGAGGCTTATCACTAGTAATGTCGAAGCAGTCGAGGTTGCGGTCGAGCACGTAGTCCATGTGAGATTTGAGAATGTGGAGTGGCGCGTTTGTCTTTCCAAAGAGCTTTTTTCCTTTCCGCATCCAATCTTCGTGGCGTTTCTGTTCTTTCTCGAGATCGAGAGTACCGGCAGGCTTGGAGTTGAGGTCTTCTAATTTCCGTATCATATCTGAGACTTCCGCGTACTTCGGTCGCTTGGTGTAATCCGGGTCCTTGGAGCGCTCTGTCAGGTCAATGATCTGGCGATGAGCTTCTCGTTGCTTATGCAAGATCTGGTCCACCGAGCTTAGAGTATCCGCGGTGACCGGAAGTCCATTCACTTGTACCTGGTTCGAGAGAGCCTCCAGCTGGGGATAGTGGATAATCTCAGCATTGATGAGTTCCTTGGCCTTGGTTTCCCATTGCGTGCCAGCCTGGTACTTGTCGTTGTACCATTTCATGTGGTCGTTATATAGTGGTATCTCAAGGCGATGGCCCTCCTGCAGTATCTCCTTAACCTCGGGGAGCGTCATGAACTTTGACCGGTTCGCTCTGGCCTTAGCACCCCACTTCATCTGCTCCAAAACCTCAGACAGCTTATCCAACTCAGGCATATCGACATTAAAGGTACGGCCTTCCTCGATTAGCTCCTCAATTGACTCCTGGTTATGGCCAAGGATATGCTCCAACGCCTGTTCGGCGTTCTTCTGGAAACTCCTGATGGCAGTGGCACGCTCTTGCAACTGTTGAATCTCTGGACAGTCAAAGCCTATGCGCTCAGCCTCGTCCATCAACCGGTAGATGTTCTCGACGCGACGGTGTTCTCGATCCCTCTGCTCTTGGTAGGCGTTACCAATGGACTTTCGGAAGCCACTTTGCCAGACCTTGTCATTCTTCCGGCGGTTCTGCTGTTTTCGCACCGTATAATTAGTCGCCTCTTCGACCCATTCGTTGCAGCGATCAACAAATTCCCTGAGTATTGGTAGGGAGGGGAGGTCGTACGGTATTCGTTCACCCTCATTGAGGATGTTTCGCAACGACTTGAGCGCTGGCTTTGACTCATCGTCGAGCAGTTTCTCGTATTTCTCCTCCCACGCCTCGGGCAGCTGGGCCTTATCCGCTACCTTCCGGTACGTTTCATCGAGTTCCTCGTTCGTCTTGCGATAATACATCACATGTTGCTCGCCAGCGTATCGCTGGAGTTCAGGCAGATCGCAACAGGCGTGGTTTCCGGCGTGTTGGAGACACAAGGTCTTACCAGATTGGAGGCATTTGAATCTCGACATGTAAGAAAACGATTTGCAGTAAGAGCATTGATATTCATCCTCAGGCACGTCTTCATCAACGTTTTCGAACGCGATAGAGCACGAAGTCTCGGCAGATTCTGCGGTCAGCACGCACGCATGGCTGTTGTTCTCCAGGTGTTTCGCGATGAAGTCTTCCCGTTGGTCTTTTTCTCGTTTGTGAATTCTCTCCAACGCCGGGGCGAGCCATTTCGCAGTCTGGATTGTCAGCCCACTTGTTGCACCTTCAGCAGCGGTCCACAAAAGTTCATCGTGAGAGAAACACGACTGCCGACGGAATTGCTGTAAGCGTTCGACGCCAGCGAGACCAAAAGGCTCCCAGTCAGATGGCGCAAAGTTAACAGCCTCGTTACAGTTGAATCCGTGATTAAATCCTGCATGGTAAGCTTGTGGGAATGTGATGACCATCTGGCCGGCACGCTGATCCAAGGCATAAACTCTGACGCCGGCCTTCTTGAGGTGCTCTGGGGTAAGGAGGGTAACGAGCTGGAAGAGAAGGTCAGGTTGCGTCTCAAAGAGTTCCGGGACGGCCTCCCTCATGGCGTTCTCAAACTTTTCCGTATCCTCGGCTGGAATACCATACCAAGTCTTGGTGGCTCCAAAATGCTGATAGTTGACGGAATATGCAAAATGGTCCTCGTTATGCCAGCAGAAGGTGGAAAATATCATGCCAACGTAAATCCATGGCACGGTCATGCCTGAAATATCTGTCTTGATATGCCGGAACAGACTTTCTGGATGTAGAGGCATCACGTTAAGGTTCCAAGGATCCGTGGAGTAGGGGTTGCAAGGATTCCGCTCGGCGGTCGGAAAGCCTGAGCCATGGGTGGTACAATGAATGTCGGCACCATACTCTACCTCAACAGTCTCTTCGATGCTGGCAACAAGTTTCCAGAACTCCCGTTCGACGTCGTCTTCGGTAACGGGCCTGTTGCAATTAAGGACTGGGTCGTAGGGCATTCGGTTCTCGAAATATCCCTGCTTAAAGTCCGCTGCTTTCTCTTGAAACTGTTTAAGGGAGTAGAGACCGCCTTCTTCGAAACCGAATTGGCCATCGCCAACTAGACATCGGGGACAATTCCATTCGCCTTCAGGCTTCACCTTTTCTGGTGGATCGAGACAAGAGCCATGATAGCCATGATCGCAAGATTCACACACGGCAATGAACCCGACATCATCACTTTTGCCACAGGTGTCACATTTCTACCAAAAAGTCAATGACTGCATCGCCAATCGCGAAACGCTGATACCAGAATATTCACTAGTATTATACTTACATCGCCTGGTGTGGTGGAGTCATCATCCCGTGGTATCCTCGGCGCTGAGGGTCGGAACAGTGACATATGGGAACCGGCAACGGTTGGGACAGTTTCTGTACAAGGGACTTGCATTAGCTACCGAGCTAGATTTGGCCAATCGGTACCCGAGACAGCCCAGCGCCATCAATTGTGGGCTTGGCAGTGCTTGCACGTCGCTTTAGCGGTACAGTACATGACTCGGTCCATCCAGGCCATCGTTGTACAACGCAGACTCTGAAGGCACATGCATACACCAAAGCCATAGAAGAAAATTTAAAACGAAGAAATACCAGTGCTGGGAATGGGGATCACATCATTGCAGGAGAGGCTGCAGTGTATTCAAAATCATAGATTGAAAACATGAAACAGGAGGTGATAGAAGGTCGAAGGAGAACATACCTTTCTTCAGGCGCTTGCTTCTTCTGCTGCCATTCTCAGAATCGTCCTTGTCCACGCTATTCTCTTTCTTGGCCGAATCCAAGCTATCAAAACTGAGCTGGCGCTTCAGCAGATTTGCGGCTCCCAATGCCGAAGGTCGGAAATCAGGCGTATTTTTCGCGGATGAATGAGGGCTTCCGTGATGTTTCGGTGGTGGTGTGAAGCCCTTAGGTTCTGTAGGAGTTTGTCGATTTACGCTGGTAAAGCTGGCGTTGACGGGTGTGAAGCCTCCGGCATTGATAGCAGTGAATCCCCCAGACGTCGGCTGCGACGTGGCCGCTGGCACATCCGCCATGGCCGTGTCGCGGTCAGCCTCCTGCTTGGCACCATTCATGGTTGCCTGAAGTGCATCTGATGCGTGTCGGGCTGGTGACTCGCCTCGCAGGCTTGCAGGAGTATTTACAGTTGACCGTTTAAGAGGGCTGGGTGCTGGGCTGGGAGTTAATGGCCCGCCATACTCGTACTCTAATTGTTGATAGACACCAGGTTTGGCGTGTCGCAGGTAGTTTTCATACGGATTCAGCCATCGGTCGTATGAATTCTTAAGTGATGTCGACAGTGAGGACATTATCTTGCCGCTATACCCAAGGTCTCTTCCGATTTCCGCCCATTTCTTGGTCTTGCAGACCTTTTCGAATCCGCCACGGGTCTCGACTGCCTTCTTCAGCCGATAAAGGTCTAGGGGCTTCTTGTCAACATAGGGAAGTCGGTTCAGGTTGGTCCCTTGTTGTTTGTGGAATTTGGCGAGAGCATCCAGATAGCTAAGATTTGCTCTGGTGCCTATTAAAGCTAGTCAATACCTCGTTAATGATATGTATATCTGATCTCATCTCACTTACTTCCTTCAACTGAGTTCAGTTCCTGCTTCCGTGTTCTGAAGTGGAATTTCTGTTCCACAGTTAGTACTGTTGCGAAAAGACACCGGATCATATTGATAGCGGCAGTAGTGATCCAGCGCACGACTGCTCCCTGGCAGGCTACAGTGGGATCAGATACGAACTGACCTCTGTGTCTATCGCAAAATCTGGATTCCATGAATCAGGAGGTATAATCTTGCACATGCCGTATTTTTGCGCTTCCGGGGTGATCCTGCGAACATATTCGAAAGGGTCCTTGAACTCCTCCTCGGTCGGACGATAGGTTGGGGCGTCTTGAAGTCCGAATAACCTCCCTCGCTTGACAGTCTCGCGCCCTGCTGTGGGCTGGCCTCTGCGCTCGACAGAGTTGAGGTCTAGCGGCGCGCTGCGCATAGAGCTCAGTGGTAATTGTGGATTCGCGGGATGGTAGCCATTCGAATTGACCTGCGTCTTGGATTTCCCGTTCGTGTTCGCGGAAGATGAGGTGTGATTTGGAGTAGCGACACTGGGGGAGGCTCGAGAACTGGCGTTGGCGCTCGTGAAGCCTCCGCTGCCGCTAGGGCCAGCGGAGGGAGCTGACACCATGGTTCAAGGCGGACGAGGTGCCTGTGGTATATCGGTACAGGCTATGGGAGGATATCGAAAACTGGCAGAGGAATGATCGACGAAAAGCTTGAGCAGCAGGCCGCTACAAGAGATATGGGGATGACGGCAAGTCTGTCTCACGCAGTTGACAGATGCATTGCATCAGAGTCGTCGGATCTCAATGGATAGTCAACGCCACTGAGGTTCGGAGGACAGCAGACAACAATGTGTCCTTGATAGCTTTTGAATGGGTGCCCTGAGGATAGACACCAGTAACGGGATGGCAGATTCGTTGATGGAATATCGTGCTCGCGTGTGGGGAGGAGGGAGAAAGGCCGAAACGGACTGGCGAGCATCGAAGTTTACTGTTAGCAAGTGATTAAGTTGACGATTCAAGCCCGTGCTCCACAGTGATTGACCGAGGACAGGCTGCTAGGCTAGACGATTGGATTGTCGTGCAGCCAGATATCTGGCTCAAGTACGTACTGGTGAGGGAGAAAATGCACAAATCTGCCCCGAGACAGAAATCGTAGTGCACAGGTCGCGAAGAGGTCAAGATTATTGAATTACGGTCATGAGAAAATACACGTTGGCCGAGGCGGACTCTCAGATCATAGGTGTCTAGGTATCAGATCAAATTATGCGGCCTAGTCGGAGAGGCGATGCCAGTGAATGTGATGTTGAGAGAAGAATCTGTGTAGTTTACGTACGGGCGTGGTGAATGCAGGAGTGGAAGACAAAATGGAATTGGCACAGTCTTAACGTGCCTCTCTGCGAGGGAGATGTGAATGAGTGAGAAATCGAGAGATGAGAGAGAGGAAGAGACGTGAGAGTATGTGGTATGGTATGGGTGTGGGCTAGTAAAGAGCTACCTGAATTGGCCACGCAGGCTTAGGTACTTGGTGGGTGACAGGGTGTGGGCGCAATGGATGTCCACTACACAACCAATGCCACAAGGGGGTGATGGCAGCAAAAACACTCGGTCAACCACATCACCTGCAACAGTGGAGAGGGATCTTATAAAAAAGCAAGATCACCATATTCCTAAAGCCTTATAATCCCGATGAGTATACATCAGTTGGAAATGTCTTGTTTGTGCTCAAGTAATAGCATTGCTAGAGAAGTGTCAAGTAGTCGCAGTGCATGATCTCTTAGGCCTGGTTTAGGGAAGATATGGGGGAGTGTATCTATGGATACCTACATCCCTATCTATCTACCTCATGACAACGAAAGCACCTCTGAATATACCAGGCCATGACTGCAACGCCAGCAGGCAAAAGCTGATCTAGGATTTTTAAGGTGGAAAGAAGCAGACATATTTGATGTATGCTAGTGGACAAAATAAGAACGGTAAGCAAAAGAGAAATAGAGCATGTGCGCAAAAAGTGGAATGCATCAGGAACAGGCAGGAAGACGGGACAGAGACCGTGGGTAGACGTCAAGGCGGGCAGGAACGCAGAGGGCGGGCGGGCAGTTTGACGACGAGTCGTAGTTGCTCGCAGAAGGACATGTCGTCGGGAATTCGTGGCTGCAGGGATTGCTGGACCATGCGCGAGTGGGGCCCACTTTGAACCGCTTGAACCTCATCGACCTGTCGACTCATCGAAAAGACGGGGTCATCGGCACCGCGCGCGCCTTCTTGCACTGTTCAACTCAACGACGTTCAATTCCATTACTTCCTGCTTATCGCATGAAGCCGCAATTATATACCGGTTGGAGGAACATCAATGGATCAACTTCATCGGGTGGACTGTGCAATGAATGTAACGAAGCAGGGAGAGCACGATGCATCTTGTGCATATGGGTTCTTGCCTGCTTAGCTCTCCCAGCCTGCCCACTGTCGCTTACGTTCCCCCGGCGAGCCCTGCATTGGTACAATAACGACTTGCGTAGCTAGTCGCCCTCATACTATTCCCGAAAACCCTCCTGGCGACAACTCAATTTGCGACAGCGGCATTCTTAAGTAATATTGAGATGCAGCTGTGCATGCGACCTTACATATCATAGTATAGAAAAGAGAACCTCTGTAAGACTCTACTACGCATACTGGAGAAACTTATGCAGACACCAGATCGTAAATAAAGTGCACAAATGATGAGAGGGTTGATAAGTGGCGCAATTGACATCAGATCGACGCGCAAATAGAAGTACCTCAGGTGCAGCAAACATTTGAGTATCCTGATGCACATCACCAAGGTTGCGGCAAGACTTTACCAGAAACATCGTCCGAATTTGCGCTCTATCTTTTAATTAGTCCGTGGAATCGTAGCAGAGAACTCGGAGAAAACGAATGATCGACGTTACATGAATCGTACGATGCCGGAACCACCAGCGAGGGGGACGGCAAAAAGGAATGACCCAGCTGATAGTGCATGGATAGTTGCAACCTCTCCCAATGGTCTGGTCTGTCAACTGCGAGGGCCGACTAGAGCCGCCCTTGGTAGAAAAAACCTCCAGTTTCACAGCATCAGAAAAACGAGATCACAGATACATACATGGAAACAAGTGAAATGCAGTGGGGATACGTGATGCCAACACCGTTGCGCAATATGTGATTGATTGACAAGTACCGAGGCAGATATGCCGGCACAAAGTGACCTGAGCCGGAGAGTAAAAGACTGGAGGAGAAGGTCTTGCCAGTCATAAGAAGACAGCGCTTGATGTTGATGACTGATCGCAACCTACTCCCTCACATCGTCATTCTAAATGCTCTGCGAAAACGATGCACGCATATTTTGCCCCTGGCGCGGTTTTCTACTTGCTGCGAGCGCATCCCGTCTTTTCCTGAGCTTACCGATTTCCACCCTGCCATTTTCAGCGCACTCACTACCTACATATACGCCTAAAGATCATACCCACTGGTATGTGCAGCGCATCCGCAGATAACACTTGGAAGTCGAAAGAGTAAGCTTACTGGTGCCATACACAAGAATGGCAGACAAGACAACAGAATAAACATCAAACTGCGATTTCGACTTCATTTTATCCGAAACACGCGTTCTTTTCCATCATGAACCGACCAAATCCGCTGCCGTTTGATTTGCCTTGCCTCAGCTCGCCCCCGCCCCACAGGGATCCATACCAAGCCATCTCCCCAAAACAGAAAACAGCGTTGAGAAAAGTTGATATCGTAGCCAAACTTGCAGGGGCTCATAATCGATAGCCGACACTCCCGTCCAATGAGAGAGACATGTCGTTGTAAAAGGCGGGGGCATACAGCCCACCCCTGGCCCACGTCTTCCAAGCTCTGCTCGCGGGGGCCAAAAAAGTTCCTGGGCAGGTCCTTGGGACGCTTAGGGCCTTTCCGACGGTCGCTTCCAGTGGTGGTGTGCCAGATGCGGTGCAAGGGTAGGTAGCTCAGGCGGTTGTACCTGTAAGGAGTTAGAAGCCCAATGGTGGCTTGCTTCAGCGCAGTGCAGTGTAACGCTTCGAGAACACCTTCAGCACGACCAAGTCAGGCAGTCCAATCCAGCCCTGCAAGCAATTCCCAGCAGTGCCACCCCCATTCGGCACGTCCGGTCATCCTCACCGACACTTCATTCCACATGGCATTCTCTTTCGATTTCGATAGCATGATTTGTTTGCCATGTTTGGACGAGGCTGTGCTTATGTTGATAGAGAAATGTAACATATGCGCTTATTCAGGTGTACCCTGCGAAACACCATTGTCTTCAACATCGCGATTGTATGCTATGCCGGACCCAACGCCCTGCTATACCATAAATGCATCGTGGACCCGTCATTGAACCAAGCCTCGTCGGAAAATGTTTCTGAATCCCCATCCACGAATCAAGACAGGTACAGCTCTACAGCTGCAAAAACCAAGCCAGCACAGGATAAACCTCATTCAATACCAATCATTCCACGGACGTAGTCGTGGCCTTAGCCTTACGCCTGCGAGGCTTCTTCAATAACTTCTCGACTTCCTTCGGCCCGCGCAACCTCAGACTCAACTCCTTCATCATGTCTCCCCATAGAACTTCACCCCTGCACCTGGGGCACTGTCCCGAGGTCGGCATGACAGCCTCTTCGGTGTCATTGTCGGCCAGCAAGTGCCGGCTCCAGCACGATATGTGACCCGTGGCCTCACACCCTGCATTCGAGCACGTCGCGTACAGGCCCTCGCCAGGCTGCAACTGCTCCTGACACACGACACAATCGCCCTCCCTCTCAAAAGCATACAGCGACTGCGTCTTGCTCACATACTCCTTCATCGGCGCATAATCCAACGGCAGCGCATGTATTCCCCAAGCCGCACTCTCCCCCTCTCCCTCCGCAGACACTTCAGCCCCCTCTCCCCCATCCCCTCCGTTCTCCCCCGTAGACGCCGGCTTGAAATCCGTGCAGACATGTATAGACCCCCGTATCGGCTCGTTCGCCGTCCCGCACCACTTCCGCCACGCCCTATAGACCTCCGGCGCAAAGAAGTGCAGCCGCAGCGGCCACCGCGCGAAGCTCGGCACCCGCAGCAGCAGGTGCAGGTTCGACACGATGGACGTGATGCTGTGCCGCGGCCGCCGCGGCGCCCCATTGCGCTTCTTCTGCGTGGCGATCGAGATGCGCGACGACGAGGGTATGTGCAGCGACACGTGCGGGTTCGTGAGCGCCCATCTAGTAAAGCGAACGCGTGAAATTAGCCTTGACCGCCATGTAGAACTCCGTCCGGCACCGTCTGTCTCGTAACATACACGGCAGGTCCCGGGGGTAGACTCACTCGAACTTCAGCGCCGCAACCATACCGGGAAAGCCCGACACCAAGCCCACCATCTCCCACGGCCTCAGCGTCTTCCGCGACGTGCGCGCCGCCCCACCTTTGGCGTCGCCGTTGTGCTGCTTCAATCGCCTCGGAGGGTTGGGCGTCGACCCGATGTATAGCGACGCGTGATGCACGGTTGAGCGCAGGATGTAGACGGTGTATAGGGGCGGGATCGGCTTGGAGACCTGAAGCGCTGCCATCCTCTCAGATGAGGGTGCGCTACTCGCTCACTGTGTCGTGTCTTTCAACGATGAGGCAGTCGGAGGGATGAGATGAACTGCAGTGAGAAGCCACCATACCACTGCGAGTCCATTGCGCTGGCATCGAAATGACGCGAATTAATCTTGATAGCTCCTTTCTCGATCTGACAGAGCTCACGTTGGCAGTGGCCAAGGCGTGCGGGTATCATGCGAAAACGTTGTTGGTAGTACCATTCAGGTGTTTGTAATAGCAGAGTTGGCGGGGTGAGGACCACAGTAGCTGCTGACTCATATGGTGGGGCGCTCATTCCACCAAATGTTAGGTGCTGCCCTCCGAGGCATGACTTGAGTCCAGCAGCTTGTTCCACTACTATGCTCCTGTAAATACGAAGAGATTGTAGTGTCCTGAATTTGATTGATTTCCTATTCTGCCAAGCTACATGTGGAAAAACATAACCAAGTATACGAACAGCATACTCGTACTGGATCCCAACCTCACTTCGTCGTCCCTTGCTCCATTGCCTGCTGGTCTAATTCCAGCTTCCAACACCTGGTCAAGAACTAGGATTCCACTTGCAATTTGGAATGCATACATTTGCCCTCCACTGGATGAGGACTCTTGGACAGCCGAGGTCAGGACTCAATGGTGGGGATTGGCAGTGCGCGACATTGAAACTTATAGACGTAGCTTACCTCTCTTATTGACTGGGTGTGTACTTATTCTGTCAAATGAAATACAACGTCGAGAGACTCATCACATAAGTACGGCGCCCAATCATTCATTGGCATGATGAGACCATTGCAACATCTTGGTACTGTATTTGCTCTTCCTCCACTCCAATCTTATCGCGCTGCGGCCGATGTTATTTGCTCATTCTCGATTTTGTTGTTCGGGCCTAGCTCGTCCGACCCGTCTTAAAGATGGCCTTTCTTCAGTCAGATATCTTCGTTATTGAATCAGCAGTCTGGAGTACTCACTTCTACTTGGCATGCCCTTTTCCTCCCAAAATCTTAACGATGACGTCCTCATGCCCCGGTCTTCCACTTGGTCAGAAGCTCATAGGTCTTATTCAGCGTTTGCCTTCTGCTCTTATGCGATCAGATCAGCTACATTCATGGGCATCTCGTCGATCTGAGTCGAGTAGTAGACTGCGCACAAGTTAGTGTTGGTTTGCCAACTTGATTGAACTAGGCAATGGGCTTACGTTCAATGTCACGCAGAATGCGTACATCTTCGCTTGTCACGAAGTTGATAGCTACACCCTTGCGGCCAAATCTTCCGCTTCGGCCAATACGGTGGATGTAGTTTTCACGGTTGCTAGGCAGATCGTAGTTGATAACTAAGCTAACCTGCTGAACATCAATGCCGCGAGCCCAGACATCAGTAGAGATCAAAACCCTGCTGTTGCCCTGTCGGAAGTCCTGCATGATGCTGTCTCGTTCCTTCTGAGGCATGTCACCATGCATGCTGCTGACTGTGAAATTGGCCTCGCGCATCTTATCGGTCAACCAGTCGACCTTGCGTCGTGTGTTGCAGAAGATCACGGCTTGCGTAATCGTGAGGGTGTCGTAAAGATCACACAATGTATCGAATTTCCAATCCTCTTTTTCCACAGCAATGAAATATTGCTTCAGGCCTTCGAGGGTAAGCTCATCACGCTTGACCAGAATTCGGACGGGGTCAGTCATGAACTTGGTCGTCATATCGAGAACATCGTAAGGTAGGGTAGCCGACACAACGACGACCTGAGTAGCAGGTGGCAGGTATCGGTATACATCGTAAATCTGCTCTCGAAATCCTTGATTCAGGAGTTCATCTGCTTCATCCAACACCAACATCTTGATGTTCTTAGTGCGGAGATGCCGGCGGCGGATCATGTCAGCAACGCGCCCAGGGGTTCCTGACACAATATGTTGGCCATAATCGAGCTTTCGGATGTCTTCGCCGACGTTGGTGCCACCGATGCAGGCATGGCACTGTACGTTCATGTAGTCTCCGAGTGCCATGACAACGGACTGGATCTGAGTAGCCAACTCGCGCGTGGGTGAGAGTACGAGCGCTTGTGTTTCACGAACGGCCGTATCGATGACCTGCAGCATGGAAATGGAGAATGTGGCGGTCTTTCCGGTACCAGATTGTGCCTGGGCAATGGTGTCGCGACCTTTGCAGACCTGGACGATGGCGCGGGATTGAACAGCAGACGGAGATTCGTAGCCGTAGGCGTAAATACCACGGAGAAGGTTCTCTACGATACGGTCAACAAGGACACATGGGTAGAGCCTGGAATTTGGATCGTGACCTACCCTTCAGAGCCATGGATTCGAAAGTGGGATGAACCGTAACTTCTTTCGAGGTCTGGAACTCCATCCTGTCGTCGGCGCGACGATCGATACCACCGCCTTCAGCCATGATGTCTTGCTCTGTGTGTTATTTCACTGTAATATAGAGGGTTGGTGGTGCGACTTCAATTGATGCCTTGGGATAAGATGCGACAAGGGAATAATGAAAGTCTCTTGCAGTGACGTGAATGCTCGTCGCAAGGCTCAACAGGAATTCGAGGTTCAGTGGAAAAATAAAAATGGGTTCGCCCCAGAGAGCTTGCGACGGTACGTACCGAACAAGAGCTTATGTGGCTGAGCCCCCGCAAGTGTGGCTAATGTTGCGTCGCTAGCATGTCGAAATCCGCCAAAGTCTGAACATGCATCGGAAGGTGAGGCGCGTCGAATTCCACATCAGCCTCATCCTCGTCTTCTACCGTCCGTCAATGCCCGCCAGCGCATCAAAGTGCTTCTTGTAGTCTTTTTCTGTCGTCCCAGATTATCGGAAAGCTACGCAACGTATCTCATCGGTCATGCTATTGGAAGAACAGAGGTTCCTCCACGAGGACCTCGAACGTCTCGAGCAAGGCATCGCTGATCGCATCAGCGATGAGCCCAAACATGTATGCCCTTTCCTACTCCTTGTATCGTCAAGATAACTCATAATGACGTACAGATTCGAGATCGCTTAGCACGCGACCATCAAATATCACACTTTCTCGACCGTATATCCTCACAATCCGAAAAGCTCCTTACGATCTACCGAGATGCCGACGGCACGAGGTCACGCGAGATCCAGCAGATCGGGACGGGTGACGCTATGGACGAGTTTTACAAGCAACTTGCTGACGTGAAGAGCTTTCACCAAAGATACCCCAACGAACCCGTCGAGAACCTCGAGCGCGCATATCGTCCCAAGAAAGGCGAAGATGCCGCGCAACCCAGCATCGTCGACACTATGTTCACTGGTGAGGAAGCTTTCGGTCGCTTCTTCGATCTCCAGACCTGCCACGAGCTCTATCTGAATCTGCCCAACGCAAAGAGGCTGTCATATCTCCAATATCTGGATCTCTTTGACAATTTCGCTCCGGGAGGAGGTGGCCTGAAGAGGCCAGAAAAGATGACGGATGCGTACTTCAAATATGTAGGTCAGCTTGCGTTAGACCTCGAAACCTTCATGCGAAAAACAAGGCCCCTAGAGAACATTGACAAGGTGCTGGCGGCTTTCGATCAAGAGTTTGGGTCAGCCTGGGAAAAGGATGAGATACCAGAATGGAAGGCAGAGGAGTCAATAGCAAAATCTGCTGGGGCGACCCAGTCTGGAGACGGCATATGGTGTGAGGACTGTGAGAAGGAGTTCAAGAATGAAAACGTCTACAAAGGCCATCTCTCTGGAAAGAAGCACATCAGAGCAGCCGCCGAGAGGGCCAAGTGCCTGCAAGATGGCACGGCTTCGTCCACCAATGGTAGTGGCAACGGTGGTACATCCACCCAGCGCTTGAAGGAGCGAGCTATTGCGGAACGCGAATTTCGGGTACAACGACTCGCCCGTGCCATGAGCACAGAACGCAGCGATACTCGCGTGAACATTGAGCGGAAGCAAGGCATGACAGAGAGGGAGCGACAACTAGAACTGGACAATCTCTTCAACGCCTCAGCAACCATTAATCAAGCTGCGGAGGCAGAGGAGGGTGAGGAAGCAGACGACGACGAGAGGATCTACAACCCCCTCAAGCTACCACTAGCTTGGGATGGAAAGCCCATTCCCTTCTGGCTGTACAAACTACATGGCTTAGGTGTCGAGTTTCCCTGCGAGGTCTGCGGAAACTACGTTTACATGGGACGTCGAGCGTTTGACAAGCACTTCAACGAGGCGCGACACATCTATGGACTGAAGTGTCTAGGCATCACCAGCACATCTCTCTTTCGAGACATCACTGGCATTGATGAGGCATTACGGTTATGGGAGAAGATACAAAAGGACAAGCGGAGTGGTAAGATCGATGACGGGAGCGTGGTGCAGATGGAGGACGCGGAAGGCAACGTTATGCCCGAAAAAGTGTACTATGACCTGCAAAAGCAAGGCTTGTTGTAAGATACAGGAGGGACAAAAGGGGCTAATCATTCACTATGGGAGTTGGTGGCCATGGGGTATGGTTCAGTAATGATCAAACAATTCCAGGAATTGACTTGCTCTCTTTCATTGCAAATTGACAACAATTGAAGTAGGGCCTGCTCGAGCCTGTCGTGGGGCCTTCGGACAGTACCTAGGCACTCTATTAAACATCATGCACTTTGAACCCTTGCTTATTGTTACCATGACACTTGTGAGCACGGCAAACCTGGGCACCTGATCTTTCAATGTGAACTTTATGGTGCCGTTATATCTCAAACTTGCATCCGGAATACCGAAAGTCAGGTAGTCAGAAAATAGGCTGTAAAAGGCTCATGGCTTTCCTTCACAGCGCGCCTTAGACTGATGTCTGATGTATTAAAGGAGAATTCTGTTTTATCGTGAGGGGTTCCTGGTATCAAACGAACACCCACTTCGTGCTTTTAATAAAGAAAATATTTCAGTGTAAAAAACATGTCAAACTTATTACAGAAATTCTTCGAACAAACCATTGAAGTAGATAGGCGGGCAGTGAACTGGGAATGCGGTGATGGATACTACTCCTATTGGCGTATCATAATCCGAAGTCTTATACATCAATAGTTATGGAAGTTCGGCTTTGTCACAACAGTCCACGGTGCTTTGCCAAAGAATTCAGACTATCGGGTTCATCGCAGAAAGTCTTTGTCTGCGGAACCTGTGCACTTCTACAAAGCTTGTAACGAGAGTGACAACTACAGGCAGCTAATTAAGGTATTGACACCGGATATACGTTGTTCTGTTGCCAAGAAGCACGGCCAATGTTTTGTTCCGCGTGCATTTAGATTTCGGGCTGAACATTCGCAAAATCTCGTTCGCTCTCAGAAAGACCCCCCTATTTCAACTTGCTCGATCGACATATCGACCTCTCTACACGTGGTGGCAATATTACTCATACATAAGGCGGTCGTTGGTGTTTGGTCGCAGAACTGCGTAACGTCGGTAAGCAGTTGGCAATGGTGCATTCAGAGGCTGTTGGAGTAAAGTACCACCCGCTTGGTTCAATATTCTATTTTTGGGGCCTGTTGGAAACGCAACGTGATATATGCTCGGCACTGCATAAGTATCTATGTACAGCATGTTGGAGACAGTAGTCATGTTGGAGGCGGCGGTGTCAGCGGGAAGCAGGCTACGCATTTGGCCAAGCGCTGTTATAGTTAGTTATTCGATCCGGCCTGCGGTGGTCTGGTGTCGAGGGTTAGACTCTTCACCAATATCCATCGATCTCCCTGTACCCAGCTAAATATCTCGTTTCTCATTTTCTCCTTTTCTCTGCTGTTCGCTGCTAGTTACCTTTTACTCAACCAGTACACCCTTAGCCGACCCCTGCCAAATTCTTGTTTGATCTCGTTTCTATACCTCGCTACAAAACAGATTCTCGCAACTTGATTCCCGTCATCCCATGCGCAGCATTTCGAGTTGAAGTATTCACGTTGATTTGTAATCTCGATATCTTTCAATCAAGTCGCTGTTTGCATTATGATCACTGTGGCCTCATATATCATTAGCATCCTGCTGGCGCCGGTATGCAAGTTTCTGCAGCCTTAGCCCATCCACAGAAAGGCATCTGACTGACTCTGCACCCTTATATTAGGTTATCTCGCTTGTGATCTATCGCCTTACACTCGACCCTCTTCGAAACTATCCAGGCCCGATCATAGCCAAGTTCACGGATGGTTATGCTGGCTACCATGCTTCTAACAAGTGCCTTCATCTCGCCACATTCTTTGACCATGAGAAATACGGTAGGGTTTCTCGTTGCTTGCTCATGTAGAGTCGTTATCAGCCTAACAAGCATAAACAGGTCCCATATACAGACAAGGGCCGAATCGCCTTGTCTTTAATTCTGTGAACGCGCTGCAAGGTAAGTAGTTAATGTTTGTTCGTAATGGTCTACATATTCTGATACGGAACTAGATATCTACCTGAACCCGAGGATCGGTAAGGGCCACGTCTACAGCCAATCTCAATTCTTTGAACACAAGAATATCTTCGGCACGCTTGACATGGAAGGCCACCGCCAAAAGCGAAAGCTTTATGGCCAGGTGCTCCCAGATCGATCATTGCGCGAATTTGAGCCGGCTATGAGGAAAGAGGTCGATGTCTTTCTGCGACTGCTCCTGGAGTCCAAGTCAGAGATTGTCAATATGACGCCTCTCTGTGAGAGGCTCACTACAGATATTGCTGGCCAGCTGGGGTTCGGGCAGTCGCTGAGCACGCAAACTGAGAATACAAATCGGTCGCTTCCTCGCGCGATGGTATCCATAAACTTCATTATCAGCATTTTTAGTGTGTAGCCTGATTGGCCCCATGATCCTTCCAATTCTATATTGGGCATCCAAAAACTCCTACGTCGTTATCTTAATCACAGTCACTTACAATGTTGCGGAGTGGCCTGGCCCACGATTTCGATCACGTGGCGCTTTCTCCGGCGGTTGAATAGGAAGAACGGCTCAGTTTACACTTCGTCTCTAAAGCGTATCATTAACGCCCGCATGGCACTGCCAGCAGATGCAAAGCATGACTTCTATTCCATTACTAACAGCCCCAGCGGTACTGAGCATCTGCGACTGGACCGAGGCCAGCTATGGGCAGAAGTCGTTTTCTTCCTCCCCGCAGGTGAGTTTCGGTGCCAGCGCTCCCCTATTCGCTGTGTCGCTCATGACCACTGTCTGATCATCCAAAATCTGCCAATGATACACTGCTACTGATATGTGATCTGAGCTCAGGTGGAACAACGTTATCAGCAGCCCTCAGCGCTGTATTCTTCTACTTGTCAAGGCACCCAGATGTATACGAGAGACTGGCGTCGGAGATCCGCACAGCATTCTCAAGTGGTACATCAATCCAGAATGGACCCCAGTTGGCAGGATCCAAGTATCTTCGCGCTGTCATAGACGAGACCATGCGTGTTTCACCTCCTTTTGTCGGTACTTTCTGGCGGGAGCCACACTCCCTCAAGACCGAATCGTTCGTCGTGGACGGGCATGTCATACCCCGCGATACTCTTGTGGGCGTAAACCCATACTGCATCATGCACAACGCCGAGTATTTCCCCGATCCATTCACCTACCAGCCCGATCGATGGCTAGAGCCGCACAGCCCAAGCGATAGCGGCGAGAGCAAGCAGCCCAGGGCAGCCTGGAAAAAGGCTTTCAGCCCTTTTTGTCTGGGGGAGACGAGCTGCATAGGAAAGCCTTTGGCATACCTCGAAACGAGTCTTGTCATCGCTACAACTTTGTGGTATTTTGACTTCGACAAAGCTCCTGGTCAGGCGGGAAAGCTGGGTGAGGGGGTCGAGGGAAGGACGGATGGCAGGGGACGCGTTGGTGAATACCAGCTGAATGATCTTTTAGTATCAGATCATCACGGGCCCAATTTGGTATTCAAGCCAAGGGGCGAGTTTTTGAAGGAACTTGAGTCCTCTTTGGAGACTCGAAGCGATTCGCTGCAAAGAATTCATGGATTGTAGACAACCTTATTATAAATAGACTGAACAGGTCACAATTGAGGTAGTGAAAATGGAACTTGATTCTGGTCTTGTTGAATTAACGTAACTAGTAAAGGGGCGCATTGAGCTCGAAGCCACGGTTGCTAGTCCTTGGCCCTCTTAATCGTGCACCATACCGCGAAGTTTGCTCTCCAAAGAAAAATGTCAGACCTACAACCCGGTACACCGTAGCCCAAAATACGAGCAAGCTCTCTCTCACATCTGAACAACATAGCTCTGTGCGGCTACGAGGATGTGCTGGCGACAGCTCCTCACTCCGAGACGATATATGCATCATGAGGATACGTAACTTGACGCCATCTGAAGCTGCGTCAAAAGATCTAGTTTCGCAAGATTCGTCGTGCGATCGAACGAATTCACGCATGCCACGTTAGACTTAAAGCGAAACTGCGCCTTGTCCTTATGTATATATTTCTATTCGTTTCTCGAGCCTGATTCTATTGCTTGCCGGAATGCCTTCAGTCCTGGATCGACGTCTGACCAGCTTGCATGGCAATGATGGACGCCAGATACTGACGAGCGAATTGTTCGCGCATCGGAGGCGCAGGATATTCGCTGCTCCCGAAGACATGCTCTCCAATCGATGCGGTTCCCTTGAACATGCCTACCGCAGTCTCATCTGTGTAGCTATCGAGCACAGCCGTGATGCGGGCCACAGCGCCCGTCGGGTGGGCGATCGCATAGTCCAACGCCCGCTGTTTCCACGCGCTGAATTTTAGGATCTCTTTTCCACCACTACTCGTTGCTCCCAACAGCTTGAAGAACTCGGTGCATGTTGGTGCGCGCGTGTTCAAGAAGTCGTAGTCGCGACCCATCTTATCGAAGTCTTGCGTCATTACGGCCGTGATGGTCTTGCTTAGGTAGTCGACTGGAAACGCGGCGGACATATCTGCATCAATGGACGGAAAGGCCCCCATCTCGAGACATCCGACGATGAAATTGTGCAAGAAGTCGCCGCGGTCGAGCCGGAAGCGGCCAGTGACACTCGACGCAGTAACGTAGGGCAAGCGGTAGATGGTCGCCTTGGCGCCGCGCCAACGCGCCGCGGCCACCATTCTCTCTGCAATGTACTTCGAGGTCCCATAGCCGTACTCCTGGTCTTCTTCGGCGAGGTCTAATCCCATGTGCTTTGGCAGTGTCGAGATCGTTGATATGAGATGGATCGCCTTGGCACGTCCACGCGAGGCAAGGCGCAGCACCTCGTGAGCGCTGACGATGTTGGGACCGACGTACTCTTCCAGCGGTCGCATCCAGTCGACGAGCGCACCAGAGTGGCAGATGGCGTCTACTCGGTCGGCCAGGTCTTCGAACCGGCCCTCTGCGAGTCCGAAGAGGGGCTGGGACATGTCACCGACGACTGGACTGATCTTTGACGCGAAGGTCGGATTCCACAGGTCATAGTCTTTCAGAGTTTTCTCCAATCGCTGCCGTGCCTCTTCACTAGTGTCAGCTCGGACGAGACAACGGGTGTCTATGCCCTTCTCCAGCAGATCATGGAGTATGGAGGCGCCAACGAAGCCCGTCGCGCCTGTGAGAAAGATTGACTCTGGTCTCTTGGCCAGGCGTCCCAGTTCGAGGGCCACGTTTTGGAACGTGAAGCCCTTGTCAAGGCAGCCTTTTCGAACTGCATTCATGTCCAGGTAAGGAGGCTCAGAGATGGATGTGGCCGGTGTCACGATCTCCGACGCCGTGGGTGTAGACGGCATATCTGCGTCTCGCAGCTGAGACGATAAGGCCTGACTAAGTGCACGGAGATTAGGGTGAAGAAATGCGATGTTGACAGACAGAGTCAATCCCGTCAGTCTGGAGAGACGATTGCGCATCTGGACTGCGGTCAAGGAGTCGATCCCGATATCTTGCAGAGGACGGTCGACATCCACATCAAGCGTATGCGTATAGCCCAATGCCTTAGCAACGACCTCTCTGACGGTGTTCAGCACAATGATGGGATGCTTTTCGGGCGCGCAATTTCTTAATATCGCGCTCAAATCCTGACCTTGCGAGGCTTTAGGTCTGTCTTGGACCAGCAGCGCAGAAAGTAATGGTGGTTTACCTCCTTGCTCCTCCCAATATCCCCGATGCCTCTCCAAGTCAAGCGCGGCGGCTACAGTCAGCGCACGATTGCTCATGGCAGCTTCTTCGAAAAGCTCCAGGCCTTCGTCTGTCGTGAGAGTATCGAGACCGAAGTGGTTCATATTCGTCATTGTAGTAGTAGCAAGCCTGGACGCCATCCCATCCCCTGCCCAGGTGCCGTAGGCCACGGAGGTCGCGGGTAGGCCCCGAGCATGGCGAAGATGCGCTAGAGCATCTAAGAAGGTGTTCGCCGCGGCGTAATTGGCCAGGCCTTGCATGCCCAGCACCCCAGATATGGAGGAGAACATGAGGAAGAGATCCAGGTCCATGTCCCGAGTGTGCTCATGCAGAAGCCACGCGCCATATACCTTGGGCTTCAAGGTCGTCGCGCACCTTTCTGGCGTCATGGCTGCGAGAATTCCTGAATCTGAGACACCTGCTGCATGGACGACGGCGCGCAAAGGTCTTTCTTTGGTGAAGTCTGCCATTATCGAACCAACGCACTCGGGGTCAGCTATGTTGCCTGCAACCACACTTACCGTTGCCCCGTATTCAGACAGCTCAGCTATGAACTCATCTGCGCCAGATGAACTCATACCCTGCCGTGAGGTCAGAATCAGATCTCGGACGCTGTGATCCTTGACCAGCCACCTTGCCACGCGAGAACCGAGGTCACCGAGGCCACCAGTGATCAGAACTGCGCCATCATTTCGAATAAGACGCTTCGCCGATGACGACCTGGGCACGGCACTCACCCGCTGCATGCGCGGAACGAGAACTTGAGATTGGCGCACAGCGCACTCCGGTTCAGCACTCAGCATCAACGCCGATGCTAAGCTACTTGTCGCTCCTTCGCCCGCATCGACCACACGTAACGTCAATTCCGGATACTCGTTCCGAGCCGTTCTCATCAAGCCCCATAAGGAGCTCGCCCCGAGCCTCATGGCGTGGTCGTCGGACTCACTACCGGTGCCAACTGCGTGACCAGTGATCCATACGAGCGCAGTGCTTAGCTGAGACTGTGCTGCCTTTTGCAATTGCTCCAAGGCTTTTCCGACGACATCTTGCGCCTGGGATATGACATCGGTGCCCGACTCCCACAAACACAGAAGACCATCTAGCCTCCCGGTATCCTCGAGAAGGTCAATGTGGACAAGCCGTAGACCTGCTTCTGTCAGATAGGTTATGACCTGCTGCGACCAAACTGAATCACCCGTCGCCGCCAACACGCCCCATGTCCCACTCGGTTGAATGTGGCGTATGTCCACCGGATGCCAGTCTATTCCGAACTGGAATTTCTCGAGACTGCGTCTGGATTTTGACCTTGTTAAATTGTCGACACTCTTCCTCACCGCAAATGATGGTAAGCGCTGCGGAACATGGTAAGTTCTGTGAAAGGCGTAGGTTGGCAACGTCACGTGTTGACAGTTGAAAGGCTTGAAATAAGCATGCCAGTCGATAGGAACGTGGCGCATATGGAGTTCTGCGATACTGCGCTGAAGAACTAAGCTATCGTCACTTCCAGGCTTCATTGATGGCAACCAGGCAGTGGACTTGCTTTCGCCCTCATCAAGACAGGCCGCACCCATACCACAGAGCACCGGCTGTGGTCCCAACTCCAAGAAGATATTGGCGCCGAGACCGGCCAGCGTCTTGATACCGTCGCTGAATCGGACTGGCTCACGGATCTGCCTGACCCAGTAGTCCGGCTGCTGAAGTTGATCAGCATATGCCAATTGGCCGCTGAGACTGCTGACTACCGCAAGTCGAGGGGGATGAAATTTGACTGTTTCGACCACGGTGCGGAAATCCTCCAGCATGTCCTCCATATGGCGAGAGTGAAAAGCGTGTCCGACCATGATGGTCTTCGTCTTGCGGTTCCGCTCCGTGAAATAATCTGTCATGTGCTCGACAGATTCCGTGTCTCCCGATATCACAGTCTGCGTTGGTGTATTGAGCAGTGCGACTTCGACCCTGCCACTGCAGCCCATTTGTTCGATTGCGGATGTCACTTCATCGTCGCCGGCACCGAGCGACGCCATCATGCTATCGCCGGTCTGGGACTGCATTAAGCGACCGCGCGCCGCGACGAGCCTGCAGGCGTCGGGGAGATCCAAGATCCCCGCAACGTGAGCGGCGACAATTTCGCCCAAGCTGTGCCCGAGTACGAAGTCTGGTCTGACACCGAGACTCTGCCATAGCCGCCATAGCGCGGCCTCGAGAGCGAATATCGCGGGCTGCGCGAAATCGGTACGGTCTAGCATAGCAGCAGTAGCACTGCCGGGTTCCGCCCACATGACTTCGAGTAGAGGCATTTCCAGCTCCGAGAATCTTGCTGCGACCTCTTCTACTGTCTCTCGGAAGACGGAAGACACGCCGCTCAGGCTCTTGCCCATTTCTGGCCACTGGCTTCCCTGCCCGGTGAAGAGCATGGCGGATCTCGGCTTGTCGAGGTTTTCTTTACTGTGCGGCGCACCCGCATCGCAATGGATTATGGAGTTCAGCTTCACCGTAAGATCGTCTTTGCCATTCGCCACCAAGGCTATTCGCTTTGGGAAATGTGTCCGGGTGGTGGCTAGGGAAAAGGCTGCGTTCCGGAGATCATTCTCCCCAAGCACTCCGCTGACGTACTCTTGAAGCTTTTCAGCTTGTAGCTGCAAACCCGCGTCACTGACACTCGAGAGGAGGAACGGCAGACTCGCCGGCGTCTGATCTGGAGTAGACCTGTCGATGATTGCGGTTCGACCTGGGGGTTCCTCGACGATCACGTGGGCATTTGTGCCACCGATTCCAAAGGCACTAACACCGGCGCGACGTTTCCGGCCTCTGTGCGATAGCCAAGGCTGCTTCTTCATTACGGGTAACATCTTGGCCTGTTCCCAATCCACCGCTGGCGTCGGCGTGGTCACGTGTAGAGTCTCCGGTAGCATGCCGTTCTTCATGGCCAGTATTACTTTCAATAAGCCCACGAGACCGGCGGCTGCTTGCGTGTGGCCGATGTTGGACTTTGCTGACCCGAGTAACAGAGGCTCAGTGTCCAGGCGAGTGGGGCCGAATATTTCGGCGAGTGCCGTGGCCTCGATCGGGTCACCGAGCTTGGTGCCGGTGCCATGTGCCTCAACGTAGTCGATGTCGTTGGGTTGCAGTCTAGCAGCACGTAGTGCCGTACGAACCAGTCTCTCTTGGGAGGCACCACTCGGCGTTGTTAGAGTAGCAGTGCGACCATCATGGTTCACAGCCGAGCCACGTATAACGGCATGGACCAGATCACCATCTCGTTGCGCATCAGAAAGCCGTTTCAGGACAATGACCGCAGAGCCCTCGGCCCACCCCGTCCCTTGGGTGTCTGCGGAGAATGATCGGCAACGACCATCTGGAGACATGCCCTGTAGCTTGTTGAACTCTACATGCATACCTGGATTAAGCATCAAGGTGATGCCGCCAGATACGGCCATGTCGCATTCACCTTGACGGAGCGCATTACAGGCCAGGTGCGTCGTAACTAACGAGGATGAGCATGCCGTGTCTAGGGTCATGGTCGGACCTTCAAGGCCCAGATGATATGATATGCGTCCGGACATGGTACCACCAGCTGATCCCGTGACTGTGTACCCATCCAGATCGTCCAAGTCCCGGACTGCATTCGGGTTGAGGCTCACGTGAGAAAGGATGTTACTGGTCCCGATATAAACTCCGGTCTGGCTGCCGCGGAGCTGCTCCATCGTCAGACCGGCGCGTTCGAAGCTTTCCCAGCAAGTCTCTAGCATGAGATACTGTCCAGGATCCAGTGAACGTGCTTCTCGTGGCGAGAGGCCGAAGAAGGATATGTCAAATGAATTGATAGATGAGAGGAAACCTCCACGATGACAGCCGGGCTTGTTATGCGAGTCCGGGCTATTGTCATGTACGACGTTGGCATCCCATCGGTCTGCCGGAACGTCGGCGATGGCGTCACCTTCGCGATTTAGTAGTTGCCAAAATTCCTCCGGGGTGGTAGTGCTACCTGGCAGGCGACATGCCATGGATATTACGGCGATATCTTCCGAGTCGCTGACCCTGTCTTTCTGGGCATCTGATTGCGGAACATTATGATCAGGCGAGCTACTCAGATACGCCGCCAATGTCTTGATGGTGTAATGCTCGAATAATTTGGGTGCTAAGACTGGTCGTCCAAGCAGTCTCTCCAGCTGCTTTTGCACGCGCACCAAGCGCAGTGAATCTCCTCCAATCTCGAAAAAGTTGTCGTCAATATCAATGCGATCATGACCAAGGACCTTCGACCAGATCGCGCGAAGCTGGTCTTCCAATTCCTGAGCCGGCTTCGCCATGTCAGACAGGGTCTGTAACGTTGAGACAGGATCTGGAAGCGCATTCCGGTCGATTTTGCCGTTTGCCGTTACAGGAAAAGCCTCTAGCTCAACGAAAAATGCCGGGACCATGTAGGCCGGCAACCGCTTTGCCAGCCAGGGCCGCAATATGCGGTACAATTCTGCCACGGCCCCGCTACCGATATCCTGTGCACCCGCTTTGCGTAGGTAGTAAGCAATCAATCGGTCTTCGCGACATATCACGACTGCCCCTGAGATGTCCTCATGCTCACTGAGGGCTGTTTCGATATCGCCGAGCTCAATTCGATAGCCCCGTATCTTGACCTGCCTATCAACACGACCGATAACGCTCAGCTTTCCAGCTTCAGGGAAGCGAGCGAGGTCCCCGGTCCGATACATAAGGCCGTCATGAAATGGATTCTTTAAGAATCGTGACTGGTTGAGTTCGCTATTGTTACGATATCCCCGCGCCACGCCAGTTCCTCCGATATACAGCTCTCCCTCGCATCCGAGCGCAACTGGCGCCATATTCGCATCAAGGACATAGAGACGGCCGTTTGTGATCGGACCTCCAATGATGATGTCGTGATCTCGACGGACCTTCCATATCGCCGCGAAGACTGTCGCCTCGGTTGGACCGTATACATTCCAGAGCTCGTCGCCGTAATCCATTAGGCGATCCGCTAATTGTCGTGGCAGAGCTTCGCCGCCGCAGAATATCTTCTTCAGCCTAGGTTGACCCTGCCAACCCGATTCCACAAGCATCTGCCAAATTGCTGGAGTTCCCTGCATTATGGTGACTTTGTGATGGTCCATGAGTCTGGCCAGCGCGGCAGTATCTTGTACTTCATGCCTCTGTGCAATGATCGTTGTAGCACCGCAGAGCAGCGGCAGAAACATCTCGATGACGGCCATGTCGAAGGATACAGTGGTAATAGCGAGCAGTATATCCGTCTGGCCACATCCTGGTTCCCTCTGCATCGACAACAAAAGATTTGCGATGTTCCCGTGAGTGACCTCGACGCCCTTGGGTCGACCTGTTGAGCCGGATGTATACATGACGGAAGCAAGACCTTCGCTTTGGACTTCCAGATTCGGGTTCTCGTCATTTTGTTTCGAATCTGCACGCGTAATCTCGTCGACCGTCGAGCAGATACTTTTCCAGGATGTGAAAGTTTCGGTAAGTTCACTGCTCGTGACGACAAGTTTCGGAGAGGCATCTTCTAGCATTTGAGATATGCGGTCCGCTGGAAAAGCTGGGTCGATGGGGACGTAAGCAGCGCCGGCTTTCCACACCGCGATGAGTATCGCGACTAGGTCAGCTGATCGATCCAGGGCAACGCCGACGATGTCGCCGCTTCTGACTCCTTTTTGAATAAGACCTCTAGCTAAGCGATTTGTCAACGCGTTGAGCTCCTGATAGGTGAGAATCCGATTGCCGCAGACGATGGCGGTCTTGTCGTGGTATTCACTTATGGCGTGCTCGAAGAGCTGGTGGAAACATAAGTGAAGTGTTGAGAGATCATCCGTATTATTGAAATCTCTGACTATTGTTTGGAACTCTTCTGTCGATAACGAAGCCATTTTGAGTGTGAGTTTCGTCTAAGTACCAAGAATAAGATGACATGCTTGACCGTAAGGTTCAAATACTCTCATCCTCAGTTTCAGAGCGATGTCATCTTGAGTTTAAACACTCAGCATCGATGGAGTCCATATGTGCATATAAAGAGATGAATGCAAGTATCCAAAATTGCCCCTAATGTGGGTGTAACATGTTATGTCAGCAGCATCAAGACAAGATCCATGGTTTACATAATAGTGGCATCCTTCGATGGCATGCATGATAGCTAGTGTGAGCAGCTTGTATTTCGTGACTTCTCAGCGGGGGCAGCTAAGGGCCGTTCTGCGCTTCTCACATGGTAACCCACTGATGCGGAGTGGTTTCACTCGGGGCTGAACGGTGGGCGAGGGATTCCCGTCACATGCAGTACCCGCAAACTCATCCATTATACAGACCCCGAGTACCATACAAAGCCCGTTCGCATTTGAGTTGGGCTAGACTGGCATCCATGCCAAGGGTGATGGTCAGGGTAGAAAAAGGGGAGAAGTTTTCAGAGTGTTGCACAACTGTCAACACACGAATCCAACAACCTCGCCTCTAACACTATTTTCAGCTGTTTGCATTAAATCGATTCTTCGATCGTTCCACATCGTACCATCATGAGCGTTGTTGTAGTTGCTGGAGGGCTGGGCGATCTTGGCCGCCTCATTGCCGACGCCCTTTACAGGACCGAAAAGCATGAGGTTTACATCATGTCGAGAAAGGTACGGTATTTCCTCCTCAGCTACACCACACCACTAATTGATCAAAATAGGCTGTAGACGATGACTCTAGTCGCGTCTCACCACTGACTGGAGAGCGTTACATCCCAAGCATCCAGACAGACTACTCTGAGGATTCTCTAGTCGAGAAACTCGAGGGGAAACGCGTCAGTGTCGTCATTTGTGCCTTCATCATGGACAACGATGCTGTGACGGAAGCTGAGGTTCGGCTTATTCGAGCGGCCGATCGATGCCCCTCGGTCAAGCGCTTTGTCCCCTCTGAGTTTAACGTCGAGTACGACGTCGGCGACAACGTCCTACCCTACCCGGAGAAGAAGTTCCACATTATCGCGCGTAAGGAGCTGGCAAAGACCAGCACCCTTGAGTACGCTTACCTGTACCCGGGCATGTTCATGGATTACTTCGGAATGCCGAAGGTGCCCAGCCAGCTTCGTCCGCTGTGCTTCTTCATCGATCCAGCCAGAGGCCAAGCAGTGCTTCCGGATGATGGAGAGGCCAGGATGAGCATGACGTTTACGACGGATGCCGCGAGATACTTGGCGCTGGCGCTCGATCTGGAAACGTGGCCCCGCATCCTGACCACGGCCGCTAGTACCGTCTCACTCAACGAGCTGGTGGCGCTAGTGGAGAAGAGTCTGGGTCGTCGGCTTGAGGTCCGATACCAGTCAGTCGAGAAGCTGCTCAGGCATGAGGTGATCGACCTGCCGACGAACGTTGACATTGCAAAGGACTACCCTGAGCGCTTCCCTGGAGGGCTGAATACCCTGCGGCCTTTAATTGCCGATCTCCAGGCGGGTGTCGCGCTAGGTGCGTTTGATTTGGGGAAAATGACTGGCCATGTTGATCTTGTCAAGGCCTTTGAGGGAAAGGTGGCCCCGCCAAAGCGGATCGAAGACCTGGTAGAGGAAGCGTGGACACCGCAGTCTAGCCGCTGAACGCACTTGGCCGCGTCGGCTCCTGCGGGTTAAAGCCGGAAACTAGCTTCCGCCAGATAGTTTGAACCAATGCATAGAGACGATAGGTCGAGGGGGTTGGTTCGCATGCCATAGTCATGACGTGAGAAATAAAGTTGATTGATTACGTAAGCGAATATACGAAAGCTGCCGTAGAGGATCATACGGGCATTGCCACTAGTCACCAACGGATGCAAGGTACTTGCGTGGATCATCTTGCCGGGCTGCTACGGCCGCGTGGATCTTACGGAACGGGATGGAGTTATAGAGGCCGATCAGGACATGTCGTCGGACATGGTAGCGAATCAGGGTAGGATCGAATGTAGGTATGTTACAACAGGGTCTTGCAGTGCACGCCCCGTTCCAGGCAGCCAAAGTGTCCCCGGCTTGGCTCCCTTTAGACCAATAGACAAGATAGACGCCGAGGCTGCACAGAAACGGTTAATGGTCCCATTGTGAACTTGTCCCGCGAAGATCTAACTAGTCTCTCGTTACGATGCGTGGGGCGAATTCTTGCCGACCGCAGGAATAGTCTAGGTTAGTTACATTTGAGACGATGTGACAGGCATCCTCCATTCAGCCCTGCTACTTCGCGAGCTGAAATAGCTTGACATGATCCTTAGGTTTGCATCCCCGGTAATCCACACTTCTGGTCTTCTGTCAGTTACATACGTGAACATACCTATGTGGATCTCGAATATCTCGGGCGAGACAACACTACGCCGCACTCATTACAATCTATGCTACAACTGGCGCGAGACGCGTCGCGGAAGGCCGCGGCATGACTTCCCCGTAGCGGAGGCTCCTTCGTTGTGGACATCCTTCCCCTCTTGGTACAACCCTGACATATGTTCACCTCTGAGCTTATAAACGATAGACACAGGTTTGGTCTGCCGCAGTACTTGCACCGTACACCCAGGTTTTGTTCACCACGTCGTACCGTCTGCCATTCATCATGCCCATGTCAAAACCTACTATACAGCATGTCAACGCCTCTGAAGGGTGTGAGGCTGTCCTGAAGGCTGTCCGTGAAGACGGTGCCGTCATCATCAAAAGTCTGTTCACACCGGACCAAGTCCGCCGTCTGAACGCCGACGTGCAACCCTCGGTGGATGCCATCCGCAATGGCTCAGAGCATCCCGAGGGCTGGGTCAAGGAGTTCCACGGAGACAACACCAAGCGACTGAACAATGTGGTTGCGATCAGCGAGACGTTCCGCCAGGAGATTCTCGAGAACGAGCTGATCCACCAAGTGTGCGAAGACGTCTACCTCAAAGACGCTGGGGGATACTGGATGAACTCTGCCCAAGTCATCGACATTGGGCCTAACAGCAAAGCGCAGCCCCTCCATCGCGACCAGTGGCAGTTTCCGATATTCACGCACTGCGGTGCCAATGCACCCGAGGCCAGCTGCAACTTCGTCGTGGCGCTAAGCGAGTTCACAGACGCGAATGGCGCGACTAGAGTCATTCCCGGCAGTCATAAGTGGGAAGACTTTGAGCAGAATGGCGAGCCGGAAGACACAATCCCGGCAGAGATGGATGTCGGCGATGCCTGCTTCATCAGTGGAAAGGTCGTGCATGGAGGGGGGGCGAACATCACCAAGGATTCGACGAGAAGGGCTATCACGCTCGTCTTCCAATGCTCCTATCTTACACCGGAAGAGGCGTACCCCTTCAACGTGACCAAGGAAGTTGCTAGGACGCTTAGCCCACGTGGCCAGCGCATGATTGGATTCCGATCACAGTTTCTGAAGAACAGTCCGGGGGTTTGGAAGCGAGACTACGGCCAGCCGGATGAGGTTTATTGTTAAGCTGATTTACGAAGAACAAGATACAGCTTCTGTTTTCTACAATGAGTATCATCTCTGAAGACATCAATGAAAAGATTCAACGAATCTAAATGTAACATATGATGTATGATGTACTACAGTGTGTATTCTGTCAACTTATTGGCATTCTCAAAACAGGCGATAGTTACCATCAGAGCTTAGACCCAGGGCTCCAACTTGTCACTCCCAATCCCTCTACCATCTTCTCCAAAACGAGCTGATTGAACTCTTCCACTTCAACATGAGAATAGTACGCCGAGTTGTAGCATATGTTGAACGACAACCGCCCTTTCCACGCCCACATGAAACACTCAAACCAAGGCCCCATCACGGTGTTCCCAAACCAGAGATGCTCAATCCCCCATTTGCCCTTTCCATCCGCATCTACGTACGTAGACTTGATGAAACTGTCCACAACACCCAGACTCGACAGCGCCGGCGTGGTCTCGTCAAGCTGCGGCTTCACGAAATCCGGCACCATCGTACGAATCATGGGCCCCAACGCACTCCACACCTCCGGGTCCGCCCTCGGCACGTCCTGCGAGTAGAACGCCCCCAGCTCGCGGCAGAGCTGCGCGAACGTCTTGCCGCCCGGCGTGACTACGTACGGCAGTATGCAATGATGGTTGTTCAGCGCATAGACGTCCGGCAGCGGCGGCGCCCCGGCCCCTGTCCCCGGCGCCGGGAAGTACCGCCGCAGGTCGAAGTTGCCAAAGCACCCAAACTGCGCGCCCGCGACCGCGCCCGCCCCCATCGCCTCGTTCCGCCTGGCCTGGGCCGTCTGTGTCGCCAGGACCACGGCGGCGTGCCAGGCGGCGGTCATGCTCAGGCCCTTGGCCTTGCAGGCCGCGATGATGGACTGCGTGGCGCTGGTGCTGATCTTGAGCTCGAGCATGGCGTTGCGGAGGGAGCAGGGGGGCAAGGGGTGCTGCGCGGGGAGGAAGATCGGGGATTCCATGGAGGTCAGGGGCTCTAGGAGCTCGTGAGCGCGCTGCTCGGCGCGCCCGGGCTTCTTCTCCGTCATGTCGAGGAGGTCGTCGGAGCGGGGTGGCAGACGCGAGACCTCGGAGCCGTCTAGCTTGATGGGGTTGTCCTTGGTTTGCGACGCGAGGGCCTGGAAGAAGCGGTCCCAGAAATTCATGGTGCCTCTCCCGTCCAGGGTGTGGTGCTCACCTTGTAGAAATAGCTGCCGCTCTTCAGGGAGGAAGAAGAGACTCATATGTCTCGTCTTGACCATCGAGTTCCAGTGCTCGACTGCGGTCCTTCCTGGGGCTACGATAAACGTCTCATCGAGCCATTGCTCAAGCTCGGCGGAGGACGTCGGAGCTGTGTATGTCTTGCCCTCGGGACGTCCTTCTGCTGCCAGCGTCGGGTAGTCGAGGCGCATCTGGAGCCATGCTCCACGGAAGCGGAGGGCGAGCTCATGGACGGAGAGCCGATTGTCGGGGGATGATGGAGTATAGCTCAAGGTGGCCCATGTGCCGATCAGAAAGAGAGCAGGAGAGCCAGGCGGTGCCGCGATGGCGTTGTAGAGGACTTCTTGGAAGCCATACGGTTGAGTGTATGTGTTTGGGCTAGCCTGCATCCACGAAGGGTGGCATTCCACTCGGTCTGTCGGTGTCATTTTTGCGTAAATGATTGATGCAATGTTGTCTCACAGTGGAATGCATCCGGATTCTACCCTTTCTCCGTTGGTGAAAGGTATTTTTGCCATTTTAATGCACGGACATCTTGTTTTCCTCATCCCGTGCCCGTCTCACGGCTAACATCTAGCACAGCGTACGCGTCCCGTAGGTCCATGATCCTTCCGGGCTTCACACCTGAGAATGCGTGAAATCCCTGAGAATATTGTTACGTATGGATGTGGTCGGAATGGGTCGACTCCTTGAGGGCCAGCTTGGTCACTTGGCACTTCCCCATCCCTGCTCGGCATGCCGGCGCCGTATAACCTTCCCACGGGATCCGACCCTGGCGAATATCCGGTTCCGAGGGAAGGCTAGCTCATCCTTCGCGTGCCCCCAACCGGATCTGATATGTCTCCTAATTGCCTCATATGATACTCTCGTGAAAGGCTAGAACGAGTTGGGCCGTTCTTGTCCGACCCTGGAATCTTTTTAGCCAGGAGCGGTTGCCGTTCTTGGAATGGGGGCTTTTCATAACGATCAAAGGACTTTCTTCCGAGTGGCAAATCCATTTTGAGTGAGCAAGGATGCTCTCCAACATTTCTAGTATATCACTTGACAGAAACGACCCCCCAACAGAAGCGAACCACTCCGTGCATGATTGATGTCAGAATTCACGAATAGGTAGTGTGAATGACATGTTTTATAGCGCAAGGCGCTTCTATGTCTGAGCTTAGAATTAATGATGATCTCAAAGACACGGAACACTGATTTATCTGCATGCATGCGTATATGTCAACCACCAGTATGAGTTCAAGGGGGGGCATGCATGTCGTGATCTCTCGCGGGAACTTAGATGACTGTCCAGGTAATGAGTTAGGAGTTTTGGTTCCGACTTCCATAAGTCACTTACAATGCCTCAATTGTAAGTTTTGATCATCGCCATGATGAAATGGAGCAAATCAGTGTCGAAATTAAACTATAGTCAGAAAATGCCGTGGATTGCCCACAAGCGACCTTCTCGTGACGCATGGGAGCGAAGTGGGAACACAGCACATAATCGACAACAATCATTTGCACACAAAAGGGGGATTTTGACAGACTGTATAGCTCAGAACTAAATCTGGATTCAAGTTCCCGACCACCACTCCCAATCCGGTAGGGTTAGAAACACGATCCCTCTGTGTTTCTTAACCCACTGATTGACCAATCAGTCAAGGTACCAGGTGATGCGTCCCCATCTGATACAAGGAAATCTGAGTTTTTTTCGTCTCATTCTGCTTGCGTACCTGCTCTAAGACATTTGCATTATCGCTGGTATATGCCTCCCATTGATGCCCCCTTTCAACTAGCACATTTGAACCAAGCTTTTGTCTAAGGTAAGACGGCCAGTGCTTCGCATAAAATCCTTGGATTTCTAGACTCACCAATCCCCTGATTTCCGAAAGAGCGCGCACAAACTCAATGTTATCGCCCAGCCCCATTCGCACGGGATCACTGACTTCTGCCAGCCATAGGACTTGAAGAAAGCGCAGCCCAGTAGCGTCCGTGGAGATTATCCGAAGCGCTGACATCCAAGGCATTGCCTCGGCATCACTAAGGATCCGAAGGTGCAAAGATCGAACCAAGCTGAAATTCGTAGGGCCGACCTGTTTCCTAAACTTGAGCAGCTCATGGGGATTCGGGGTGCAAAAAACGTTCCTCGTGTATAGAATCGGGACAGCTTCGTAATAGATTTGCCTGCATGTCCGTAATAGCGTAGTCGACATCGGTCTGAGCGGTGCCCATAGTTTCTTTGAATCCCTTGGATAAAGCACAACCTTTTTCAAGTTGGTCTTTCCAACTGCAACAAAAGGGCCGGGCATGTGATCGAACCGGCTGATGAGCAACATGTCGTATATCAGCAGTCGAATCTCGACTGGCAGTGCCGTGAGAGCCAGACGAGTGTTTTGGACGTCACTCACCGTGGGCGCATGACTTCTTTCGGCTTGTAGAATGTGAGGACGCAAGGGTAGCTTTATCATGTTGGATACAAGCTGATTCTCGAAGACATCCAAATCAAAGAGTGCTTAGGCAATATAACTTGTTCGACCAAGAGGCCTCCTCTTGAGGGACGAGTATTTGCTAAAGGTCTTGTTCGTCCAGAATTCCATTATTTAGCCCCAGAGCCCGGTATATAATTCTCTTGGGCAGGAAGATGGCTCTGTTGTTCGACACACGTTTCCGACCTCGCGGGGGATATGGATGACTTGCGACGCAGGCAAGCCGTGAATGATGAAATTGCGCGGCTACTCGCGTCCGTGAAGTTTGAAAACAGTGCACCAAACTGCAAGAAGCCGAGATGGTGAAGCGCCAATATTTAATCATAGTTGCCATTCAAATATTCCTGGATAACGATATCGAGCCGGCTGTCAGACATGTCTTACAGCAGAAACGGACGTGTGACATCCCATCCCGGCCTTGATTAAGGAGACATTCGTCTGTGTGAATTGGGGGAGCCACAGACAGTAGCGGACTGGTGTACGCGAGCATTGTCGGATTATAATGAGTTGGGGACTAGTCATTGTGCAGAGAAATGGCGCATGGGAAGGTGGTGGTTAACTACATGGAATCACAAAAGTAGAGACTAGAAGAAAAACGACACCCACATCGAAAAGATACATCCAGAACGCACACATGTCTGGGTGCTTCCACTCAATCAAACACATCACTCACGTACCTCACCTCCCGAATCCCCTGCAGCCACTCCTCAGCCTCCGCCTCACCCTTCCCGGGATTACACTCAAGCCAGATGCGCTTCGAGACATCTGCCGTGCTCCTAGCTAATTTACTAGCCGAGCCACAGACAAACACCCTGGCCCCGTTCCGGAACAACTCTCTGATCTCCTCCCGCTCCTCCCACATCCGCTCATGCGTATACCTCTTGCACCCACCCGGCCCATGTCTCGAGAACGCGGGCCGCAGCCTGACGGCGCCGAGCTCCTCCCACTTCCTCAGCTCTTTAGAGTACAAGAAGTCCTTGTCCGCGTCACGACAGCCAAAATAGAACAGCCCGGGCGCGAGCTTCTTGTTCCCCGCCTCGGCAATCATGGCCCTTTCCTGTATGAACCCGCGCATCGGCGCCATTCCCGTCCCGGCTGCGACCAGGATGGTCGGTACGGCGGGGTCGGCGGGAAGGTGGAAACCGGTGTTGGAGCGGCGCACGAAGCAGCGGATCTTGGAGCCCGGCGGCCGATTGGCGAGGTAGGTGGAGGCCACGCCCTGGAACACGCGATTGTGGCCGCTGCGAGCCGGAGCCTCGTGGACGTCGTAGGTCAGGGTGGCGACGAGTGGTCCTTCGCCGGCGCACGGCGAAGGATGCGTGGCGAGGGGTGAGGACGATATGGAGTATTGACGGGGCGTGAGTGGCCGAAGCATGTCGAGGAAAGCCCCGAATGATAGCTTGGCGGAGGGATAGTCCTCGAGCAGATCCAACACCGACTTTCGCTTCTCGAGGATCTCTTTCTTGTAGGTATGATCAGACGAGGCAACGGAAAGAAGCTCGTTCTGTTCGTTGCCGTCCGCTGTCTTGGCAATGGCTTCGACTTGGCGTTTGGACACCGGGGTACCAAGTTCGACTCTCGTCCCGAGGATATCGATTGCGGTGAGAGGCCCCCTACTAGTCTTTGATAACTACGATGTCAGTCCAGGTCTCAGCTTATGGGAGTGTTTAGTCAAACACTGACCAAAAATTCTTTGTTAGTGCCTTTCACTGTCACAAGGTCGTCCATATTCAGACCAAACCTGAACACAGCCCGTCGTATCGTAGCTGCTGTATTCGTGGGCAGCACGACGAGGTAGTCTACATTCGACGAATTAGTAACCACCAAAATTCCGAAAGCTCAGAGAGCCTACCTCCGGTTTCGTATGAGACCCCTTCAGGTAGTCCGATCTCCATATGCCTTTTCGCAGAACCCACATCAGCGCTGGCAATTTGTTTGTTCTCACGCACGATTCCAGTGTAGCTCTTCTCCCCAGCCAGAATATCCACCTGCTCGGGCTGCTGAACTATCACTTCCAGCTCGGACGTGCCGGTTTCAATCGGCTGCATCTCATCACCCGAAATTGACGCGAGCAACTCGTCGCGCCAGTCCTCGAACGGGCCGATGAGGTCCTCCTTGACGTCCACGAACTGAGCCTTGACCGCGCGCTTGGCACCGAGCTCAGCCATGCGCTCATCAACGAGCTTGGGGATGCGATGGAATGTGGTGGTCCATTCACTATTGCCGGCCCCAAAGACGGCGTACGTCACGTCTTTCATGCAATCAGACTTGCAGGCTTCGAGCCATGCCACGAACTTTCGCGCATTATCAGCCGGCTTTCCTTCATATGACGGCGTGATAACTGCGACCGGACAATCAGTGGGCAAATGTTCTGTTGCCTCGTCCATCGTCTTCACGGTTGCCGTGAACCCTCGGTCGTTGGCAGCCGTCTGAAGGTCTTCTGCAAGGTACTTGCAGGTTCCTGCGTTGGATCCGTAGAGAATCAATAGAGGCTGTCCGAACTGTTGCGATTTCCGGCCTCCTTCATGGTGATCTTTGGCGTCCTTTTGCGCGTCTGTGGCTGGCATCGCGCCCGGTATTCCCAGCATCGCACTTTGGCCGGGCCGACGGCGGAACTTGATCTTGAAGTGGTCAGGCTTCACGGTGAGAGTACTCTTGAGATCTATAAAGACGTGCATCAGCGAGTGCCGATTGGATGCAGTGTCACCACCTACGTAAGTCGTAGCTCGGGTTGGCCATTGATACCTGGAAGCGCTGCAGGATCATCGCAGTAGCCATGGTCATCTCCTGCTCAGCTAGAAATCGACCAATGCAGGCTCTATGGCCATTTCCAAATGGCTTCCACGCATTTGGCGGCAATTTCTCAAAACGACCATCCATCAGCCGTTCGGGACGAAAGACATCTGCATCTTCGCCCCAGACCTTTGGGTCGTGATGGAGTCCTGACACTGTGTTCAAGAAAAATCAGCGAATGACTCCCTCAGATGTCTTGTACATAAGGAGAGCATAATGAGTGGACACCCTACAGTTGACTTGGATAGGCTGTCCCGCCACTAGAGGATACTTGTTTCCAATCATAGTGTCCTCTTTTGGTTTCAAAACAAAGGCACTGATCGGACCGCGGACTCGAAGGGCTTCTCGAATACAGGCTTCAATGTACTTGAGCTTGGGTAGATGCTCGAGACGAAGTACATCATCTCCAACAACTTCATCTATCTCGGCCTGCGCCTTGTGGTACGTTTCGGGGTTCTTAAGTAGATGATAGAACAGGAACGATAACGTTCCACTCGAAGTTTCATGACCCGCAACCTTGCCCACAAGTCAGCCTTACTCTCTTTTCGTAGGATATGTGAAAAGAAGTACTAGAAATGTGACCATATTGTAGCGAATATTCTCATCCGAGAGGCCCTCCCCAGTCTCCGGGTCCTTGGTGCTCAACATGGCACTCAGCAGGTCCTTGGACTCGGGCTTGGGATTGCGCTTGCGCTCCGCGACGAGATCATCACATAACTTCCACATGTCAGCAATGTTCTTCCTACTCTCTTCTGCTGAGAAAAGCCGGGCACGATTCTCTAGCGCTGTCCTGTTCGCACGCTTTCCCGACTCGATAAGTACGTCGGCCATCTCGGTGGCAAAGGGGTGGATCTCATCCCGATAGAAGCTGTTGAAACGATAGCCGAATCCGCAGAGACCGATCGTGTCGAACGCCAATCTGTGCTACCGCGTCAGTCCGGAACCACTGGATCTCGAAGCTTTTCTACTTATCGTGAAGTCGTCCGATGCCTCAACCTCGTTGTCAGGTCCCATTCGATCCATGCGAAGAACCATCTGGGAGATCAAATCCTGCATGTCTGGAAACATCTTCCGGATGGCAAGAGGTCCAAAGACAGGCATAAGGATACGATGGGCTTTCCACCAGTTCTGTCATATGTCAGCATGGGAAAATCAAGTGCAGAGTGCAGATAAACTGACCTTTTCTCCTTCGAACGCGGTGAACAAGCCATCTCCTAGAAGCGCCCTCAACTCCACAAGAGGGCCAGTTGGACATTTCTCGAAACGATTCTCATCCATGCATTCATTGATCAGGTCATATGATGAAATTATAACGATGCTGCGCATCACAAGATCAAGCTTGTATATTTCACCGTAGATCGACGCAAGCCGCCACACTGGAGCACCCCCAGATCAGCGACTGTCTTTGGCAGGATGTTAAACGGAGAAAATGGGT
Source organism: Xylariaceae sp. FL0016 (assembly GCA_022578815.1). Taxonomy (NCBI): domain Eukaryota; kingdom Fungi; phylum Ascomycota; class Sordariomycetes; order Xylariales; family Xylariaceae; species Xylariaceae sp. FL0016. The sequence goes on from MU388735.1 coordinate 275,006, forward strand.
CGATGTGAGTTTCGAAGGAGAGTTTCATGGGCCAAGTCAAGCTCTGCAGTGTAAACGGGGATAGGATTGGCCCTCTAGGTTACCTACTCGACGATGATGGGAACGAAGGGTCCATCTCAGACAGGTTACCGGTGAACCAGTGCTTCGGCGGCTGTGGAATGGGAACCACATTTTCTCCGTTGTTTTTTTCCTCCTCCTGTGAGGTAGAAATGCCTGGTATGTGTGAATCTGATGCCGTCATGCCAGACAATGTAGCTAATTCGATGTTTCAGGATATCATTTGTGTTGGAGACATTGTTGGTGAACCCGTGAATCAATTCGCTCGGCAATCCTTTATACATCTATCAATTCCCAGTGACAGTGGCGGTGTTCATCACTCTTGAGCATGGTTCGGCGGATTAGGTTCCGCTCCATGGCTATTACTAAGGGCTGTACATTAGATCGTCGTGTAGAGTTTCGGCTCGCGAAAGGCATTAGGCCTCTCGCGAGCGAGCTACATTCCTGGTGCAACGAAGAGCCGATCAATCTAAAGAGCTGACTTGGCAGTATGAAGGCGGAAATCCGCCTGCGCTTGACGCATAGGGGTTAGTTGGCCATTGTGCATTCGTGACAAGAAGGTTTTGCTTCCGCTTCCTGCGTCATCCTGTCGCGTTGGGTTTCCCCGCGTACTTGATTTTCCACGTCCAGCACCAGACACAAGGTGACAGAGAACGCGATTTGTTTCCCGCGAGGAAGCAAGACCGATAATGGCCTGGACTAACTACCACCCACGTCTTACCGGAACCCTCGGAATGGCGAGCGGTACAGTGAGCTAGTATCATCGATTGATAAGCCGAAGGTTGCATCGTCGCCCTACGTTCGATCTTCTGTGCTAAGCGCTCGCGACCGATTAACGGCCGCGATAGTTCGACGACGTCCGACTCCGGCAGCTAACTAGCACCTCGGTGCGACACTCTATGTGGGATAGTAACTTAGTCAGCCATCTCTACACCGGTCAGCAACACGATCGTTGACTTCTGTCTAGTTATCGTCAGTGGATAAGGTATCTCAATCTGGACCGACACATGAATCCTCAATCCAAGTAAAGGAAATAAAAAGCTGGCTTGCACTACTCTTAGTTGTCCTAAATTTGGTTCGTTTTGCAATCTGAACGAACTTCATACATGCGGCGTCTAGCCGTATGGCTTCTGAAGTTGTCTCAAAAGTATCCAGTCTAGATTTTCTCGATTTGGAGAATCTTCGAAGCCCTACGACATCCAATAACATCCATATCATCCAGCAATTGGGATCCTCGCTAGTGAAGCGAATAGTTAAATTATTATAGTTGCCTTTTCAAATAGAGGAACGAAATAACTCGTGCAGAGTATTGGACTTGTTGTCGTAGTCAGGTGGCCAAGGGAACCAAATCAGTCGCTCACCAACACCCGGCAGTGGGACGGTAAATATAGAAAAGTCGCACAGCCTCGGCCAGGGAGATGACCAACGGTACACAGCAGCCACTTTCATCGTCGTCGAAGTTTGATGCACATCTGTCATTCTTTCTTGAAAACTCTACCCTGGTATAATATTCAATTCATTTTGCATTTTGGCACGATGACCACGACCGCGAAACCTCCGGGGTTCACCTTGACCGTGCCATCCGTATCGGACGGCTTCAAAGGCGCCGCGCCTCTGCTTACCGTCTACACGCCTCCAGAATACTGCAGCACCTGGTGGTTCTACGATACCAGAGTACCAGGGACAGTCTGGAGCGACACGCAGCACAACACGAGGAAATCACAATGTCAGGCTTCTGGCGGAGGAATGTATAAGCCCGGGGTGTGTCCAGACGGCCAGGAACTCAAACAGGTCAATGTGATTGTTGAAGACATGGCATCAACTAGCCTCGAGCCTATACATCAAGGGTACTGTTGTCCTACGTGAGTCTCCCAGCCAATGATGCTGTCAGTGCGACGGAGGTTGTGTTAACGTACGACCGTTGCCAAGCAACTTCAAAATCTATTCGAACCCTACCGCAGTATCGCCCAGTTGCACCTCGACTCTTCCAGGCCCGGTCACCGCGACGATCCAGGGCGCAAGCAACAGCGACAGCTCAACGACGATTCTGAGCTCCGTCGTGACCGTCGTAGGCGAGCCGATAAATCTCTACTGGAGCTCCGCGGACCTTTCCCTTTTTCAACCATCTCTCGCCGCCTCTCTACGAGTCGCGATGGGTCTGCCACCAAGCACATCGACCTCAACTTCAGGAAGCCAATCCACGCCTACAAGCCCAGCTTCAAATCAAACGTCAACTCCCGAGAGCGGCGACGGAAGTAGCAGATCCCTTTCCAAGGGAGCGATAGCAGGCATCAGCATCGGCGCCGCCCTCGCCGCCCTTGCCTTCGGGTTCTTCGGCTACCTCGCCAGCAGACACAGATCGCGCGACGAAACCGACCACGGGGCCACCGCATCGACCGCGACCATGCCATCGCGACGCAGCATGTCGACCAGGGCGAGCCGGTATGGTTGGATCTATCGATGGAGGAAGAAGACTGTCGCAGAGACGGATATCCCAGAGATGGACTCTGGCGCGAATGTCTTCAAAGAATACAGGGGCGGGTCTTGGAGGGTGGAGTTGCTGGGTGGTTCGCATTCAAGGAGTCCGAGTGACAGTCATGAGGGTAAAGGGTCGCAGGTTGATCCTAGGATGAGCCAAATCTCCGGGACAACAGTAGTCGTTGCCGGTCCTCCCTTGGAACTGGAAGGGTCTGTGCCGGGCGGGCCAGAACCGCTTCCTGGGGTACAGGAGGAGGAGGTGGAAACAAACCGCGATACCACGCGACCAGTCCATTAAGATCCATCATGATAGTGGACCTTGCCAATGTTGAATCGAAGCCTGTGGATTCGCCTCATTTGAGCTGCGAGCCTTTTCTTCTCATTGTCAGGTTGTTTGCTATACCAACCACCAATCATCGTTTAGTGGCTTGACGCAAGGAAGATACGATCCGTGCTTTGCATAGATCTCACCTGATTGTGAGAGTGCATGCGGCAATTATTACTTAGGAATCATCCAGGTCCTCAGAGACCTTATTTGTGGAATGGGAATATCTATGTTCGTGCAGATTTCGTGCCGTTGGATATCAAACGTTGCTCACGGGCGAGGTAGAGCAATGTAAAGGGATGATGGTGATGGACTTCGTTGCGATAGTTAACTAGCAACAATTAGCGAATATCAACGAATATCAACGAATAATAGCTAGTTCATTCTTGGGGAAAAGAATACTCAAGAGAGATAGTGAAGATCTCTGGCAGCTATCTGTAGTACTGCATGCGAGGTTCGCAGACTAAGCTAAGCTCCCTTTGGAGCAATGCAATACCCCTCACAGGAGATCACACCACGCATGTTATCAAGGTCGCTGAGTTGATACCGGCACGGTTTTCGCGGGGACCAATGGTGAACAACGGCCGTCCAGTAAGTAGTTATATAAGACACGGCCGTAATCCAGACCAACACCCCTAATAATACACTCGATTCCCCCAGTCAACTCCATCCCGAGTCACAAATACCTGTATGGCCATCCCCATCAAAACCGCCGTCATCACCGGCGGCGCCAGCGGCATCGGCCTCGCCGTCGCCCAGGCCCTCGCCGCCCGCGGCTCCTGGGACATCCACCTTCTCGACATCAACCAGGACGCCGGGGCCGCCGCCGCCGCCTCCATCTCCGCCACCTTCCACCTCGTCGACATCACCCACTACCCCTCCCTCGGCCTCGCCTTCCAGCGCGCCTATCTCGCCCACCACCGCCTCGACTTCGTCTTCGCCAACGCCGGCATCGCCCAGGTCGGCAGCATCAACACCCGCCACGACGACATCGGGCCCGACGTCCCCCCGCCCCCCAGCTCCCTCGTCCTCGACATCTGCCTGACCGGCGCGCTCTCCACCTTGCACCTCGCGCTCCACTACTTCCGCCTGTCTCCCCGGGACAACGCCGACCGCAGCCTCTGCGCCACCAGCAGCAGCTGCGGCCTCTACCCCAGCTACCACGCCTCGACCTACACCGCCGCCAAGCACGGCGTCGTGGGCCTGACTCGCGCCGCCGCCAAGCACCTCTGGGAGGACGACCGCGTCCGCGTCAACTGCGTCCTGCCGAGCATCGTCCGGACCGGGCTCATGACGCGCGACGAGTGGACGGTGTACCCCGACGCCATGTTCACGCCGCTCGCCAAGGTGGTGGCGACGGTGCTGATGCTGGTGGACGGGCGGGACGACGCGCCGAGCGGGGAGACGCGGATCGACGGGGTGGTGCCGGGGAAGGGGGGCGTGCTGTGGGGGGAGGTGGTGGAGATTTGTGGGGAGAAGCATTACTATAGGGAGATGCCTAAGTATTGTGACTCGCTTATGGAAGCTGTGATGAAGGGTACGGATGTCAGGGTGTTGCCTGGGGAGCAGGGCGAGCGTGAAGTTAGTAAGGTGATTGATAGCGGTAAGAAGGACGCCCTGTCGAGTGCAGTTTAGGTGGATATGGGTCTTCCTACATCTGTCGTTAGTCATGTCGGATATGTAGATGTGTGCTCTAGGCTGCAGTCTCAGCAATGATTGGTAAGGTCATCCTTATATTCATGATCTAATCATTAACTTTTCGTGTCAAGTCTGACAGCGCAATATATGTGGTCATTATCTACTAATGTGACCCGAGTGTTGTGAGAAGCATGATTCGCTTAATCTTCCCTTAATTATGTAGCGTTAGGCATTTACTACGGCGGATTGTTAGCATATCACGGCGTTGGTCTCGGGAGTCAATACTCACGACTTCTAGCCATCGTCCCATCCACTTATCAACAGCGGCCTTGGCTTCGTCAACCAGTCCAAGCTCTAGGATTGAGAGTCAGCGATAATTCATATAGAGACAAATGGTTAGATACTGACCCAATAACAATTGAACAGCACCTCGGGTCCCTGATTCAAGGGCAGAGGCAATCCACTGTAGCGCAATGGTCAGCGATCAGTCATTGCAAGTCATCCGATATCATCACGGATATGACTTACAGCATGTGTATATGATGTATGTTCGCCCACGAAGATCATCTACATAGAAGCCATTAGCCCGGAACTCTTGACGGGGTAATGCAACACGCACGTTACTATACGTCTTGAAATATTCCGGGATATAGAGCTGATGCTGCCCAATCGTCGGCGACGCCCACGCCCCACTCTCATACTCATCCTGCCGCCAGCATCTGCGATTGTAGTTACCCGTGTACTGCTCATACACGACCTCACCGTGGATTTCGGCCATGGCATCGACGACGTACTGGACGTGCTCGGCCTCCGAGACAGACGGCCAGATGTCGGCCCAGGAGCCGGACGCGTAAGTCGCCAGCATGGAGGCTGGGCCCGTGCAGTTGAGACAGTACGAGGGGTACGCGATGGAGCCGATACCCGGAATGTCCGTCTCGGAGCCGCCGCCAAAGATGGGGTTGTCGAGGTGCTCCCAGAAGCGGGTCGAGAACTCTAGGGCCACCTTGCAGGCGCTGTCGAAAGGCACGTTGGCGATGGCGTTGGTAATGGTCTCGGGCATTTCTGATGCAAGTCAGTATGGACAGAGGCGTATATCTAGGCAACGCAAGAACGTACTCGGCAATCGCATTCTCTGCAGTTGAGGAGGCGGAACGGCGAATACTGCATAGTCGAAGCTCGCGTTCTGGAAAACGCGGTCCGTGTAGTTGTGTCTCCACTGAAGGTTGACCTTCTGCGAATCCTCAGACCATTGGACGCGTTCGACCCTCGTGTTCATTGATGTGATGTTATCCACTAGTGGATGGAATGAGAGCGGAAGTCGATTCAAACCTGCAATTACGATCAGTCAATTTGAAAATAGCATCATGAGCATATGCCATACCTCCATCAATTGTTCTCCACGTTGTCGCACCGAAGTAAGTGGCTTCATAAAGCTGCAAAACATTAGTTAGGGCCTTCGCTGATCGAATATGAAGGGGACTCACGACACCCCAGAACGACTGCGACCCGTATCCAGAACTGACGATATCAGTATCGTTGAGAGAGGCTCCGAGATAGTTGGCCAAGTAGGCGAATTCAGACCACACATCTCCAGGTAGACCATCGGGTCCGCTCACTATCACGCGTCAGAAAACCCTTCAAACGGTATTGTAGTTGTGACTTACCAAGCCAATCCTTATGCGCCTTATGCATGTTCTTGGCAATCTCGACCATGAGCGTCTGGTTAGCCGTGATAGACGACGCTTTATCCGTAAAAGCCTGAGTCGACGCGTCCAAGGGCTCGCTGATGCTAAGCGAGGCGTTCTCGGTCACCTGTCCGATGGTGGGGGGAAGACCCGTGTCCAGCTTGATCCCATCATAGTAGTAGAAGCCGTTGTCGTTACTCTGAATCCAGGGGATAAAGTCAACGCTGAAGTTCTTGTCGTTGTTGTTCAGCATGTTCATCTCGGCCGCAAGCTGGAAGACAAGCTGGTGATCGGTGATGTTGTATGTCTCGTTCTCGTAGACGTACGTCTCCGGGAAACGCATGGGTCCCATCTCTTGGTACGAGTAGTCGAACGGACCACCGGATAGGTACTCGGTATGCACGCGACCACCGAGCCTCTGACCCGCCTCGAGGATGCTGATGTTGCTGAAGCCGGACTGATGCAAGATAAGATACGTCATCAGGCCCGACATGCCGGCACCAACGATGGCGATCTCTTTCGCCTTGGCCTCGGCTACATCCACGGCTCCGATCTCCTTATCCTCGAGGAGCTTGACACCATCGAACCACGGTCCCCAGGTGTCGATTCCGGTGGCATTGTCCATAACAATGCTGTACTCTCCGCGCTTCTGCAGGTTCCGCTTGCGCACCTGAGGCTGCTGAGCTCGACTCCGGCCCACCAACGTCTCATGTTTATCCCATGCCGAGATACATCCACCGGCCTCGACATCCTTGGGCAGGATCCATACCAGACGAGAATCCCTCGCACTCTCGCTCTTGCCGATCACGTGGTGAGAGTCGCGCAACTCGATGTTAGAGCAGGCCCCGTACGTGTACTGGACAGGCCCTTCAACATCACGCTCTGCCGAAACGTGGATGTTGGCGAGGCGCGAGTCGAGCTTTGACCGGGTCTCCAATCGCACAGGCAACGAGACCGACGATGCCGTCGCCAAGGTATGGCCGGCGACAAGCCCTATGGATGACCAACGCATTTCAGCTGTGAGGAGCGAAGTACGGGTAGGGGATCCTGTGAAGAGAGCAGCTGGGTGAAGAAGATCCAATCCCCATGTTTTTTACCTTACCTATCAGATATATATCATTACATACGCCGGGGTATGACGCCTTCTTACCGAGTACCGGGCACCTTAAAAAGTCGCTCATCTCATGGGCCCATTCGGCTGGATTCCATGCAGAAGGGCCAAAGATACGCCTTTCTGTGGGATGGCGACTTTCGGAGGATCCGGGGAAGCGAGCCAACTGCCACCACATACATAGATAGGTTCAGCTCATCCTGTATTCGGTAGGTGGTACCGTCTCTCTGTATCCTCGCGAGCAACCACTGGGCAGCTGGTGCGGGTCGAAAGGGCCCACCAATCCGCGGGCCGGCACCGACATGAACGAAGATCAGCTAAGGCATGCTTCGACTAAGTACTGATAAGCATCGTGAGATTCTTCGGGCCAACGAACGGCGGGCCTTCATTTTGGCGGATAGGGTCGGGTTTGAAGTTCTCCACTTTGACCGATGCGAGCCACCAGCCAGGGTGCCAGGGCGTGGACGAAATCTTGAGCATCAGGTAAGCCGGAGGCCGACACCTCGGCACACACATCACGACGTCTTGGTGAGTCATTGCAGTGAGCTGACAGCCTCTATTGAGCCACCTCGTTATTTCTCGTGATTTCGATGGCGCCAGCTGCTCGGCAGCTCAAGCTCGATTGCACCAATCTATGCCCTTCGTCGAATGGGGATGAGAGTGTCAATGAGACATACATAGCTCACCGCTTGTCCGCTACCGCAGGGGAAATGTAGTGACTGATGGCTTCATCAATCAGTAGATATCGACATCCGGATCCCTGAGGGTAGAGTCAATCATAGAGCAGCTTACGACGCATCGGCTTGGCCAAGCAAATTCATGCAAGTCATATCTGCGAGCAGGCCGAGTCGGATCCGCTGATGAACAGTCTTCAGCTCGTTCGCGGCGGCATTTCGCAACTCCATGCCTATGTATTGCCTAGGCCGAGCGGCAGTGAACGGGGAAGAAGTACCTGGCAGAACGCGAGGGGAAGCTCCCAATGGTCCCCACACCGCCCTTCGGCCGTTGCCGCAGTGGCCGCTAACGAGAGATAAGATGGTGGTGCTTCCGGCATTCGTCCCTATCTTGCGCTGCTACCCGACGTTCGACTCTTGTTACATAATAATTGGCTATCGTCAGATAGGTAGCTGAGCTTCAACTCCATCTATTCTATGTATAATATCCCACAGTCATCAGACCAAGATTCTGTCAATTCCGTACGGCCCCGTGTAATAACGCACGACGATATCTCATTTCGTCAGTGAGCAGTAGAGCCTGGACTTTATTCCCGCAGGAAAGTCATGCCAAGCTGAGGTGGTGACGACTGACTGGCCTGCAGACTGCAGTGCGTGTAGGGGTGCCCTGAACCCGACCGTCTGGGTTGGTGTGGCTTGGCGGGCTCTGAGGATGGCTCGGTGCCCGTGAAGGGACCTTCATCAGGCGTATGTTCTGCCAAGGTGCAATGCCAGACACGGTTGCCCAGTGGCAGAATTCATCTGCCACGGGACCGCGTGCAATAGCAAGATTCGAATGCCAATGGGGTCCCAACAGCCTCATCAACAGGGGGGGTGGGAAACGTGATCGTAGTATTCTTGCAGTCGACTTAGAGGAGCTCGACAAAATGGCAGCGGCTTCACACATAGTGACAGGTCACGATGAATTCGTTTGAGATGATACCTCAGCAAGACTCAAAAAGCCATAATGTTGAGCTGGATGAGAACGTGATAGCAGGTACCGGTAAGACTTACTGCACCTTCAATTACGGACACAGTACGATACGGTGCGGTCGTACCTAATCATTCCCAGCAATACCTAACGCATCGCAGGCTACGTGCATCTATGCCACTATCCACGGAGCCAGTCTCCGGACCAGCAGATACTGCGTTCATGTTGAGCTTCCAGATGGGGAGTCGAAGTACTCTATGGACATGGCTACGGGCGACGCGCGCCGGGAGCGATGAAAGGGGGATTCGAGTCGATCAAGGTCATATACGAGACCATTCCGGCTTTTGCACCGGAGCCCATTGCCTGGGGTACCTTTCGCGGCAAGCCTGTCCACCACTGCTTCCTATGTTCGTTCCATGACTTGGACGACGAAGTCCCCGAGATACCAGTTTCGTCGAGTGACTTGCCAAGCTCCATCGCGAGACCTGTCACCTGGCGGAAAATACGGCTTCCATGTGGCTCCATACAATAGCCACATGCCACAGCACGATCGCTGGACCGAGTCCTGGGAGGAGTACTTCTTGAACGACATCAAGAAGGACTTCGAGCTTGAACACCAAGCGCGTTGTCATGCGGCTGAGCGACGGGCGATTAGGCTGTCATTCAGGTGGACCCTTAGGGGTTATTTTACTGGGGAATTGCTAGATATAAGGTGCTAGATACTCCCAGCTATCTAGGAGAGGCCAGAGATCAATAGATTTTTATCCTAGGTACCCGCTACCTAGCCGTTTCCCTGTTGTGACTCTCCCTCACTCTGCTCATCCAGCCTGACACCCGTGACTCCAGCGAGGAGCTTGAGGACTCGATGGTTCCATTATATCCAGATATCATCCCACGCCTGCTTCGCCCACTGGTATCTGGGCAGTTGTTCATTCACGGTGATCCATAGCATGGGAGTAACTACTGTGTCTTCCCTTTTTCTCGTATATGTTCACAAGGGGCCCAATGGGCGGCAAAATCGACAGATGTTCCCACGAACTATCCTATGATCTTCCACTCCGCAGGTATCTTATGATCATGACGAGTGTAGGGAAACGCGTAGGCGATCGAAGACGTTCGTGAGTATACACTAACGAGCTTCGATACAGTCCGACAATCGTCTATTCTGCGTCTTTCTCAGCACCACCCCTCTTCCTCCTATGAATCACCATACCTCAAACCCATCCACCCGAACCGAAAAAAAAAAACCACACCAAACCAACTCTCAAAGCTTGCTCCTCGTCAAAACGTAAAGCGCCTCCCCCCCGGCCAACACCCTCCCCCCCTCATCCTCCACCGTCCCCTCCGCCCAAAACTTCCTTCCCTCCACCCTCACAAATCTCGCCCTCGCCAGCACCGTCCCCGGCGTCATCACCGGCCTCACGAACCTCGTATTCAGAAACGCCGTCAGATACGTCCCGTCCCCCGAAATCGCCCCCCGCCGCAGATTAATCGGTATCAGCACCCCAATCACCTCATCCAGTATCGCCGCCACGATGCCCCCGTGCAGCACCCCGGCATGCCCATCCATGCCCCGCCCCAGCGTCAGGAACACCTTCACCTCGTCGACGCGCGCGCCCCCCGGCGGCCCCGGCGGCGCGCCGTAGACCTCCAGCATGGCGCCGATCGTCGCGCCCGTCTTGAGCGTCCTGGCGAACAGCGAGTCCTCGCCGCTGGCCTTGGCGCCGCGGCTTGCGGGGGCCGCGGTGACGAGCCCCGGTTGTAAGAGGTGCCTGGCGCACCAGGGGATGGCGGCGAAGTGCGCGTGCTCCGGACTGGGAGCCGTCGGCTCTGTCATGTTCCCGCTATAAGTGAACGATGAGCTAAGGATGGGAGAAGTGACAATTCGGTGGTATGTGTGAGTAGCAGTCTGGATTCGGAATGTGAGCGCAAGCAACAATACCATAGTCCAGGACAGGGGTGTAAATGGCCCAGGTGTCAGTGAGTAAGCCCCCCACACCTCGGGAGCCGCGGCTACACGAGTCCTCATCCAGGGATCAGCGCATCGGCGACTTGCAATGTAATTCCATCCGAGGACATTTTCGATTCACTGTCTGGGGCTTTATAGGACACATGCACGATGAATATTGGCACAAAATAACATTAATTCTATACTAAACTCTTGTATCCAGTCTGAATGGAGGAAGTATATAGTGGTACAGCAATGGCTACCCAGTGGTGGGCTTTAAGGAACTCTACGATTGTGTCGAGGCGCCTTCTGATTTATCAGTACCTGCGATGTTCGAACCTTGTTTCGCCGCCTCCGAAGAAACCTTCTCAGATGCCGATGTCCGCGCAAGTACCGGACTCGACGCCGATGGAGAGGGACCACGCGACGGTGATGAACCCTCAAACACCTTCGTTAATTGCGACCCATCGAGCTGATGCTCGCTTACCAGTATTTTATTCATATCGTAGTTCTTAATAAATATCATACTCAAGATGAGTGCAAGTATCGAAAGGCCTAGGTAGACTTCGTAGACACCCAGGAAGCCGAAGACATAGGCGTCCTTGATACGCTGGCGGGTGGTATCGCCGTCGGGCATCGTGCGAAGGACGCCTACGTAGCTCTCGGCATGTTTCGCGATGTCAACGGAGAGGCCCTCCCACCGGAGCTTTAGTGCCATCACGTTTTGGAACGTCGTGCCCCCCACGCCGACACCCAAAGCCGCTCCGAATTGCCGCGCAAAGGCGTACATAGCCGCCGCCGAAGCCTCATCCCCGGATTTCGACATAGCCTGGGACGCGAAATTCTGCGCGTTCAAGACCGTGCCTTGTCCAGCGCCTAGTACCAGCAAGGTGATGACCCAGACAGGTGCGCTGTTGTTCGTGCCCCAGATGAGGGCCATGCCAGAACCGAGGGATCCAAAGCCCCAGCCGATGACGATGGCCCATTTGTAGTGATTGAAACGGGTGATGAGACGACCTGTCACCATTGAGGCTGAGGCGACGGCGATCATAACGGGTAGGAGCGCGACTCCGGCATTGATGGTGGTGAAGCCTTTCACGGCTAGAAAGTAGAATGCCAGGCTATCAATCATTAGTATGCGACTCGTACGGTCCTGAAATAGAGTGAGAAACTTACTAGTACATATATCCATAGAGCTAGAGGACGGCACAAAGTCAGTGGGTTCTTCATGACATGCTAAGCTTGTGATACCTACTAGGATGCCGTGCATACCCGCAAGGACATAAGTGATGATAGAGCTCCAATTGTGGAACAAGCTTCGACGTAGAAAGGGGTGCTTTGCAAACCGACGCTCATAGAATACAGTCGCAATGAAGCCAAACACGCCGATTAGTAGCGGGACTAGTGTCTGATAGCTACTCCAGGCGTACTTGAGTAGTATTTTGTGTCAGCGGGGATGAATAGAGCCTCACTCCAACCAGTGCTTACCTGAACACCACCCCAGGAGACAGCCACCAAGAACGAAGTCGCCGATGATGTAAAGATGCCGCCTCCAATCCAGTCGACGCGCATGACCTTCTCTCGAAGTGTACTCTCGCGTGGCTTCAGAGTAAGGAGCCAAGGCACGGCTACAAGGCCAAAGGCGCAAAAAGGGAACATGATATAGAATATCCATCTCCAGGTTACATTTGCGACGATGGCACCTCCTATCACCGGGCCTGTAGTCAAACCTATGGCCCAACCACCGAGACTATGATTCGTCAGGTCTTGGATCGCTCGTTCGAGGGAGTCACACTCACATAATGGTGTAGTATTTCGGTCGATAGCGCAGGGGAACGATATCAGTCATGGTGACTAAACCAAGCGCGTGAATCCCAGCTCCTCCCACACCCTGGATGCATCGACCAACCAGCAGCATCGTGATGTTATCTGCGGTACAGCAAAATATAGTCCCAACGGTGAAAGCGACCAAGCCGAACTCGAGGCAGATTGGACGACCAAAGATATCGCTAATGGAGCAGATGAACGGCATTGTGACCGCGTTGACCAGCAGGTATGAGGTACCTATCCAGAACCCCTCTGTAGAGTCACCACCCAACTCGGTGACGATAGCCTGCGTGTCACTATTAGCCAGATAGACTGAGGCGCTGCTTTGTCGATAGCCTACATTCAAAGGTGTAACCACAATGCTGGCATCGAGTGCGACGATAAGGCTGATCACTGCCAGGGTCCAGATGATGAGATTCTGGTGCATATTTGGCCTCCATTCTTCCTGTCGTGGCACCTGAGCCTCGTCTGCTTCCTTGAGTTGGATCTCGGATTGGGATGACACGGTGGCGGTTGGTGTATCCATGGCTGCTACGATGCTGCGTGCCCGATTGTGCAAGATGGCTCAGCCTTCAGATCGAAGAGATGCAGGCGAGATATATATGAGATGCTAGACTGTCTTGCCAGCGACAGGAAAATCTTAAAATGTCCATCTGGGCTAGCTAAGCCGCGCAGAATCTTACTTGCTGTCGCGCCGCAGCGACGTGGATCTTGAGCTGAACTAGAATTCCGACTCATATGGACTGGCCTGATGATGCGAGACTTTATTGGTGACTCCATTCCATAGAGACATGCGCAATGCCTCGTCCAGGTGTACGGTAGTCTCACCAACGCTGTTTCCTGTATGTCTCCGTCAATCGTATCCGCGGCCATGGTTTTGGTTCGGGCTGTTGTCGTGCTTATAGGCCAGAGTTGAGTCGCTATTGAAGCGCCAATGTGCAAGTGTGCGACCGCGGGTGTTTTTGCTGCGCCCCTTACATGTGTTGGCGGAAAGTTTTGCATGTTGAAGTGCAAGACTCACGTTCTTGGGGGTTTATTGGGGGCTGCGACTCCATGAGGCCCACTGGTGATGTACCTATCACACATCACAGATTCGCAGTCATGCATGGCCACTATTGATGATAGCATTCCATATGCACAGATTGAGCCGCACCCGCGATTCGCATCAATGGCGGAAGAGAAAAAGCGTGGTCGTGGCCCACTGACATTGGAATGTGCTTTCATACTGATAAGAGGATAGGCTATAGGATCGATATACGCTGGATATGCCCCCAGCAGCTTCACAATGCTATGATTGATGCGTTTACGTGCAATAGCTAAACGCCAAGGTCAGCTTGGAATGCTAGCTGCGCAATTAAACTCACCACGTCACAAGCCTCCGACCAGACTACAGTCCCTCAACCACAACTCGAGGAGCACGTCGCCTGCTTGTACCTATGCTCATTGAACTATCCTAAGCATCAGATACTAATAAGAGGCTTTAGCAGCATCTCTGTCTGAAATTGGTATGAGGAGTCACACCTTGGGCTCCGATAAGATATGCATGAGTGTAGCGCAGGTGCGACCTTTGAGAGGCTGTACCTGCCTGAGCTTTGCAAGTGGTACCTAAGGCCACTTGGGAATTTTTAACTTTCGTGCCATGAATTACGTGGATGCTGCAAGTGATGCAGCATACGATGGATGCACTGTAAGTATGAGCACTTAATGCAGCAGCTCCAAGTCTGTACTTCAGACCCCAACCACCTTCTTGAGTCCTACTAGTCCGATGATCTCCCATTTATCGCAATAACTAAAGTGGTCTCTAGCGAGCCACGTGAACCAAGATCCATCGGTTGGTTCCCTGGAGTGATTCATAGCCATGCACAGAACCTGGAGAACGGGCGCGCCAAGGAGGATAGTCTAGGCGCAGGATTACAGCGATCAGCACGCCATCTCTCCCGAAACGGATTCCACTGCAGCTTATCCTGCCTCTAAATATAGCATCACACTTGGTACTATCAAAAGGACCTCCAGGTTGGTAGGCACATTGATGCATCTCTTGTGCAATCACATCTGTCCGCTTCCTCTCACCTTCGGGCTATTCGGCAAGATGAGACAGTTTGATTGGACTCATTCTCGATCGCTACTCCTGATCAGGTGGGATCAGCCTCACTGTAGATATTCCGGTCATTGCCCACCAAGTAGATGGCACCATCACCTGCAGAGCCGGCTCGGACAACCTCCGTAGGGCTACATGCTATCGTCCGCTAGCTGGACAGTGAGAGCCTGTTCGAACCACGCACGAGCCTCAACAAAATAAGAGCGGCACTTGAAGAAGTGCTCAGCAATCACGCATGAGGCCACAATATGGTTAGGAATGAGCCCAGCTAGAGCCGACAAATTCCATTCCATACTGTCCGCGCTGTCGGGTCCAATTTGGCGCAAGATGAAATATCTCGATACCGTCAATGGCGTCGGCATCATCCGTACCATTGTCTACCCTATCGCAGTACGCTATGAATCCGCGTTCCACCCCACATCACGGCACGAAGCTGACATCACAATCATGAACTTATTAGTTGTGCTCATCACAACGTGCTTCGCAGGACACCACCGTCGCTCATTGGCCTGTGCACCTCGCAATAGCGGTGTGGTCGCAGCAGGATCAAAGCCCGCATGGGAATGGAAGCCTAAGTAGGTTTCGTCTAGACACATCAGCTGAAGAGGCAGCCACTCAACTGCCGCATCGATCTGCAGCCCTTTTCCCACCCACGCCATCCTTCTGGATCCTCTAATAAGATCGCAACGTGCTACGGCTTCGCAGCTCCGCTGGTATCGCTGTTCACTCCCGATCGAGAACTCCCTAGTTGCTGCGCCTGCAGCCGCCATGGCTAGTGCCGCCTGCAACGGTACACATCTGCATATGTATGTATGTACTCTGGTCTCGCGTCTTCGGTGAAAGTTACCATCATCCTTTGTGACAGAATACGTAAATAGGACTTGTACAGAGTCGCTTCACGTAAGGCTCGTTCTTGTACAATGCGACGTCACTTGCCATAATTCGGTACCGATCTGAATGTGCAGAAAAGACTCGACGGCTACATATTCCCGCCAGCCCTGTGCCGTCCAGCTCTTTTGTTCGGGTCGCGCGCCTGCTGACAGAGTCCTGACGAATGGCCTGTCCAACCCTCCCTCACCATCGTCAACATGTCTGCTACGATCATGTCGATGCGTGATGTCAACGACGACCGTGGGCCAGCCTTTCGGGCGTATGTGATCGTTATGTTCGTCGTCGCAGTGGTGGCAATTACTCTCCGCTTCATTTCACGCGGCCTCTTCTCGCAATCGAATAACTACCGGTCGAGGATCTGGTGGGACGATTGGTTGGCGTTGGCAGCTACTGTGAGTCAAGGTTTTCCGTTACTGTGCCTGGTCGGAGATGTGCTCGAAAGTGTTAAGACCCCATGTTCTAATCAAGGCACTAGCCATTTGTTCTGACTAGTCTTGTGTTGGCATTCGTCGAACTCCAGCACGGGCTTGGCCGCCACGCTGAATACGTCTCAGTCCAGAATCGCTTGTCGATCAGTGAACTCATATTCGTCGGCAACATCATCTACTATACAAGCCTCTACCTGACCAAAGCCTCCGCTCTGTTCTTCTTCAGCCGGGTCTTCCCCAAGCAACAAGCGAGCAAGGGCTTCACGATCCTTTTATGGGCGACCCATTGCCTCAACACTACGTGGGTGGTCGGGGCTATCTTCGGTACACTGTTCATATGCACGCCAATTGAGGCCAACTGGAACGGGACATGTAACTCTTGTGCGGCGTGGCGGGGCAGTGCGATAGCAAGCGCGGCAATTGATCTGATCATTTTGCTGTTGCCCTTGCCTATGATCTGGGGCCTTCAAACGAGCACTGGAAGGAAGTCGGGCATGACAGCTGTATTTGCCTTGGGCTACAGGTAAGTCTTTGGGCTGATAATCACTGGACTCGAGATCGCGAAGCTCAGCATAAACGTAGTGTTATTGCCGTATCACTCGGACGTACCATCTTTGTGATCACAAATGGAGACGAGATGTATCAAGACCTCACTTGTAAGTCCACCCACTACGCTGTGACGAGTGACGCCAACCCGAGACCAGATCTCACCGTGACAACGCTCTACTGGCAATGCTCAGAAGCTCCGATCAGCCTTCTCGGCGTCTGCCTCCCCGCCATGTTGGCGCTAGGCCGGCGACTATACATATCCTACCTCACACCGATACCGAGCAAGGTCTCGGACATCTTGACATCGCGCAGCCGCAATAGCATGATTAAGAGTCACAGCGGTGACTTCTCTCACCCAAACAAAACATATCAATATCAGATCCGGGCCAACAAGTCGGACAGACCCATGAGTCCCGAGTCGGAGAGTATCCCCTCGATGGACAGCAGGGACCAAATGATCCAAAACATGTCGGCACTGCAGTACCCTTATACCGCTAGAATTCACGGTGGGAGACCAAGTAGTTTCGCGTATGAGCCTATTCCCGACGCGATACGCGTCGATAGTCGCATTACCATCAAGCGACATGGGGATGATAGGTGGGATGTGTGAGAAGACTCGCAATCTTCATGGTCTTCTGGACAAATGCTTTGGATTTGTGGAATGAGAGATGCTGAAGGTGTGAACCTGTTGATACCCAAACGTAAGGAATTGAAACTTGCAGACGAATATTCACTCTCTTTTCCCAGCATTTCAAAGTTTGTACCAGTGATATAATGACAATGTCTCATCCCCATCCACGTTCCCCTGCACACCACCGTCCCGCTAAAAAGAGATTAAGTCAAAGCCGGCTTAGTGCAATTTGGGGCGAACCGCCGTGCTGGGTTAGGTACACAAATGTAGTTGCGCCCTGTTTCTGGACCTCTAGGCCGAGACTGGCTTGATGGAACAGAGCCAAGGACGCCGAGAGGTCTAGAGGCAACCACCACCGAATCTTTGCGGTTCGATTCCTCCTCTTAAAACTAGCACCTTCGTTCCATTCTTTTTGCGGTTTTCAACGCATATGCACTAATAGCATCGTCTCAAGCCGTTCGTTACATCTTTCGAGTTCGATATCATCGGAAATCTCACCATAGGCCAACGGCTCATAAGACTTACCTTGTCAAAGGCTTTCACATGGGGAGTTCTTGAGCCGCCTAGTACCAAAAGGGGTTCGTGATCACAGCATACCAGCCCTCAACCCACCTAGGGGTCTCCGTTCACCATCAACCACCATCAAGCCCAAACCTACCGTGATCCCAAGGCCCCCACCTACCCCCGGACAACATCTCCCTCATTCTCCCCCTCACCATGGCCGGCATCATCGGCAGCTACAGCGACGCGACCTGCAACACGCACAACGCCCTCCGCAACATCACCGGCTACGTCTGCGGTGTGACCTTCGCCTTCACCTCCGCCTCGGACCCGCCCCCGGAGCTGTCGCGCGACGGCTACGGCGTGCCGTCGCTCCGCTCGTGCTGCGACCTCGCGGGGGCGGAGCTCCTGCGCATCCCGGGCAACACGGGCTGCGAGATGCAGTTCTGCGCCGTGCCGGACGTGACCACCTCGTACACCCGGACCGTGTACGCGGCGTACGAGACCGGCAGCGGCACCGCGGCGGCGACGCCGCCGCCGTACACGACGGCGGGGTCGATCTCGGGGCCCGATGGTCGGGTGCAGAACTGCATGATGTTTGTGTATGGGGGGGACCTGCCGGACGGGGTGGCGGACAAGGTGGCGGATGTGGGGAGCTGGTGCGTGGTGCGGATGTATGATGACGAGTTGTCGGAGGATGAAGTCCAGAGCGCGGTCACGGCGGAGGCGGCGCCGGCGAGCTGGACGACCACGACGGCGATGGCGATGGCGACGGCGACCGGGGATGTGGAAGCTCAGTCGGGGGCGTCGAGGGGGGTGGTGCTGAGGCGGGTTGGTGAGGAAGGGGGTGCGGGGATGGGTGTGAGGATATGGGCTGCTGTTGCGCTTTTGACTGTTGGGGTGATGGTTGCGTTGTGATGAGTTTGATACCCCCGTGGAGATAAAATGTTGGTAATCTGATTCAACCTGGCAACAAGACATAAAGCCCGGAAGACGCTAATTTCTAATGTGCTTTCGTCTTTTACCTTGGTGATAGAGGACGTCTTGCGACTATTGAGCTTAGCACACAAATAGGCTCGGCTATATCAGTATCGTACAGGAGGGGCATGAACTCCAGGTTGCATACCGCTCGCTACCTCTCGTTTGCCTTCAGCAAGTATCTTGGCCCTGCATGTGCGCTACCGCGTAGCAGCTACAGCACTCTTCTGTGCCAAGATTTTAGGCAACAGGCGGGCACAGCAGGTATATATTTAGATACCAGGCCTCCTCCGACTTTGATAAAGCACATCGGACACCACATCACGACTACGTGCATCAAGTGACTCGGGCTTCTTCCCACCATGAAGAGCTTTTTTGCAAAGACCTCCTACATTCCCAGTGATGAGTTGGAAATCGAGAGCAACCAAGATGATTTCACGATTTTCAACGATTCCATATGTCCTCGGCCCGACACGTCTCGCACCTTTACGTTTTTCTCCCGGCTCCCAGGTGAGATTCGTCTCATGATATGGAGGAAGTACGTACAAGAACCCCGCATTCTCAAGATAGGCTTTAGATCGCCTTTTATCCACGGTAGTGAGCCTCTTGACGGATATTATGAGCAGCGTAACAGCTTGGGCAATATCATCAGTGGGATCGATCGTGTCATCGTGTGTCGCGGTCTCCGTGTGTGTCCTCTACTCAGCGTCAACCGGGAGGCTAGAGATATTTCAATCTCCCACTACCGCGTACGCGTACCTTGTCGAATCTTCACAGCATGGTCACCGTGGTACGGAGACCGCATTTTCAAAGCTGGTCCACCGCCCTTGGGGAATCCCAAATCACCATGGAGTAGGGGCCGCATGGCCCAGGCTACCGTTGCCATCAACCCTGAGTGGGACGTTCTCTGGCTTGACAACTGCAATTTCCACTTTCTCCACGACCTCCGGGCTTACGATCCTCTTGGTATAGGCCTCAAGAGCCTGGCAGTGACACCCGGAATGGTAAAGTGGGATGAGCGGGACCTACAGGCAGCCAAAGCTATTCGGGCAACAGCATATTCTCACCGGCATCGTCATTCAACAACAGACCATCATGCTCTATTCAATGTTCCGCCTCAGCCTGGCCTCGACTGCGTAAAGGGTCTCCTTACCGGGCTCAGCAGCGTATATTTCGTCATTACCTACCATTCATTCCTGCAGAACCAGATGGCTAGAAAATTCCTCGAAGATCTACGTACAGACTTCAATAATTTGGAGATGGCAAGGTGGTGTGAACTTGGACTGCTTTCGGCCTGCAACAATCCACGAGTGGTCAACGTAGGGCCCGACCCGCGGCCTCTCGATGAAGATGAGAGCGTGGTTGGACACTGGGACTCTTTCCGCGAACGAGATCACTGGCGAGGATTGGAAGCAGCACTTGGAGTCCCTCCTCGGCCGCTGGACTATCAATTTCTCTTCACCTCTGAGCAGGACAACTTTCATAACCGCGGCGCGCCTTTCTTCATTAATAATCGCATCTCATGCGGCGAGTTCATGTTGTCCTTGGTTGCGGACTGGTCTAAGACTCTGTCGAAGGAGACGATGATGGACAATTGGTCACAAAAGCAGCAAAAACGACCGGAGCATGCCAGGGCTTGTTCTCCCTCCAAACGAGATGATCATGCGAGACCAGTCGATCATGACCTGGGGGTATTGGTCGGTGGATGCCGACTCTCTCATGGCAGATCAGATGAAGAATGGAGAGGCCCTTTTACAGATCGGAAAGAAGCCTGAGCCGATCACGATCCGAGATCTTAAGCGGCTCGGGGCAGATTTATGGGTTTCTGATCTTTGGTCCTGAGCGTCAAATGGGATTCGATGCCCAACTGTGAAGCTAGAGATGATATCCATTGTGCAGGTCAGGAATGGCATTCACATTCTCCTTGGAGGGTTATGGATGTATGGACGAAGTGATAGCAGAGAAACGATCTGACAGCGATGCTGGGAAAATAACGTCATTAACTATCCCCGACCCGATGCTCCTTCAAGCCTGTTTCTAGTTAGTGGAATAAACGGGAGTTTCCGTTGATAGCCATAGACGCAATTGTCACCTACCTATCCTTCCACGACGCTTATTTTGTATCATGGTGGTGATCGAATTGCGGCGTACCCGTGACTATAAAATCAAAGCCTTAAACGTCCGTTGAAGTACATGAGGCTGCCCTGAAAAAACAGTCGACATCCCCCAACCCTCTGCACGGAACTGCATGCGGGGTTGTCGTCAACTTGCAGCGTGTCGCCTCCCTTGCCGTCCATCAGCTATCTCGAATAGGCAATTATTAGTATGCCACTTATCTCGGAGCACGGAACGTGGCCATCACTCGCATGAATATCTCCTCACCTCCACGCCGCCGCGCTGTCAGGCCTGTACTCAACTGCCCATGCGCGACTCATGAACAATTGAAGCCGGACAGTCGGTACAGAGGACGACAATGAAGTCATTTGCGCTCATCGGCGCCATACTGGCTCTCACCATCGGCACTATCGCGCAAGATGAGACGGGCGAGCACGTGGGTTGGCCGCGGTGGTGCGGCAAAGTGTACGAGTCCGGGTATCCGTCCTTTGAGCCAGGCGGGCACACCACCGAACCGCCGTCGAACGGCTCGACCTATCTACACGTCCAGTTCAAGCCGCGCTACAGCATCTATCTAGCCGGCGAGACCACGGCATCGTTCGTCGTCAACGCCGCGCTGTCTCCGTGGTACGGATCCGCCTACGTGAACTCGACCTCGGATGGCTCGGAGACGCTGCCTTTCACCGATCTTCACTTCAGCATCAGTGTTCACGGTGATGAGAAGCCCCTCGTTGAATCCAGCATACCCGTGAACACCACAGGCGCTGAATTCTCATTCCTGCTGTCGGGCTTCACCCCGAACTTCACGCCCTACCAGGTGGTCCTATCCGGCTCCTCCGTGAACCGCGACCACCAATACACCGCCACCAGCTCATTCCTCTACCTCCCCGACAACCCCGCCGGCAGTGCCACGAAGCTCGACAACGTCCACGGCGGCCTGCTCTTCAAGAACCCCTCCACCAACAACACCTTCACACCCTTGCTTCCCTACGGATACTATGGGCTCTACAACGGGTCCAACGAGACCGCGCAGGCCGATGACTTCGTGCACAACTACACGAGCGGCGGCCAGGGCCTCAACGCCATCATCTCGCTCGCGGGCTTCGCCGACACGAATCCCGTGTACGATAGTATGGATCAGTTTGGGCTGCGCTACATGTTCGACCTGCGCGGGAGCTACAAGAATCTCACGGAGACAGAGACGCGGGTGAATACGATCAAGAATCGCACGAGTCTGTTCGCGTATTGGACTGCTGATGAGTATGTACCCTCTCCCTCATATCGCGCGCCATGACACCACCTCGTCCCATCGATACCGTCCCCGCGCATCTCCCTTCATCTCATCCCATACACCCCTCACCCCGTTCTCACAACTAACCCTGTCCCCCCTAGACCCGACGGCTGGCAAGTCCCCTTCGACACCACCCCCGCCGCCCACTCCCTCATCCACGCCCTCGACCCCTACCACCCCGTCGCCATCACCCTCAACTGCCAGGACTACTACTTCGGCCCCTACAGCCTCGGCTCCGACATCCTCATGGCCGACCCCTACCCCATCGGCATCGACACCGCCTGGTCCAAGTGGAACACCACCTGCAACGCCACCCTCGGCGACTGCGGCTGCGACAACTGCCGCGGCACCGTCCAGGACGTCCCCGCCCGCCTCGACGACCTCCGCACCCACGAGGCCCGCCTCGGCCACTGGCCCCGCCCCAAGTTCCACAACCCCCAGGTCTTCCACGGCGAGGACTACTGGGCCCGCGACCCCACGCCCGCCGAGGCCCGCGTCATGAACGCCCTCGCCTTCCACCGCGGCGCCACCGGCATCTTTGGCTGGACCTGGCCGAGCAGCGACGTCCTGTTCGAGACGCACGCCGCCATGAGCGCCGTCGTGACGCGCGCGCCGGTCCGGGACTTCCTGCTCCGGGGCCCGCCGGCGCCGATCCCGGTCCCGGGCTACGGGGGCGGCAGTCTGCTGGATGTCGCGGCCTGGACGCGGGACGCGGAGGGGCGAGTGATGGTTGGCGTGGTGAATGGCGGGTACGCGGACATCGCGGGCAATGTGTCGATCCCGGTGCCGGCTGCCGCGACGGGGATCGAGTCCGTGGCGTTTGGGGGCCTGAGTTGGATGTTGAGGGGTGGGGAGCTGGTGGTCGAGACGTTACCTGCTATGAGTTCCAGTTTCATCATCTTGAACCTCGACTAGACAGCCCAGACATGTCAACTTTCGCCAGGGGTTTTTCGTAGAAACATCACGCGAGTGCTGTGTATTTTGCTCTCTATCACGTTGCTACGTCCTGCACGAAGCGCAGTTGCGAAGGGGGATTATCGGAACTTTATAGGCTGTGCTTTACGTTCTTGATGGCTATTTGCATACATTGATTTGTGCATTGTTGATCCCGTCCTCGGGAAGTACCCTTGGTATAATAGAGATGGCCACAGCGACTTCGAATACATGGAGAGAAATATACGCTTATGAGGCCGACAAATATTTGTACATAAGCCCTGCCAAATTCACCGATATCCCAAAGCCCAGACTAGAGGGCCAAAATCCAACAGTTCTCCCAGATCGTCTGCACTCTAGAAATGTCTAGTAATGAGGACTTAGGCGACCTTTTTCAAGATGTTGTTCCCTCAGGGCTTGGGGCGGTATGTTTCTTTCTCAGCAGAATCTGGTTTTGACTCTGTCCCCTGCCTCCCCACAGAGTATTTGTAGTTAAGATCCCGACCCTGCTGATGAAATGCCTTAGATGGCTTACACATGTCGAGGAACTGCTCTTGCACCGATATTAAGTTGCTTATAAATGAGCTAGTATCGACGTACGCCCCCTTGAGCCACCTCTCGCCCGACGAGTCAAACTGCCGACGTCCGTGCATGATGCGATGGTTGTCGAAGACGGCGCACTCTCCAGGTTTCATCTTGTACTGGTATACGTACTGATCGTCCTCGAGCAAGCTCCGGAACGTTCGCGCAGCTTTGACCCATCGTGCGTACGCTTGGCTATCCTTGACGTTTTTCGTGGTGGCCTGCTCTGGCCTCTGGAATGGCGGAGACCAAAACACACGGTAGAAGTTAGACTCGTCTAAAACCTTCCGGGCGGCCCTGTGAGAATTTCCATCCTTGTTGTAGTGATATATGATAGAGCGCCCAGTAAGGGCTTGATAATAGTTCGGGAAGCCCTCTCTCATCTGCATTCCCGCTCGCATGCCATCGCTGAAAAGAGATTCGCCACCCTCGCAGGAGTTTTTGAGACAGTGGAGGATTTGTATCTTGGGAGGCTCCGCCATGTATAGAAGGTCTTGATGGAGGCCCAGGTGAGAGCTGGTGTAGGCCACGTTCTCGGCATTGGGTTTGGAAACAACATCCCAAGTCCTGCCGTAGAAGGTATGCTGCAGGATGCCGATTTTGGCGGCGATCGTTTCCACAGCTTGCTCGGTATCTGGGACGCCACGAAGGAAAAACAGACCGTGTGTAGTTAGTAACGACATAGCCGAGGCATATCCAGTCTGCTCGTCTATAAAGGAATCATAATCTATGTAGGGGTCAAGCTTCTCCAAATCGTCACGTTCCCAGAGATGGAATCTAGCCTGGGGCATTGGATATTGAAAAGGACCTCCGAAGTATTGAGCTATCATAGAAGCAGGATAGCGCGAGACGTGGGTGTCATTGGTCAGGAAGTCGTTTTTCCACTGAACCTCGAGAGAGCCGTCTTCACAGCGGACGACGTTTTTTGTCTCGAGGTGATCTGGCATATCGCACGTAGCGAACCGCTTCTGGCCAGATGAGGGGTCGACACAAGCAGAGCAGGTACAGGCATCACGGAGCCAAAGCTTGTTCAAGACCGTATCGAGTTTCAGTTCCGAGTGAGTGATTGCAACAGTAGCTGGGTGTTGGCGGGGCGATATTTCCCAATCGCTGGGGTTATCTGTTTTCCAGAAGTGAGGAAAATGGCCTCGTGGAGTCTTAGGGACCGTGTTCAAGGCAACTTTCCGGGGAAAAACTCCCGCGCTTGCTGAATGGGCGTGCCTGCCTTGAATCAAGGATGAGCCTGAGCGGCCTAGGCAGTGCCATTGAGGCACAACCGGCTTCCGGCATAAGGCCCTCGCAGTAGACATGGCGCGCAAGATATTAGGTAGATGCCGAGGATGAGCAGTCCAGCTACAGGTCATTCCGCAAAGACACTAAAGAGACAGAAACAAATAAACTGTTGGTATCGCAGAAGTAGTGAAGATTGAGGAAAGATGCCGAGGGCTGTCGTGAACAGAAACAGATCGTTATAGTACAGTACAGTGGCCTTATTAAGGATGAGATACATGCGTGAAACTGGAGCTGAAGCGCATTCTAGGTAGGTAAGGATTAGAAAAGTTCCTTGTAGCATGATCAGCTCCAGGGGTTATGCGTATTGCGAGGCGTTGCATGGTCGGACCGCCTGACAATCAATGTAGTGGGGTTGGGTCTTATCAGGTAGCGCGGCTCCAATTCCGCCCTACTTTTTCTCTGATGGACTAAAGTCTCTGCCCGGTCAATGGCATCCACCGCATCGCATCGCATCTACATACAGGAACCGACTTCGACCCCAACCACAAGTCAGCAGTCAAGTTACAATGGGGGGCCCTAATTTGAAGCGACGCAACAACCCAGACTATAATTCAAAAGTCAGACCGAAGAAAAAACAAAGGAGAGAGAAGCAGCTTGCCCGGTACAATAGCGACTCGGACCAAGACTCGAATCCTGATTTCCAGCCTGTCAATCTGCTCGAAGACTCAGACATAGACATCGACGATGCTGCTGTCGATGACATAGGCTCTTTGTCCGGCTCAGATAATCTCAGCTCGGAGTCAGAGCCAGAGTTGCGGTCGAAGCTATCATCACGCAAGAAGATATCCAAAAAGCCGGTAAAATCGAAGAAGAATGCTTCAGACAACGAAGACAATGAAGAGGAGGAGGAGAAGGACGACGACGACGACAACGAGCAAGATGAAGATGAAGCGACTGGATCAGAAGCAGAAGATTCCGAAGGCGGCACACGCCCAAATACAAAATCCAAGCGCAACGACCCCGCCGCCTTCAGTACCTCGATATCCAAGATCCTGTCCACCAAGCTGTCCAACAACAAGCGGGCCGACCCCGTACTCTCGCGCAGCGCCGATGCCCAGAAGGCCAGCCGCGAGGCCGTCGACTCCGCCCTCGAGGCCAAGGCACGGCGGCACCTGCGAGAGCAGAAGAAGCTGGCACAAGAGAAAGGCAGAGTGAAGGACGTGTTGGCGGGCGGTTTCAATGCCAAGACTGGCGAGCCGGAGACGTCAACTGGTGAAATCATTCAGACGGAGAAGCGGCTACGGA
The DNA here is from genome assembly GCA_022578815.1 of Xylariaceae sp. FL0016. Taxonomy (NCBI): domain Eukaryota; kingdom Fungi; phylum Ascomycota; class Sordariomycetes; order Xylariales; family Xylariaceae; species Xylariaceae sp. FL0016. The sequence goes on from MU388735.1 coordinate 301,254, forward strand.
AGACAGCGCATAGGGGTGTTGTCACACTTTTCCGTGCTTTCCGCGAGGCACAGGAACGGGCTGCCGAGGCGGAGAGAGATGCCAGGAAGGAAGGCGTCTTCGGCGTGGGTAGACGCGAAGAAAAGGTCAATGAGATGAGTAGGCAAGGATTCTTGGATCTCATCGCTGGTGGTGGCGGCAAGATGAAAAAAGGGGGATTAGAGGAAGCATAGAAATCCTTCGTCACGTTTGTACGAATGGAAAAATGGGATGATACCCTTGGTGTTTGTCATGACCTCGTAAGAGCTGGGCCTTTTTCGCTGGATCACTATAAGTTAGTCCGGGCACATGTTTACTATACATTGACACCATGGTGTCATAGCTACTTGAGATCATTTCGAGGCCATCATCAGCATCGCGCCCCCCTTTTCTATATACAGAAGCCATGCGCTGCTCCCGCCTGATCTCAGAGTAGCAGTTTAGGCTGACTTCACTATGTGTACAATCATTTCGAGAAGTCGCTAGCCTGTAAGTTCCTCGTCATCGAAGGTAGCTTGATCTTCATTCCGTTCAATTCGGGCGTCATGACAACTTGGCAGCCCAGCCGGCTCGTCTCCTGCAAGCCAAAGGCCAGATCAAGCATGTCGTTCTCGTCATCATCTGGTTCCGGCATTTTGTCGTACAGGTCTTGGTCGAGCACTATGACATGACACGTCGAACAGGCACAGGAGCCGCCACAGGCCCCTTCCATCTCGAGGTCATTCGCCTGCGCAATGTCGAGTAGGTTGTCGCCCTTGGAGACCGCCAGCTTATGTTCCTTGTCCTCCTTGTCGATGAATGTTATGTAAAGTCTAGCTGCAAATCAGCATGGAGGAAGAATCTTTGTTCGATCTGGTATGCCTTACTCCTCACCGGGCTTTGGTGGCGTAATGTGGCCATGCGTCCTTGCAGGCGATGTGCTGAACTGGCGCGAAATCGAGGCTACGCCGCAGGGACGTAAGGGGAATTTCGTTATAGGAAACCGGCTTGTGGACAGGCTACGGGAAGTTGATTGTGTGCTTTGTGCACACTGCCGGAGGTTACATTGCGAAGAGCCATAGAGGTTCCGTAGACCCCGGGCCAAACTCCTTGAGGCCGACATCGTGGACAATAGACAAAACCCAGAGAATGCGACTCCGACAGTGAACAGATACGGTGGAGCGAGGATAGAGATATATACACGAGGGGGGGTGGAAAGGACCACTGCAGAAGATGAGATCACGAAGACGAGACTATTAATGCTGCATTAGTGTTTTTGTGAGCCAACGCGCAGCATGCAACAGAACAAGAAGGGGAATGAGTGGATGCAAATGCGATGCGATGCGATGCAGCGACGCCTATCACTAAAAGAAAAATGCAGATTGGATAAGCTGAGGTAGCTCCGATAAGAGAGCTATCAAACCCCCGAGCTTCACTTGTCCGATCCGGACTTGGCGGACATGTATAAGTCGAGCAGCATAATATGCAACTATAGCGAGTATGTACATATCTAGTATATGTCCCTCTAAACTCCGAGGCGCTCACCCTTGTCTCCGGGCCTTGCTTCAGTGCTCTGCTTATCCAAGTTCGGGTTATCAATGCCCTGGAAATTGCATCGCATTATTTTCGTCATGCAACATGCTCCAGAATCCTACCTATGAGCTCTGCCAGATCCTCTTCAACTCTATCACACGTTGTTTCTCATGATAGCATCAACATCACGCAGATGATGCGCTTTCGAAGCATCGTATAATCTTCAACATGACCTCAACACGAGAAGGGGTGAACCCGCTGCGACCATATTATATTCCGCCGACCATTGGCGAGACTTCAGAGTCCATACTTTCGCGACCAAACCCGTTATCACATAGAAATGGGACTTCTGATCGGTACGCGTCCAAGGCACGCGATATCTTCTCCGATATAGAATATAAGGACCGGTTTGATGATCTCTCGCCGTCGACCATCTATTCTATAAAACAATTCATCGATGAGCTGGTATGGAAGTACTCGTCGGTGCTCATGGCTCAGCCTTTCGAGGTGGCCAAGACCATACTTCAAGTTAGGATTCAAGATGATCTAGGCGAGTTGATGGCACCACCAGTCGAACCGACGAGGCCCAATCTATCCAGTCCAAGGCATTCTATATATGATCAGGTATTATTTATTCTAGACAGCGCCGCATCCGGGCCGTTGACTGACATGATCACACAGTACCCGGACTCTGATTCCGATGCCGACGAGTCCTCATATTTTACCTCTAACGCTCCCATTACGCCGACACCTTCGGGCCGCTCACGTCGACGACGAGAGTCTTCTCCAATAGAATCACCTATCATCAACAACAAGACCAAACCTACACTTCTCCCGCACCAACTTGGACTTCGTCGACCGGATTCAATATTCGATGTAATATCACAACTGTGGTCAAAGGAATCTGCGTGGGGTGTATGGAAGGGCACCAACGCAACCTTCCTCTACACTGTACTTCAGTCTCTGCTCGAGAACTGGTCACGCAGCCTGCTCAGCGCCCTCCTCAACGTCCCGGATCTGGGTGTTAAAGATGACGTCGACAAACTAGTCGATATCGCTTCGCCATACCCTTGGGCGTCCCTCTGCGTTGCTGCCGCTGCAGCTGTAGCTACTGGCCTCATCTTGGCTCCCGTCGATCTTGTTCGAACTCGACTGATCACCACCTCGACCGGCCGTGCCCCCCGGCGAACGCTGGCGACATTGCGGTCGCTTCCTTCATGGTTCTGCCCCTCAGCTCTCATCGGACCGACCGTTCTCAACTCTCTCATACATCCGTTTCTCACTCTCTCCACGCCGCTGGTACTCCGCTCTCAATTCCTGATCGACCGCGAGCTTTCGCCCATGACTTTCTCGATAGCTAAATTCTGCACATCTTGTGCTTCCCTGTTCATCAAACTGCCCCTCGAAACTGTGCTTCGACGCGGTCAAATGATGGTGCTTTCCGAGCCTAGCTATCTCCAAGCTCTGGATAAAACCGGGAACATGGATGCCATTGTTGAACCTGGGCCATACCACGGCGTGTTCGGCACCATGTATACTATTGTTGCTGAGGAGGGCTCGCACGCCGTGCCGGTGCCGCCGAAAGGACCTCCACGGGGTAAGAAAGGAAAGCAACCAAAGGTTTCTGAGGTGGTATATAAGAAAGGACAGGGTCTGCAAGGCTTATGGAGAGGGTATAAGGTCAGCTGGTGGGGCCTCGTCGGTCTCTGGACTGCCAGTGTGGCCGGGGGAGGTGGTGAAGGCGAGTTTTAGGGCACGACAAGCTTCTTAGGCTTTGCCATGTCGCGTTGATTTGCCATGTAGTTGGATTTTTGGCGCGATCAAGTCTGGATCCTTTCTCCCCTTGGTCGCATCGTCATTTTGGGACGGGGTGGAAGTCACAAGCACTAATGAGAAACGGTATGATATCCCTTGTCTATTATTATGTACAGAGCATTACTTTTGGAAGAACTGGCTTTGGTAGCATTTTGTAGACAATAATCTCTTCTCGAAAGTCCTTGGTGTCTTGAGTAGTCGCTTGACGTGCTGAATGCTTCTAGGATACGGTCTCTGCGTTAAGCTGGATCGCCGCATGCGCCACCAGCTTTGCGCCAACGTGACTATGTAGGTCCTACTGGGATGGTAAAGGCGACTGTAGATATTTCATGCTATACCTCTGAAAGCCGTGGTTATAGATGCCCAGATTTACGACTCTCACCAATGCTCTTATCTACGTACGAGGCGCGCAATAGGATCGCTGTTATGATCTCGCGAGGTACCAGCATGCCCTGGTCCGATCATTCATGCAAGAGTAGCAATAACCCAGACCCTCCTCCGCCTCACCTGACCGACAATGCATCCTCGCTCTCGTCACCACGGCTGCGGTCCGCGAAGCGAGAGACTGGCCTGGGATGTGTGTAAGTGCCTACATGCCGGGAGGACCGACCCCTGGGTTAATCAACTTGACGCGGGCCCCGCCGACTCGAGATCGGACGGATGGTGGGGTTCGATGCGTTCGTCGATGGTTGGGCTGTGAGTACATACAAGGCCTTGAAAGAGCGGGAGGGATTGAGAAGGGGGGAAAGTTCAGATGGTTATTCTTGTTGCTCATGCGCGGTGTTTCAGGTTGGTGGTATCCTGGCTTCGATCATGGGAGGAGATGGAAGTGCTGCAACAAAGGGGGATGGGGGATGGGAAGAGTCCTACTGGGATATATCACAATGATCAGATACCGCGCGAGATATAGTCGTCGTGATAGTAATGAAGTGTTACTATTGGATTCTGGGTGAGCCAGCACCGATGGGCATGCTGTGCGTGTTGAGTAGGCCGGCGCCTCAGCGAGGTCGGGACACTTCCTTTTACGGTCAGTCGAAACGGGGTGGATCGCCAGAACCGACCACCTCCTGGACGCGCAGCCTCGGCGATGCGCTCATGGTCTTCTCTTGGCAGCCCATGCCCTGCGTCAGATAGCACGGACAATTCGCGACGGACTCGTCATCGGGGGTGGCAGGTTGAGGCGAGGGTGATGGACGATGCGGAGTTGTATTCCAGGGGGTGATGACAGCATGAGGTTGTCAAGCTTGGCTACCTGCTCGGAAAATTCACATCTCATCTCATCTCAACACATCGCGAAGAGCTAGAGGGAAATGAAAGTAGCATTTAAGACTGTAATCCACAAATCTTCCACATCAAATTTTCTAGAAATTAAACCAGCTAGAGTTCATCAACGGGTCGCAATATCGAAAGAGATAACCAGCCTTTAGTCGACAATTGCCGGTAACGAACTTCTGGCTTTGGGCGGTTGGTACAGTAGTATAGCGCGATCCTCCTCGGCCGCTGCCGAGAAATCCCACGAATCAGCCCTGGTTGCCTGGTTCGTGGTGGATGTCGGCGCCGCTGAAACAGTCCACGCCCATTCTCCACACGGGGCGCCAACGACGACCTCGACCCAGGAAAAAAACGAAAGCCTCCTAATAGGGCCTGATAGGGGTTCGTACGCAAGGGATCCATTGCTCGAACTATGCATTTGCGCGTTTGAGATAGAGCGCTCTGCACCACGAACCCGGCATTCGGCTTTCCAGTCAAGCTTTCTGGCCAAGGTCGGTTGTGGCGATTAATCTACTTCTAGCATGCTCACCTTATGCCTCATGAAGATGCGCAGGTGTGAGCAAAATCATGACATCGTTGTCGTGATGTTTTCCACATTGGGAGACTGGCTCCGCTGCTAGGACGGCTTCTAGGAGAAGCTTGATGGCGGCACTCATGTACAGTAGTTCCTGGTATCATATCAAGATGCTTATTAACTACCTATGGTGAATGCAATGCTACTCCTATAGGCCATGGCTAGCACAGCCAACTCATCCTAATCCCTGTTCGTCCCCCTCGAGCTGACCGTGATGTCGTTCGAGCGGATCTCTATGTTCAGTCCCATCGCCGCCGCCATCGAGTCCGCCAGTATGGGTCAAAATCCGTGCTCCAGCGTCGTAGCCGACATGGGGCTGTTGTTCGTTGGGTTCGGGTAGCAGTGGAGCTGACAGGACTGCAATTATATGAGCTGCGGCAGGGTTGCGCACCCATGTCACTACCATCGAGAGGCTGACGATGCTACCAAGGTGAGCGAGTATATAGCGATGAGGCTCACCTCTCTGATCCGAACATGTCTTTCTTTTCTCTTCACCATCGTTCTCAACGGTTTTCGAAGTCGATAGCTCCTTTCACTCACTTTCTCTTCGTCTCTCTTTCCAACTTGTCTTTCGTTACCTCCCGGTGAGAATTCAGCTTCGTATCTTGATCTTGATCGATACCTGCTCTTGTCTTCAAAGTCACGGCTCGAACTTCTTTCGCTTCTCCCGTCCAATCACTCGTCTTCACACGACTTAGCCCAAACTCTCGATTCTCGAAAACCAAAATAGACAGATTCAATATGGCCAGCTTCCGCTCCACCAAGGCCCTCGCCGCGGCTCTCACCTCCGCCGCTACCGTCTACGCCCACGGTCACGTCTCCAACATCGTCATCAACGGTGTCTCGTACCAGGGCTACGACCCGACTTCCTTCCCCTACATGTCGGACCCGCCCACCGTCGTCGGCTGGGCCACCGAGCAGACCGACAACGGCTTCGTCGCGCCCGATGCCTACGCCGACGGCGACATCATCTGCCACAAGTCGGCCACCAACGCCGGCGGCTATGCCACCGTCGCGGCCGGCGACTCCATCAGCATCCAGTGGAATACTTGGCCCGAGTCCCATCACGGCCCCATGCTCGACTACCTCGCCTCCTGTAACGGCGACTGCAGCACCGTCGACAAGACCACTCTCGAGTTCTTCCGCATCGACGGCGTCGGCATCATCGACTCGTCCTCCGCCCCCGGCACCTGGGGCTCCGACGTCATGATCGACAACAACAACACCTGGCTCGTGCAGGTCCCCGCCACCCTCAAGGCCGGCAACTACGTCCTGCGCCACGAGACCATCGCGCTGCACTCCGCCGAGTCCGAGGACGGCGCACAGAACTACCCCCAGTGCTTCAACCTCCAGGTCACCGGCGACGGCACCGACGTCCCCAGCGGCACGCTGGGCACCGAGCTCTACTCCGCCACCGACCCAGGCATCGAGGTCAACATCTACGTCACCGGCCTCGACTACACCATGCCGGGACCCACCCTGATCGCCGCCGCCACCTCCTCCGTCGCCCAGACCTCGTCCGCCATCACCGCCTCCTCGTCTGCCACAGCCGGAAGCGGTAGCGCCGCCGCCACCAGCGCCGCTACTGCCGAGGCCTCCGCCACGTCTGCCGCCACGTCCGCGGCCCAGACTTCTGCCGCCGAGACCTCTGCTGCCGAGACCTCGGCCGCGCAGGCGACCACGGCGCAGGCCACGACCCTCGCTACCTCGACCAAGGTCGCGTCCAGCACGACTACCGCTGCCCAGGCGACGAGCACGGGCTCGGGCTCCGGGTCCGTCGAGGCGGCGGCGCTGTACGGGCAGTGCGGCGGCATCAACTGGACGGGTCCCACGACCTGCGCGGAGGGCACCTGCACGGACTACAACGACTACTACAGCCAGTGTGTCAGCGCTTAAGCGCCGTGTTTCGAAGTAAGGGGACGCGACTTCGTCAGAGTTGACGCTGTACGATATGCGATTTTGATACTGTATATATTTTTAGCTACCGAAGACGGTGGCGAAGCCATGGGGCTTGGCGGCTCGAGTGTTGTCTTTCCTGTATATAAATATTGAAATGATGATGCTGTTGGCACTACTTTATCTCTTCTTTAATTCTTGTGTGATCTTGCATCGGCTACAGTTTTCCGCGGACTAAGTGTTGCGGATACAATCCAGTGAATAAATGGTGTCAGGTATCATGAGCTGGTATGGAGTGGGTGCGCTCTACTGTTGTAATCAGATGCTCTCCTGGTATGAAGACGCATAAGGTCATCAGTCCATTCGAACACAAGTTATGAATTGCGCAGGTTGCGATCTAGACCTTTAGATTCCTAGCTACGTCTTTCAGATACATTCATACCAAGCCATTGAACTGCTTATTCGAAATACACGAATCACTTGGTTGGATCTCAGCCACTCGCTGTGCCTCGAGTCCTCACAGCGAGCGACTGCGTAAACCAGCCCTTGCGGTTGATCATGATATCTCCCTTGCCGGCAAAAGGTGAATAAATACGCGGTGTAGCAAAGCTGCTTTCAACATGATCTGAACAGTCACGATACGAACACATTTCAGCCCACTAACGCCCTGCCTTGATTTGTAACTCATCTTCACATCCAGGTGATTATAAAGGCGCCTTATCCCCTTGTCGCACATACTCCTCACTTTCTATGATCATGATGGGTTTCCTCCACTTCACCACTCGACTACTTGTGTCGGTATCTCTTGCTCACGCCTCGATTATCACGTCGAACAGCCCAATGGCGACTAGATCCCTCCATGAGGAACGGAAACCTGTCACCGGCCAATGTGGGGCTCTGATACACATATATGTGCAAACCGAAGGCAATGGAGATATGGAAACCCTTGCTACTGTGGACGTCAGAGGAACAGACGGCGGCAGAATACAAGGTGCTTCGAGGCCCAATCCCACACTTGTGACAAGAAGCTTTAATTCCGCAAGAGGCCTCACACTTACATCGAAGGATCTCGATCGAGACCTAATCATCCGCCTCACGCCTGTCTCGTCGTTTACCACAGTCGTTGATGTCGACGCCGTATTCGAATATACTTTTGACACCGATCCTAGGCCCATCATATGGAACAGCACCATCGACGACATCACCGCCCCAGCCTTCTGCCAGGACACCACGGAAGAAACCAGCTCCGCTCCCAGCAAACGCCAGTTTGACCCTGAAGATCCATCATCGGCGCTTGTAAGCTTTGTAGGTTTTGGTCAACATCCATCTGATACCTGGGAAATGCTGATCATGGCATAGGAGTTGAGATTGAGCTGTTTCTGGAGCCCTTGCGTTGGATTCGCAGGTTCCAACGTGAGGCCCGGAGCAAGTGAGTGAAGAAATTTGATGGAGATAAGCTCCACTATGAACTATCAGTTATGGCAAATGAAAGACATCCAAGGACGTGTACTTTGGAATATGAGGATGTAGTTAGTTTATGAAACGCTCGCTTATCACAAATTGACTCGGCTCTAATGCCGTGCGTGATACTCTGCTTTCGTAATCTCAGTGAAGCTTCTCTATGTGGGGCCATCTGTGCAATCGGGAGAGATAATCCCAGCATCTGTTACAAACGGCGAGCTCCGGTGGCTGACTTGTTTCAGTTGAGTATCCTCGACTGAGTACAGACTAGTTAGAAGAAGGATCCTAGTCTTCGTTCTGATGTATTCTGTAGTCACTTCCAAACTCATTACAATTCTAAACATAAAGCCCACGAGGGTCTGCTGACTGGTCTGGCGGTACAGCTTCCAAGTTGAAGTCACGCTTTAACTCATTGGTTAGATGCAGCCCAGAAGGAAAGAGTCCATGCGCCCCATTTCAAGATCGACGAGAGTTCGCTGTATCGGCATATGGTAACTTCTTCACCTCTCTCATGCGAATAATAAGCCTTCAACTCGACTTTCCGATGTCCCGATTGCCATTCGTAAACCATCCCATTACCGATGAAGGGAGCAGCCAGCTCAACCACTCTACGTCCAGAGACCGCGCTACATGCTAAATCATTCCCTTTGAGCCTCCAAGTACATCGCCGTTAATTTCATGGGCTGTTACATCCACGTTGGATCTCGGACGCTGATTCATCGAGTCCCATTTGTTCTCAATAAAATTCTGGACGGGCTAACTAGCAGTGAAGGTTCGCAGCCATGGTGAACTCGGTGGAATGTGAGTTGACAAAATTTCCGGTATCAACTGCCCCAATGATCACCTTGACGGCCCGGACACCTAAAGGCTCGAGCTCAACTTGCACGATTTCCGAGAGCTGCTTGACGGCTGTCTTGGCGTTACTGTAACTATATGTATTCCTGTATGACAGTTCAAGAATTTGGTTAGTTCAAGACACAAAAGAGTGGACACGCATCTGTAAGCGCAGATTTGCTCAAGGCATCTGGATGATCCGAAACAAACATGCTTCTCTAAGAAATGTACACATTCTAACTAGATCAGGGAGACACGGTCCACGGTTTTTTTTTTTTTTTTTTTTTTTTTTTTTTTTTTTTTTTTTTTGGGAGGGGAAGGGA